>CM060950.1:396896450-397451450 GCA_030765055.1 Mantis religiosa
AATGAATTGTGCCTTTGGAGATGAAGTGTTAGGGGATTTATTTTCCTCAATGGTATTGTAGGGTGCATTATCCACCACAACAATGCTTTCAGGTGGAATATTTGGTATTAATTTCTGTTCTACCCACTTTTTATAATTTTGACTATTCATTTCATCATGGTAATCTGCTAATTTGGATTTTGAATCGTAAATCAATTCAGCTCCCTCAATAAATCCCATGGATCCCCCTGCATGTACAACAATTGCTCTTTGACCAGCACTAGTATTAGTAAAAACACCTGATATATGCTTTTCATCAGAATGGGATACTTTTCTTGTTGTTTTTAACTTTGTAGGTGTCTCCATTATTAAACTCTTTACCAGCACAAGCCACTTTTATTACGAGCACTGCAACTGCCACTACACTAAACTGCACAGAAGTAGGTTCGATGAAGCACCATGTTGAACTGCACAACATTTGCACGTCACACTGGAAGCGTCTCGGTATTGTTGATGTTTGCGTTATCGGAACTGTACCTGCGCTACTCCGCTCACTTGTGATGTGTCAGTTTAGTACCTATTCTCGTCGAGTGCATTCATATTGTGGCCGACTAGTACACCAATGAGAACGAGTCGATGGCTGGTTGAGGATGGAGGCAAAGTCTCTGAAACATGTTCCGGAAAAATTTAAAAGTAAGTGTTTTTTAGTGTCAATAATCGATTCCCTTTAAATTTAATTTATTATAACAACACTGTTTTCAACACGTCCAAGAAAGGAATTGTTTAAATCCGGTGTTGTGTCCAGACATCACTGCAGCTCTGTCTGTGCTTATGGCTGCACAAACTTTCCACTCAAGACCTTGCTCTGAAATAAATCCATCAAGTGTATTAAAGACACCCTCAGCAGTGTTATGCAAGACTTCCCTACAAAACAATAGGTCTTTAACAAGCTCTTTCTCGTGTTCGTAATGCACAAAAGCTAACAGATGAGACCTGTCAGTGAAATCAGTACTTTCGTCAAGTTGTAAAGCATACATTGTTGTCGATTTTAACCTCATAATTAGCTGGTCCAGGACATTTTGAGACATATCAACAATTCCACGTTTAACTGAATCATTTGATAGTGGGACTGTGTTCAGCTCTTTGGCATCTGAGTCACCAATCATTATGCCACACATCTTTTTATCAGCTGACAATATTAACTCCTGTGCAATGTTAAAGGCTTGCCACTTTTAGCAATGAGTAGCGCTACTTCATAGGAAGTTAGTCCGCCTTGGTAGTGTCAATTATACCGTGTCTGCCTCACATTCAAGAGGTCCCGAGTTCGAATCTCGGTCAGGGCAAGTTACCTGGATAAGGTCTTTTCTGGGGTTTCCCCTTATCCTGATAGATGAATGTCAGGTAACTCTAAGCTCCATGGAAGCTAGTGTTGCTTTTTCACTACTGGTTCCAGTAGAAATTTTTTCTATTCTAGATTTACTCCATTTTCATCTCTTTACTTTTTATTTTAAAATAATCAAGTGTCTTACCAATGCAATCCGGATGTTTCGTCTCAAAATGTCTTTGCAGCTTAGCAGGCTTCATTGCATCATTGGACAGAACATCATAACACAAAACACATTGAGGTTTTTGTTCATCTTCAGTTACAGCTAGAACAAATCCAAAACTTAAATATTCTACGCAAAATACGAAGCTATTAACAGTGAAGCAAACAAATATATACAAATATAACAATTTGTAACTTAAAACTTAACTTATCTTATAAGAAAGGATGATAGTTCTTATAAATTCTCCGGGATCGCGATTTCATGTAAACTTATACACATCTTCAGCCGGAAACAAAGCTGTCGCCATCGTTATGAATGCTAGATGTTGATATGTTCTTGTTAGTACTAACAAAATCTGAAAAGAAAACAAATTTAAAAAAAAGAATTGATTGCCGGTATTTCAAAATTCACTACACAATGTTTGTTTTTTAAAACAAATATCTTTCCCAAACCATTAAATCTACTGGACCATTTAATTGTTTTAGTAATTTAACTTCTGGATTTCTTTCATGGTTAAATGTCCAAAACTGATCTGCTACGGCCGATTTGGTCATTTAACCATGAAATAAATCCAGAAGTTAAATTATTAAAACAATTAAATGGTCCGACAGATTTAATGGTTTGGGAAAAGATATTTATTTTAAAAAACAAACATCGCGTAATGAATTTTGAAATACTGGCAGTTGATTCTGTTTTTAAATTTGTTTTATTTTCAGATTTTGGTAGTACTAACAAGAACATATCAACATCTAGCATTCGTAACGATGGCGACAGCTTTGTTTCCGGCTGAAGATGTGTATAAGTCTACATGAAATCGCAATCCTGGAGAATTTATAAGAACTATCATTTCTTATAAGATAAGTGAAGTTTTAAGTTACAAATTGGTATATTTGTATATATTCTTAGCTGTATTTCTGCCATTTTACTTTTCACAGATCGGTAGAACAGCAAATAGTTAAACTAGTAGGTTCACTACTACAACAACTTTCCTCTTGATTGCCAGTTACTGTAGGCTTACGCTTAATTGATCCAGTCTGTAACCAACAATTAATGTTGAACGACACGAATAAATTCTCATGATTCACAATTACAAACTGTCAGGACAATCAAACACTATCATCACTGGCTTCAATGCAGCGAGAATGACTGGTTTATTGTTGTGCATACGTGTAACCGCTGCCAGTGACAGTGCTGACTCAGACCTGCACGTGCAGGCTTGGCTGACTTAACCCGCGCCACAGCTAACCGCTCACGCTCAGTACGGTTGCATCACTGCTATTATAACGCTGTACTGCATGCGCCCAACTCTTACGTTGATTGCACCTCTCAGCTGCATTACATCATTACGACATAGCTGCATAAAAAGTGTTAAGTAAAATGTATGTAGTTCGGCATCGGGCAGATAAGTGACTCAGTAAATACAATTCTATGTCATCTATAGTTTTAATTCAACATTATAACTTGACTTAAGGGACCTTCACGGAACCCCTGTCATCCCCTCGCGAACCCCCGGAGTCTGTGGACCACACTTTAAGAAACACTAGCCTAGGGTCATTTTCTTTGACTTACTCAACATTAGTGCGATCAATGCCATGTGTATTTTTTCTGCAAATCAGAAGTATAAGAAAATCAAATGACGTTTGTTTCTCGAAACAATATCCTGGGAGTTCATGAAGAACAGCAGAACTGAACACTATTATCAGTCTCACTAAGAATGCGTGCTAAGATTATTCTCGGAATTGAAGACGTTCGCAGAACACAAGTCACACAGCTTGACAAGTTAGGGAGGTGCTACTTATGTGGAAGAAGCAAGGATAAATCTACCAGGAAGAGTTGCAGCATGTGTCAAAGAAACATTTACAATAATCATGCCAAAGAGTATGTAAAGAGTGTACAAGAGCAATAATTTGCAAACCAAATAGTATTTTTGTCTTGTGCCATATTTTGAGACTATTACTAGACATTCATATGGTGATTGTTGGAGCAATGTAAACCTTTAATACATTCTGTATCAGATATTGTTGTTTTCCAAGTTATTAACTTGATTAATATGATTCAAGAATGTAAAGGAATCCTTTAAATGAGTTTACCGTACATTTTAGACGACACATAGTATAATTTAATAACAAATTATCTTCAAACAGTTCATAAAACTCAAGTAAACACTACAAAGAAATAAAGGAATATCCCAGAAGGTTATTAAAACAATTATAAACAATGCATAAAGTAAATTTTAAACAGGCTACATATGTAGCCCACACGACCACTCACGTCACAAAACATCACGCGACTACTCGAGGGTTAAACCAGTGTAAAGAACCAGTACTGTAATTTCTTTATTATAAATAAGTACTGGCATACAAGTAAGTACTGTAATCATTGTATCATTTTTATTTGTTGTTTCATTCATTGTTTCCTTATGTTAAATATGTTTTCTCATCTGTCATTATTTTAGCACTCTCCATTTGAAAACATGTAACTGAGGTTATATTGTTATTTATCTGAATTTTTCTCCTTTGAAATTTTATTCATATATATTTTGTTTCCAATATATTTTATATTAAATGTATTTTTAGCTACCACATGAAAGATTTTTTAAAAATCTCCTGAAAGATTTTCATGTTGTTTTAAAGTAGTATAGACTTTAGGCCATATTTTATGGAGTTAGCTAGTCTGTGGAATGGACATCTTTCTTATTTACAACAGAGACACTGGTGCATAAGATTGTCTTCCACATTATAAATGAGCAAAGATTCCCTATACATATGAAGAACAGAGACAGGATATGAGATGTGATTATATTATGCATTTAAGAGGTTAGGAAGCAGTAGTTTTGTAACTGTCTTTCAGCTTTTCAGTGAGTTTGCATATTATATCTATAAAACTCTGTGTAGCCATGCCTTGTGATCAATTTTGGTAAATTTGTATGTCTTATCCATTGGGAGAAGTGAATAAAAATAAGCATTTGATTTTACTTGTATTTATAAGAAATAAGTACTTAATAAGCATGTAAATGGCAAAAATCTGCCAAGTATACTCTAAAAATGTGTTGAATAAAACATGAGTTAAGTGCAGCAAAGTAAATACTTCCCCATTTGTAAGGATGGTCAAGGGCAACCTTGTCAACTGAACACACAGATCTTGCAATATGGATTAAAATCGCAGCTCAAATGCAAATTTGGGAGGCATAGCACAGTCAACAAAGGAGAGATCTAGACCCCAAAAGATGAAAAATGTTGATTAAACAACTATTTTCTTCCCCAGAATGAAGAAACATGCAAAAACAATGGAAGTATTACTATGCTACCTAAGCACTGTCAGTTACCAAAATGCAGAGGCCAAAGATTTTAGGATTGATTGCAGTTGAGTCTGTAAAATGGTATTCTGAGTTTCTGAAAGAACTGCACAGAAAGCAAACGAACTGATGGTTTTCCAAATGCTTTAGAGAAAATGAACACAGCAACAAGAAAATGATTGAATAAGTTTCAAATTCCCATGGTGATTGGCAGCTTTGACTGTGCCCACATAAAGATAAAGAAACCAAGAGAGTATGGTGATAAGTGCATCAATATTTGTGGTGATTCCTGTAAGCCCAACAATTGGTCCTTCATGTATTTACTGCCACAATCTTAGTTTTAAAACTGCACGTGTTAGTGCCTTTACCAAAGCAGCAGTCTAGTGTTAGAAGTGCATACTTCAACAAAACTGAATAAAACCAAGGCAAGTAATTGCTCTAAAGTGAAAAATTGGAAAGTAATTACTAGCAATTATTCTCATCTTTATTCACTGTGAAAAAAAAAGCAAATACTGGACAGTAAGTTCTTGCAAGTAGGTATTCACCACTTTTTATTCACTTCCTCCATTGTTTTATATGATGCATTTAATTAACAAAAGTCATATACAAATATGTCAGTTAACTATGTTGCAGAGATTAAAATGCCCTTAAGCTATCCCTTCTTAGCATGAGTAAATTTAAACCAGCACTTCAGCTGTTAAATCTCCAAATAGCACAAGCCATGGTTTAAGAATATGAAGCTTTCATTAGTGTTGATAAACTAGAGCTTGCTAATAAGAGTATACTAACAGCTGTGAATATCATCATTTGGGTCTGCATGAATCCAAAACAATCACTGACACTTTCTGACTGAGAGAAACCCACCTCATTGTATGTGCAGGTACAGCAGATGCATACAAGACACACAACAGCAGTGCACCTTGTCGCAGAGCATGACACTTGTGGTACTCAGAACACCAATAAGTCTCCAGTGCTGGGCTAGTTGTACCTTCTGAATGTGCTTTAGCTGCACTGCTATCACCATCTATGACATAATGATAGTATTATATTAATGCATACAAAAGCTATTTTAAAGCTTATTTTTCATCTACCACATTTTAATCAGAAATAGCTACATTACACATTTTGATATACAAGAATCACTCCAAAACTAATGCACACTATAAATATTAGAAGCAGAAGCATTATTAACAGTGAAGTATTCTTCATTTTTGAGTTTGATTTATGTGAAGTTTGAGTGTAAACATAGTGACTCATAAATCAAACTAAAAAATAATGCACACTATTTTTTAAAAAATATTTTTTTCATTCTACATCTTTGAAATTTTTACAACTGTAAATACATCCTTCCCACTTGTGTTTAATTTAATTCAACCTGTTCTCGTGAGTGGTGCTGTCACAGCATGCCTTCAAGATGGCTGCTATACTTGACATCTGTCAGAAGCAACGTCCTGTCATAGAATTCCTGTGCTGTGAAACCGAGACAGTGGAAAGCATCCACAAGAGGTTGAAAAAGTTGTATGGAGATGCTGTTATCGATTGCAGTACAGTTAGTTGGTGGGCAAGCAGATTACGTGATGAACACTGCCAAAAAGTGGCTCAAACATGCTAGTCCAGATTTTTACCATGCAGGTATATAGGCACTGGTTACAAGATGGTGTAAGGCAGTTGAAAAGGATGGGCATTATGTGAAGAAATGAAATATTTCTAAAGGATGTATCTTCACACAGTAAAAATTTCAAAGATGTAAAAGGAAAACCGTATTTTTAAAAAAATAGTGTGCATTTCTTTTGGAGTGACCCTCGTAGATACCCTGGGAACAACAGTCAAATGTTTAGGAACCGGATGCCATTTGCTGGCCTTAAAATTTAACACAATAGAAACAAGTGAATACTGATAGCACTTTTAAACAAATAACAAAATTATTGAACAATTCAAACCATTAATAATAGATATCTCCAAAATAGCTATGGTGCAAAAGTTATTTGAAAAACATTGTGTGTTTCTAAGATATCTAAATTTTGCATGAGTATGTTTTCGTCTTAGATTTAATATTTATCAATTATACAAGAGTGTACAAAATTTCTACTGAATGAAGAAGTCTTCATAGGCTGTTCCGAGAAAATTGAAGATATAGTTTTCTTGATGAGTAAATATCTTTAATATATGATATTTTAACCAACATTGTTAACAGCTATTTTTGAGAAAATCAAAGATTTTGTAAAATGTTGCATGTAAAGGATGCTTACTGGAGGATTTCCTTGAACATGTTATGTTTCATCTTTGGAAGATACTGAACTTAAATACCAAGTGTCAAGGTATTTTTTGGTAAATTGATGGAAATTAATCGTTCTTCCACACTAGACGTGTATAGGCAATGATTGGATTGGTAGTCAGATTGAAAAATTCAATGCCATAGCCAGGATATGAACCATGGATCTCCTGGTCTCTATCCGGTTGCTCTTAACCATTAAGCTACCATGACCAACATGCCTGCATGACATTAAATTCTCCAAATGACTCATATTTTTCCTGGTGAACCACTAAGGCCCGGTTGCATAAAAGATAATCTAAGTTCAAGCATACAAAAATGATCTTCAGTCAACCTGAACTTAGAATTTTGGTTGTGTAAACACTGATCTTAGTTCATGACCTCTTGATCTAAGATCAAATCTAACTGGTGAATTTTTTTTCCAGTTAACTTGATTGAACTTAGATCAGCAGAATTGCAGAATTTACACAATAGATCCTGAGAAGAAATAAGTAGTGCAGCTTTAAATAAAATTGTAAGTGGCTGGCCCCGTAGCTCAGTTGGTAGAGCACCTGCCTGCCGTGTTAGGGGTCCCGGGTTCGATTCCCGGCAGTGGGGATGGGGATTTTTCTCCGGCCAAGATAACTCCCCATCTTCCCCAGAGTCTGGAAGTGTGAATGTGTGTGTGATGTAATGATTTAAAAAAAAAAAAAAAAAAAAAAAAACTTACGAATACGAATTAAGACCTTCGAAAGTAATGGATAAATAATTATTCTCTTTAGTTCATAAATGCCTGTTAATGATGCATTGTGTTCATAACCTATACATTTTTATTATTTTGAGATTTTAGACTACTCTGGTATTTCTGATGATGAGAATTTTCAATTTGAATGTGCTCCTCGAGTTTTCCAACATAGAGGAAATCCCATCTTAGAACTTAATAACAGAGAATTCAAAATGAGATTTCGACTATCAAAGCATGTAGTTGAAAACTGGAGCATTGGCTACATGCACAATTAAGAACACAAACCCTGTGGAATTATGCACTCAATCCAATATTTATGATCCTTCTCACATTACGGTTCTATGCAACTGGAAGCTGTCAGATGGTGATTGGGAATATATTTAGTATACATATAACAATGTCCACCAACATAGTCTTCTCCTCACTTTTAAAATTAGCTGAACACAACTTCTTCTTTGCTTGAACTTCCATTTTTTGTTTATGTTCTCCAACTCACAGTATTGTAAACAGACTAACATGAAAAAGATGTATATTAGACATATAATGGAGATAAAATAAGCGAAATGATTAACTTTGGAAAAAATGTGTAGTGTTTAACGCCCGCTTTTACTACATACGGCACCGCAGGCGATGACACTGATGATACACCAGATGAAAATGGAGCACCGGTGGAATGAGATGGCAGAGGAAAACCCACCCCAGCGCCGTGTTGTCCACCACAAATCTCACTTTACGGTCGCCTGGGATTGAATCCGGGCCGCCTTGGTGAGAGCCAAGCAGTCTAACCACTGAGCCACGGCGCGACCTATTAACTTTGGATAAATACTGTTTCAATATGGAGTAAATTCTTATACTGTTTATAAAAAATAACACTATTTCGAGGACTAATGACCATAAAGCGAAAGATATTGTCACCCAATTATCGGGAAGCACCACAAACAACAGCTGAGAAGGGACCGGAGGCCACGCCACGCCCACTCATTTGTCTCCTGTCACTAACTGAAGGGATGGTTAGGAGAGGGATGTCGGGCCCCTGAGCCGTCTCTTTACCCTTCTCCTAGGTTCTGGAAGCTCGGGACATTCAATCTAATCGAGAACCTTCTAGATCGGCAAGCAGACCCTATATAAGCAACACGTCGTGCCAGGGGCAGTCAGTCAGTGTTTGACGTGCTAGCGAACGAGCGCCGTGTTAAGGAACGAGAAGACTGTGTACGTGCATCGGAGTATTGTCCGTAATTACTAGTGCAAGTGAAATTGTAAAGGACGAACTGGTGAATTGTAATTGTGTGCAGCACGTAATTCTGTGTAATTGGCAAGTGTTAAACTGTAAGTCGGTAGAAATAAAGAACATTGTTGAGTTTGTGTAATTGGACTTTTCATTTCACGAACCCACAAAGTCACAATTGGTGTCAGAAGTGCGACATAACAAAATGGAGGCAGCATTAGAAAAGATTTTAGCGGAGTTGAAACAAATGAAGACGGCCAACGACAACATCACCGAGAAGATGGAAGAAATGAAGGCCGAGTTAACCACAGAAATGAGAGCAGCGAACGGCAGTCTGGCCACGGAAATGAAGGCGGCGAACGAGGCTCTCGCCGCAAAGTTTGAAGAACAGTTGGCCGGCGTAAAAGAGGACGTCACAGAGTTAGGCGAGCGCGTCGAAGACCTGGCGAGCCGCGTTAATGAGCTGGAAGGAAAAGCCGACAGCAGCGTGAAGTCCCTGAACGCCATGGTGGAGGACGTCGTCGGCAGGAAGCTGAAGGATTTAAAGGCCGACGCGCCGGGATGCGACACAACATCTGTGCGCGTCAAACCTCCCAAGTATGACGGCGCGTCAACGTTTGAGGTCTTCCGCCGCCAGTTCGACACAGTGGCCAGGCACAACGGATGGTCGCTGGAGGAGGAGGCCACACAGTTAATAGCCAGCCTCCAGGGAAGAGCCGCGGAAGTCCTAAACGCGGTGCAGACGACGGCGGCGCCCAAGGACATATGGGAAGCCCTGGAGGATCGCTTCGGGAACCACCGCTTAGCCGCAGCATACCGCAGCCAGCTAAAGGCAAGGTCACAGCAGCCGGGGGAGACGCTGCAGGAGTTCGCCATTGCGATCGAGCAGCTGGCTAGCAAGGCCTTGGTTGACCTGCCACTGGAGTTCGTATCCCGGGAAGCCGCCTACAATTTTGTCGACGGAGTACGGGACACGGAGATTCGTCAGCGCCTAATGCTCGGGGAATATAAAACCATCCACGAGGCGCTGACAGCGGCATTAAGGATGGAGGCGGCCAAAATAACATCCATCCCGACGTCGAGAACGAGGAGTGTCCGCTACGCTGGAGACAGAAGACCAGCTGAGGGACGCCGGCGAACACCTAGTGGCCTGTGTTGGGGGTGTGGACAGCCCGGACACCTGCAGAGAGACTGCCCACACCAGGAAGAGCAGCCGGAAAACGAGTAAGGGCCGTCGTGGAGAGGGGCACGTCGGCGCCATCACCACCATCCCCTCGAGTGACACTGCGCGCCGTCAGCCGGCGTATGGATGACAGCCTCATCGCGGACGGTTGGGTAAGAGAGAAGCCGTGCCGCGTGCTGGTGGACACCGGGGCGGCCGTGACCATCATCAGACCTGACGTGGCGAAGGGTTTGCTGGCAAGGAAGCCAAGCCGGCCATACCAGCTTGTCACGGCATCGGGCGACACCTTGCCTGTGGAGAAGGAGGCCCTGCTGGAGCTGAACTTGGGACGGAGTGCCGTGCGTCTGTGGGTGTTCGTCGCGAAGGTGGCTGAGGAGGTGATCCTGGGACTGGATGCCCTCAGGAGCCATGAGGCGACGGTCGATGTCGGCAAGAAGGTCCTGCGGCTTAACGGAGAAGAGGTTATACTCCGTCAACCCGAAGAGCGCCTCGGAATGTGCAGGTTCGTCTTGGACGAAGACGTGGTTGTCCCCGCGAGGAGCGAGGTGGTGGTGACGTCCATTAGTCGACAACAGCTGATGATGTTAGGAAGATCCTAACGAAACACGTTCTAGGTAAATACTAGCAATAAGTGGAGCATTGAGTATTAGTTTGACTCAAAATTATTTTAATTTCAGACATGTTCAGTATTGCCTACTGCTGCAATAGAGGTAACACGCGAGGAACAATATGCGGCTTTGAAATTCTGCTTTCGTCTCAACAAATCTTCAGTAGAGGCCTATACAATGTTACAGGAGGCCTATGGAGAGTCTTTTCTTCCCTACAGCACAGCTCAAAGGTGGTTTAAAATGTTTAAAGAGGGTAGACAATCAATTTCAAAGGAAGGTGGACCCGGTGCTCCAGTTACTGCTCTTACAGAAGAAAACATCAACCCTGCTGCTGCCATTGTGAGAGAGGATCGAAGAATTACCTTAAGATCACTTTCTGAAATACTGAACATTTCATTGGGTGCCACCCACAAGTTGGTGACAGAAACATTACACATGAGACGTGTTTGTGCACGATGGGTTCCAGGTCTGCATGCAGTTGAAGTTGATGTTAGAGGAAGATAAGGAGTTTCTTTCAAACGTAATCACTGCTGATGAAACTTGGCTACATCATTTTGATCCTGAGCAAACAGCAAAGCTCAGTGTGGAAATCTCCTTCATCACCAACCTCCAAAAAAGCAAAAGTGGTTGCTTCTGCTGGGAAAGTTATGGTCATCTCATTCTTTGATATTCATGGAATGGTTTATCAGCATGTTGTACCTGCACACACATCAGTAACTGGACAATACTACAGGGATGTCCTGAAAACATTGCAAGTCCATATCAGGCGCAAAAGACCACATTTCCGTGACGCAGGCTGGATGCTGCACCACGATAATGCGCGGCCGCATATTGCCAATGTTGTTGCTGAATATCTTGCAAAAATCAATGTGAAGTGTATCTCCATATAGTAAGGATTTAGCCCCATGTGACTTTTTTCATTCCCTAACTTGAAACACCTTTGTGGGAGGCATTATCCATCAGAAGCAGTGGTGAAGGCTGCAGAGACGATTTTGAAGGATCTCTCAAAAATGGTTTCCAGCATGTCTTTGAAGATGGGCAGAAATGCTGGGAAAAGTGTATCGCATTCAGGGGACACTATTTTGAGAAGGACCATCAAAATTATGAAATTGAGTAAAGGTACATTGTCAACAAAAATTGTGATCATTCTTTATTGAACAGCCATCATATTTTAGGACCATTACTCTTCTTAGTTTTTATAAATGATCTAACACCACACTTAGACAGGTTCTCACAAGTATTCCTAATTGCTGATGATACAACACTATTAATCTTGCATAAAAGCTCAGATAGACATAAAAAAAATTCATGTCACATAACATTAATAGTGTCTTGGTTCAATACAAATGGTATGAAACTAAATGTTGATAAAACAAATATTGTAAAATTCGCTACACTCAATGTCTTACAATCTACATAAATGTAAATTCTGTTCCATATTCAAATGGTTCTGAATTCCTAGGATTACAAATTGATAAGCACTTAAATTGGAAAACCTGCATAGATGAAATTGTCCATAAACTGAGTTCCGCATACGGCTTCTATCCTTCTTCAGCGATATTCAGGCACTAAAATTAGCCTATTTTGCATACTTCCACTCGGTAAGGAAATATGGTATAATTTTTTGGGAAGATTCTACAAATTCAAAGAGAATTTTCAACTTACAAAAGAAGGCCCTCAGAATTATATCATGCTCTCATGCAAGATCATGTAGAAGAATTTTCAAAAACTTAGAAATATTGACCCTTACCAGAGAACACATACTTATTGATGACCTTCTACATAAAAAATAAAAATTACTTTATTACTAATTCTGACATCCATAATATCAATACACGACCCAGATTCAAACTCCATGTACCATCATCTAACCTTACATGTGTCCAAAAAGAAGTGCATTATCAATGTATACAGATATTTAATATGCTACCAAATGAATTGATGACCTGTAATGATAAAATATTTAAAATTAAGCTGAAGGAATATCTTCTTGAGCATTCATTCTATGCTGTTAATAAATTTAACAACACTTAATGTATGTAATTATTAGATTATTTCTGTACATAATATTAAGCCTGCAAATTATATGTAAATACTGTATAAACATTTTGACATTGGAACCAATGTGAACAGAAAGCAAAGAAAGTATGGTTTGCAATAAACCAAACTCTGTGTCAACTGCAACATGGAAAGTCAATAATGAGCACTGAGATGACCTTTGTTTGCAACTGACCAATGACATTTTTTCTTTCACCTGCTTGCAACGTGGCCAACATTTTCTAAATGCCACACTATTACTACTTCTGTTTCATCTTGCAAAGATATCATTGCAATACATTTGTAATACATGGTATAACACGCTATGCTGTGTTCAGTTGTTTGTTGTTCTGGTTTTGTTTTCATATGATTAAAGAGACCTCTACTAGCACTTTTAGTTTACAGCATACCTGGACAATTTCTCCCATCAAACAGCTGCTCTATATATGAATCTAGTATGTCACTATTTCCACTTCATTTTATTTTTATTTTAACATTAAAATACAGCTTGTTGTTTCAATTCTGGTTTCTGTTCCCAGTTATTGTGAACCAGTCTATATATATACTCCACCAGCCCACGGCAGTCTAGGCTGCACTGCGGCTGAGTGGTTAGACCGCTTGACTCTTAACAAAGTGGCCTAGTTTTGATCCATATATTTTTGTGGACTCAGGACGCAAGCAATTTGTTTGTGAAATTGATCTCTATTAGAAAGAAGTATTAACACCAATTCCTTAAGATAAGTGGAGCCTTAGTGGCAAATATTTATATTTGTGTAACATTTATTGCTTCACTGTAGCTAGCTTCATTTTCTACGTAATCAGTTAAACTGCAATATTTGTACTTCATAATATCTCAAACACTAACATTTCTTTATTCATATAATCTTTGTTATAATGATTTTCACAGAATACAGCATGCGAATATATGGAAAATATAATATTCAATAAACCACTAAATAATCATGCCACACCAAAAACAAAATAGACAGGTTATTTAATCTCTTCTAGATGTTACGTAAAACAAAATTGGAGAAAATACAAAAAGATCATGTCTCAGAAGTGTTCGTTTTGTCATGGAATGACTCATATGTGAATGCTATGTAATAAATTTGTAGACAGGATGGTCATAAACCTGAGTTGTTCAAGTAATATTACCACTTTCTGATTCTTAGCTGTGTGTTACAGAATCCCAAGATATCTGATCAGCATGTAAGTTTTTGCTAATAAAAAATATTTAATAAGTTTCTTTACCCTTTCTTGAATTAGTACATTTAGTTTAACATGTTGGTGCATGGCATGTGCTTAATATAATATAAAATTAATATAACATTTGGAATATAGTAATGGCAGCAACAGCAATAGTAGCTGAGCGAGTGCTTTGATGAGATTTTAAACTATGCCTGTGAAGTAAACATAATTACAAGTTTAGAAAGGTACAGTCAGACTGAAAAATTCAAAGCCAAAGGCAGGATTTGATCCATAGATCTTCTGGTTTTGGTCCAGTTGCTCTAAACAACTGAGCTATCATGGTAAAATCCAAAAACAATTAATTATCACAGACTGACTTAATCATTACATGTAGTTAGCCTCCTGCAGAAGTTCTGCAGAGATGCCATTACTATCATTAATTCTAGAAAACCCTTGAAAATATGAGAAAAATGGGTAATGTGATATAACTAACCTGATTTATATACCATGAAAGTTCCTGCCACCTGGTGGTAGAAAGTTCGCAGAACATCCAGTCGATGAGCTCCACTGAGTGAGCGGGTCTCTTTCTTACCACCATCAGCTCGCTGGTTACGTGAGAGTAAAAACTTGCCATTTTCTCTGTCCACTAATAGCAATCTAAAGGAAGTCAGACACAACCGAATCAAATTATTAATGCAAAAGCAGTAAACACCTTTACTTAACCTGACAGAGTGCATCATACCCAAGTTGAGATTGGCTACCTTTGCGCTTAGGTTGTGGAACTCTTGTCTAATTCAGACATTAAAACAGGTATATTATGTGTATTTTTGTTCAATAATGAAATAGAGTTTGATATTCTGGGATAACCTGGTGGAGAGTAAGCGAGTAATTATACTACAGAAGAGAGCCATCAGACTGATATGTGATATCAACATTACGGCTTCATGTAAGGGTCTGTTTCAAAGGCTGAATATTTTAACACTTCCCTGTGAAAATATTTTTATGCATATGTATTATCATAGCTTGTTTATGCATATGTGTTTTCATATAAAAAATCAAGACTACTTTACATAAAATGTAAATACTAAACAAAGAATGGATTTACACAAACCCAGTGCTAGATTGACTTGTTTTCAGAAAGGAGTATGTTATGATGTGTCAGAATATTCAATGCCCTTCCAAAATACTTAAAATTACTATCTTCAGGGAAAATGGATAAGTGTAAGCCTGCTCTTAAAAACTATCTAAGCAGTAAGACCTATTACTCGGTACAGGAATTTATGGATGATTGTTAAAGTGTCCTGTGCTATAAAGGGAATGTAATGTATCATTGTATTGGTTTAATGTATTGTTATCTCCATAAACAACTGGCTGTAACGTTTTCTTTGATTATGTAACATGTCTGTGCATGACTCATTTGAACCTATTTTTTTTTAATCTTGTATGTCGATTAGGCACTGTGTTCAAATATATTGGTGATGAGTAATTGTATAATGTGGTGGTGGTGGCGGTGGTGGTGGCGGCGGCGGTTACGGTGATGGCGGTGGTGGCGGTAGTAGTAGTTCTTAAAATGCTTTCCTCTTTCAGTCAAATGTTAGGGATATTATATGTTTGCTGGTTATTAAAAATATATATAATAATAATAATAATAATAATAATAATAATAATAATAATAATAATAATAATAATAATAATAATAATAATAATAATAATAATAATAATAAAACAAGCATATATGAAGGTGGTAGTTAAAATTATTCATGTAGATTTGGTGAGGTTTTCTGTATGATATGTACAATGTCCTAAGAGCTACTCAGTGATGGAACAAAAAGACAGTTCAACCTTTGTCTTATGCAACCAACATACCCCATGACTCCAGTGTCTAGCTGTATAGTAGGAGGGAAATTGCGGGGGCAGCACTGCTCCGCTGAACGCAGAACATCCAGTGCACTTTTCCAACACTGTACAGACATATGCTCTACCTCAGTGAGGGTTGGTGAAGGTCCACATAGAGCACAGATCTGGATGCCATTCATCAGTCCACATACAACCAGTCGGAATGGCACCTGTAACATTACACGAATTCAGTGCTCAAGAATTGGTTTGTTATCACAAAAGTAGTACTATACAGTTATATCCATTAAAACTTATGTAACTCTATTTTTATCTAGCCTTTGTAGAGTATTTCCTACCTTTACAGCCTTCCACTGAAACTAGTCCACAATAAGACTTTACCTCACAACAAAAAGCACAAAGTTTTAAAGCAACCAATTTAATTTTACATTATGTGCACTGCTAACAGTATATGCATGTAAAATAAGACCTGAAGCTTTCCTGGTGACGAATGCGCTCACTTTCTTCTCAGGCAGCCAGCCAGGTGAAAAGATGATTAGATATCAACGTTTCGGGAGTGTGCATCTCTCCCATCATCAGGATATTTATAAAATGTTATAACCACAAATGAAATACTGGATATAACACAACTATAAACAAAGACCATTTTTATAGTTATATAGTTTTCATTTTTATAGTTTATAGTTGTGTTATATCCAGTATTTCATTTGTGGTTATAACATTTTATAAATATTCTGATGATGGGAGAGATGCACACTCCCGAAACGTTGATATCTAATCATCTTTTCACCTGGCTGGCTGCCCGAGAAGAAAGTGAGTATGTGCATGTGTTTATATTCTCAGTGTTTAAGCTGCATAAGAATACTCGTACAGATGTTGTTCGAAGAAAAGAATGTCAGTCACCTGACTGTTGGTTAGGTGTTGTCCTATTGATCCCAAGATTGTAGGTTTAAAACTAGACCAGACTGGTGGTTTTTAAGTGTGCTTAAAAGCAACAGTTCCATGCTAGTAGATTTACTGCAGGACAATATTTTGGCACACCAGTGGTGTTGATATGACCCTGGCAACTGACAGTGTTTGTTAATCAAAATATTTATTTTATTTTCAAAGAAAAGAAATTACTTTAAATGTACATAAAATTATAGTAAAACCCAGCTTAACCAAAATGATGGATGAGTCCAAAAGGAATAAAGAATGAAGGAAAATATACAAGATAGTCAAATTTGGACCGGCAATGTTGCTGCAACAATTGGCAATGCCCTTTTGTTCCAACTGAATTCCAATACACATGCTTACTGTATGCAGTTAATTCTCATCCTCATTCCAAGAAATGTTGTACAACTATAACAAGTGTTAACTGCTTCCACATGCATTCAATGCAAGGCCCAATGTTAGTTTACTGCTGGTGGTGGTCTGTATGGTTTATTAATGTTGACAATTTCAGCAAAAAGAAAGCATTTGTAATAAGCACTGAACAGTCACTCAAAGCTCTTAGCAACAGAGTAATAGAACAAGACAATTTAAAGCATTAGTGTTAACAAAGATGGAACTACCAATAACACAAAACGTTTTGTTTTGAGACTGCTTTGAGTTCTGCAAAATAAAACAATGAATCAACAGCAGATACAATGCCTCTCAAATGATAGCATGATATACTTGCCAGCAGTTGTAAGTAGAAAGTTCAGAAAAAACTTACTGAATTTATTCAACAGTCTTCGTAAATAATCCAGCATATTTTTTAACCCTTTCACCAACGTACAAGTTAAAATGCCAGAGTACCAATATGGATGTGTATAGACGTCCTATATATACATGCATTTAAAGCTTATCTAATGACAATTATTTTAATCTTCCTATTTTACAATATATTTAAATAAGTTCTACAAGAGCTAAAAGCGTAACTTTAAAGGTTTCTTTTTGAATATTACACCTCAAAACACGAATAAATACACAAGGGCACACGTTCACATTCACAGTAAATCACACTAGTTTCCTTGCAAACTTCTTTTTCACGACACACTGGACAATTTTCGAAATGGGCTCCTTTATGTTTTGTTTTGTGGGTGGTATCCTTTTAAGAAAGTGTTTTGCCTCAAGTGGTGAGGTGGTGGATTTCTTAACCCCAGTATGAAGAGGCCTGTGAGTGTTATAGTGCTCAAGGCTGCAAACTATTGATACATGTAAGTCCAGGTAGGTCATTGTCTTGCATGAGTTTAGAGCTCTCCAAATTACTGAACAATTGTATATGGTTATATCCAAGCTGGTGTAAAAATACTTTTTCATACCATTTAACTGTTTTTCATAAAGAGGGATAGCTTGTAATACCTGATCTAATAGATATACACCACTCATATTTGACCTGTTATTTCCCCCCAAAAATGGAGCGGCTAGCATGCCGTCTGTAGCCCAGTACATGTCTAATGTAGGTTTACAAATAACATGCTCACTGTCCACTTCTGAATTCTCTTCTTAAGCCCTAAATTGCCTTTAAAGGTCAAGGTTTCCTTCACTCTATTCACATATGTCATTCCATGTCAAAACGAACACGTTTGAGACATGACCTTTTTGTATTTTCTCCAATTTTTTTTTTTATGTAACACCTAAAAGAGATTAAATAACCCATCTATTTTGTTTTTGGTGTGGCACAATTATTTAGAGGTTTATTGAACATTATATTTTCCGTATATTCGCCTGCTGTATTCTATGAAAATCGTTATAAGAAAGATTATATGAATAATGAAACGTTAGTTTTGAGACATTATGAGGTACAAATATTGCAGTTTAATATGCTATTTTTTTTTAGGTTCGGTGAAAACAAAATATGGGCACAATTTAGGGGGTAAGTTTTTCAAAATGTGTTTTAATTAGCAGTTTTTTACTTTATAAAAATGGAAAAAATATCATTATAATCTTTTAAATATTGTGCATCGAATTTCATTGTTTTCAGAATGGGATTGAAGTAAAAAGCAGTGTTATAAATACTTTACTTGTGGCGCGTGAGGTAATTCACGTGGAACGAGAGTGCTGTGAACGCGTGGGCGAGCTATCATTTTACTTCCGGTGTTTACCGTTCAGATGCATAATAATAAGTTGCAACATCAGTATGTTGTCAACTGACATTTCATGTAAATTCTGAAGTGTGGAAGTTGTTTTTCATCATGTCAGATTGGGTACAAAGGAGTTATTGTTACTGTTTTAATACATTCAAACTAGTTAACCACAGAGTAGGACATAAAAAGTTAAGACCAGTAACCTCAACAATGCTCATTAAACTCAAACTGGAAGGCGTAAACCTATCTCGCGATTTGAAAGTGTGTGACAATTGTTGCAATAAAATTTCAAAACTTTCAAAGCAACAAAGTACAACTGAGTTATGTGTACCAAGTGCTAGTGAAAGTGCAGTACTAGAAGAATGTGAAAATACAGATAGTGATAGTTTTTCCTCATCCTCCAGTGATGCAGTAAGTATGGATACAAGACGCAGCAAGAAAACTGAATGACAGTTTAGTGGCAATAGGAGAATCGCCTATAAGAAAAAAGAAAAAAAAAAAGAAAGAAAATTGTCGCAAAAACTCTATCCTCGAGTAAGTTTCAGAAAATATTGCAGGCAATGAAGGACAAAGTATTTCATATTGCAGACTCCACTTCAAATGAAAATTCACATCATTCTGAAATAATACAGAAACTAATACATTTTCTCCATGAAACTGATGACAAAACTCTCAAAATACAAATACTGACGATTTTTGACAGCTGGTCTTACAAGAAAATAAAACAACATTTTGATGTGTCAACTCACATGATACGAATATCTAAACAGGTGGCTAAAGAAAAAGGAATTTTAGAAACTCCAGACACCAAATCAGGAAAAAGCCTTGACCCATCTACATTAAGAAAGGTGTCTGAATTTTATAATTCTGATGATGTGAGTAGGGTTATGCCTGGCAGAAACAATGTAGTTTCTGTTAAAGAAAATGGTAAGAGAATCCATAAACAGAAAAGATTGATACTTTGCAATCTTAAGGAAACTTACCAAAGCTTTTAAGATATGCATCCGGATATCAGAATAGGGTTTTCAAAATTTGCAGAATTAAGACCTAAGGAATGTGTACTTCTTGGAACTAGTGGAACCCATTCAGTTTGTGTTTGTGCTCATCATGAAAGTATCAAATTAATGCTTGATGGTATCAGTGTTTATCGTCTCACTCCAAATTTAAATCCCATTTTAACCAATTCAACAAAACTCAGCAGTTTACTTCCACATACATTCATAACTCAGCAGCAGAATTTATTTTTGCAGGAGTGTAAAGAAAATCTGGCATTAGGCGAATGCGTAGTGATAGCCGATTTGTCGGAAAATTATGCTTTTGTTATTCAGGATTCTGTTCAAGAAGTGCACAAGGAGTCAGGCCACAATTCATCCTTTTGTGGTCTACTATAAAGACAATAGTGACATAAAACATTTTAACCTTGTTGCTATTTCTGAATGCTTAAAACACGACACCAGAGCTGTTCACCTTTTACAAACAAAACTGTTACTGTTTCTGAAACAGCAACTAACAGTACTGCATAAAGTAATATATTTTTCAGATGGGTCAAGTGCTCAGTATAAAAATAAAACAAATTTTTCAAACATCTGTTTACACGAAAATGACTTTCAAATTCAAGCAGAGTGGCACTTTTTTGCCACTTCCCATGGAAAAGGACCTTGTGATGGCATCGGTGGTACTGTTGCAATGAAAGCTAGCCTTCAGCCTGGAATAAACCCTATCACAACTCCAAGGAAACTGTTCACCTGGGCCGAGAAGAACATTTCCAATGTATTCATTTATAGATGAGTCGTATTTATTACACATCGGCTTCACTTACGTACCTATTTTGAGGACATGTTTCACAAACCATCGTTTGCATCGTCGGCTCTTATGCGACTATAGCTTGATCCAGTGGCATGTATAATTCTGGAGTTGTTGCTGCCATTTGTTGATTTAGTGATGAACTGAAATGTGGGATTCTCTTCTGGCGGGATTTCAAAGTTCATTAGTTGGTTTTTATGTTTTTCTATGTATTATATTCTCTCCCATATGACGAGTTCACTATGTTTTTGTACGTATTTTAGTAATTCTTGCTATCTTCAATTTCATGATTTTCAGACCGGAAACGAGCTGCTATTGCGGACTTATCAATATTTTTGTATCTTAAGTGCCTAAAGTGTTCTTTCTTTCTAGTGCCTATGTTTGTTTTTGTCCTCCCTATGTAAATTTTTTCACAGTCTTTACACTTAATCTTGTAAATGCCTGACTTTTCTTCTGGTTTTATCTTATCAGTGTTATTACTGTTAAGTAGATTTTTAATGTTGTAATTGTTTTTTGGAGCCAATGTTATATTGTATTTCTTGAATATTTTTGGGAACTGTTTTGTGGCCCAGGGGTGGTAAGTAAATTTAGCAAATCTAATATCTTGTTTTATTGGTGTGAGAGCTGTGATCTGTTTTAATCTCTTTTGAAGTTTGAATGATTTTAGTTTATTATCTACAAGGTTTTTTCCATATCCATTTTTAATTGCAGTTTTTAAGATTTGATGGTATTCTTTTTTATATTCTTGCTGGCTGAGGGGTAGATTTACTAATCTTGTGTGAGACTGTTGATGGTGGCATGTTTGTGTGGAATTGGTTTGAAACTATTTGCTTTGATGTAATTATCTGTGCGTGTTGCTTTTCTATGAATACCAAATTCTAGTTTTTCATTGCTTTTTGTGATTTTAGGTCCAAAAAAGGTAAGGTACAGTCCTCTTCAGTTTCTACTGTGAATTGTATGCCGGGTTCTTGAAGGTTGAGTAGTTTCAAAGCATCATCTATTTGTTTGTAGTGCACTATTGCAAAGATGTCGTCTACGTATCTGTACCATGTTTTAAAAATATGAGGGAAGGCTTTAGTTATATGTGTTTCGAAAAAGCTCATGAATAAATTGGCCAGAAGTGGTGATAGCGGGCTTCCCATAGCTAGCCCTGAAATTTGTTTATAATACTTTCCATTGAAAACAAAATAATTTTGATGTATACATATTTCGGTCATTGCCAAATATTCTTCTATTGTATTGGCATCTAGGTTAATAGAGGTTAGCCAATTCTTAAGTTTGTCTATTGGAATGCTAGGGAAGAGGGAGCGGACATCAAAGGATACTAAAGTGTCTTGAGGGTTTAGTTTAAGATTTTGAATTTTTTCTACCAGGTCTAAAGAGTTTTTTATGTTCAGAGTATTGAATTGTGGAAAGGACTGAAATTTTTTGGACAGCCATTTTGCCAGAAGGTAAAATACACAAACCCAACATACCCATGAGACCCATTGTAAATAATGTCAACACTCCTACTTACCTTCTGGCAAAATGGCTGTCCAAAAAATTTCAGTCCTTTCCACAATTCAATACTCTGAGCATAAAAAACTCTTTAGACCTGGTAGAAAAAATTCAAAATCTTAAACTAAACCCTCAAGACACTTTAGTATCCTTTGATATCCGCTCCCTCTTCCCTAGCATTCCAATAGACAAACTTAAGAATTGGCTAACTTCTATTAACCTAGATGCCAATACAATAGAAGAATATTTGGCAATGACCGAAATATTTATACATGAAAATTATTTTGTTTTCAATGGAAAGTATTATAAACAAATTTCAGGGCTAGCTATGGGAAGCCCGCTATCACCACTTTTGGCCAATTTATTCATGAGCTTTTTGGAAACACATATAACTAAAGCCTTCCCTCATATGTTTAAAACATGGTACAGATACGTAGACGACATCTTTGCAATAGTGCACTACAAACAAATAGATGATGCTTTGAAACTACTCAACCTTCAAGAACCCGGCATACAATTCACAGTAGAAACTGAAGAGGACTGTACCTTACCTTTTTTGGACCTAAAATCACAAAAAGCAATGAAAAACTAGAATTTGGTATTCATAGAAAAGCAACACACACAGATAATTACATCAAAGCAAATAGTTTCAAACCAATTCCACACAAACATGCCACCATCAACAGTCTCACACAAGATTAGTATAAAAAAGAATAACATCAAATCTTAAAAACTGCAATTAAAAATGGATATGGAAAAAACCTTGTAGATAATAAACTAAAATCATTCAAACTTCAAAAGAGATTAAAACAGATCACAGCTCTCACACCAATAAAACAAGAAATTAGATTTGCTAAATTTACTTACCACCCCTGGGCCACAAAACAGTTCCAAAAAATATTCAAGAAATACAATATAACATTAGCTCCAAAAAACAATTACAACATTAAAAATCTACTTCACAGTAATAATACTGATAAGATAAAACCAGAGGAAAAGTCAGGCATTTACAAGATTAAGTGTAAAGACTGTGAAAAAATTTACATAGGGAGGACAAAAACAAACATAGGCACTAGAAAGAAAGAACACTTTAGGCACTTAAGATACAAAAATATTGATAAGTCCGCAATAGCAGCTCATTTCCGGTCTGAAAATCATGAAATTGAAGATAGCACAGAATTACTAAAATACATACAAAAACACAGTGAACTCGTCATATGGGAGAGAATATAATACATAGAAAAACATAAAAACCAACTAATGAACTTTGAAATCCCGCCAGAAGAGAATCCCACATTTAAGTTCATCACTAAATCAACAGATGGCAGCAGCAACTCCAGAATTATATATGCCACTGGATCAAGCTTTAGTCGCATATGAGCCGACGATGTAAACGATGGTTAGCGAAACATGTCCTCAAAATAGGTACGTAAGTGAAGCCAATGTGTAATAAATATGACTCATCTATAAATTAATAATTATTTCGCTTCAGTGTGGTGTTCCAATACAGTTAAATCTCTATATTTCCAATGTAGTTTACAACTTTTTCTCCGATAGTCAACATAGTGTATTTCAATCAAGATACCAACAAGCAAAAGTGGTGTAAGGCACTTTACAATTGCATTCTTTTGTGTCAATATATGTATCTGAGGCAGTAATAAAAAACTATTCGTTGCAAAGAGAAGGGAGAGTGGTAGATATTAAAACTCCTTAACCGATCTATGATTAATTTTAAATTAATGCAACAAAATACGTGGTGACTGCAAGTGTAAATTTGTGACTGGAATTTCAAACTACAGAATGTCGTGTGATGAATGTGATCAAAAGAGCTATTAATAGTATCATCACCAAGATTCTGGAAACAGAAATAATAATTGACCTTGCAGGTGATGACAGCAGTGCAACGCAAGATACGCGGTCAGCCGGCACACGGTGTGTGTGCGTCTTGACCTTGTAAGCAGCGCTGCATGAATTGGTAAGTTACTTAATTTCTCTCTTATTATTTGGAATCCCAATCTGAAATTTGCTCCTAAAGTTATATGACATCATGAGGTTAGTTTTAAATTTTTTTTTCAGATTTTTTTAGTAAAATGCTAGCATTGATAATTATATTTGTAATCTTAATGCCTTTGTGAAAATATAAATATTACACGAACTATTTTTTGTTTAATGTGTAAATGAAGTAGGCATTTCAATTTAGCAAATCAGCCAAAAGTTACATTTTTCTGCCAAAAATAACTAGATATATTCGCATTAATGTAGAACGATGCGCGCAAAATACCCAAATGTTTAATGCCTTTTATTGGCCAAAATAATTAAACCAGAGACTAACAAAAAAAATACGTATATCATTTTTTCCTTCATAGAACATATAAACTCAATATCAATGAAATTGGAGACATGAAGGTCAATTTTCCCCGAAATTTGTGCGATTTGACATGGAATGACTCATATATGTTTGTTTCAGTAACAATGAGAGATACTAAGTCAGCAGTAAAAAATCTTCAAAAATGTCAGTTGGTTGGCTGTGGGAAGTTAGTTGTACACCAGAAAATGTCTATTTGTGTTTGAGTTATTTTGACCACTTCACAATGTTGATTCTTTACAAACACCTGAAGGAAGCAGGTAAATTGTTTTCTCACTGCTACCTATATTCTCAACCAAACCATGGTGTTGAAATGTATGGCAGACTAAGGGATAAAATAGCAACTCAAGTAATGTGTAAGTAAATAAAATTGTAAAAACGTATTGTATAAATTGTGTGGAAACACACACACGTACGCATGCATGCACGCACGCACGCATACATATTCTCAACACCTCCCTCAAAATCTTAAAACTTGCCATCAATATCCAAATTATGTCAAACAGCAAAAAGTCCTCAACATTTTCTAAAGTGATACCAGAAGCCTGTAATCACTGTGAACCCCGAAAGAGCATAAATAAATGAATGAAAACAAGCTGCATAAGTTTACCATAACCTTCGGTTGTGAAATGCTCTAAATGTCTAAATGTTGACAAAGAGAGGGGGGGGGTGGTGTGTGTGTGTGTGTGTGTGTGTGTGTGTGTGTGTGTGTGTGTGTGTGTGTGTGTGTGTGTGTGTGTGTGTGTGTGTGTGTGTGTGTGTGTGTGTGTGTGTGTGTGTGTGTGTGTGTGTGTGTGTGTGTGTGTGTGTGTGTGTGTGTGTGTGTGTGTGTGTGTGTGTGTGTGTGTGTGTGTGTGTGTGTGTGTGTGTGTGTGTGTGTGTGTGTGTGTGTGTGTGTGTGTGTGTGTGTGTGTGTGTGTGTGTGTGTGTGTGTGTGTGTGTGTGTGTGTGTGTGTGTGTGTGTGTGTGTGTGTGTGTGTGTGTGTGTGTGTGTGTGTGTGTGTGTGTGTGTGTGTGTGTGTGTGTGTGTGTGTGTGTGTGTGTGTGTGTGTGTGTGTGTGTGTGTGTGTGTGTGTGTGTGTGTGTGTGTGTGTGTGTGTGTGTGTGTGTGTGTGTGTGTGTGTGTGTGTGTGTGTGTGTGTGTGTGTGTGTGTGTGTGTGTGTGTGTGTGTGTGTGTGTGTGTGTGTGTGTGTGTGTGTGTGTGTGTGTGTGTGTGTGTGTGTGTGTGTGTGTGTGTGTGTGTGTGTGTGTGTGTGTGTGTGTGTGTGTGTGTGTGTGTGTGTGTGTGTGTGTGTGTGTGTGTGTGTGTGTGTGTGTGTGTGTGTGTGTGTGTGTGTGTGTGTGTGTGTGTGTGTGTGTGTGTGTGTGTGTGTGTGTGTGTGTGTGTGTGTGTGTGTGTGTGTGTGTGTGTGTGTGTGTGTGTGTGTGTGTGTGTGTGTGTGTGTGTGTGTGTGTGTGTGTGTGTGTGTGTGTGTGTGTGTGTGTGTGTGTGTGTGTGTGTGTGTGTGTGTGTGTGTGTGTGTGTGTGTGTGTGTGTGTGTGTGTGTGTGTGTGTGTGTGTGTGTGTGTGTGTGTGTGTGTGTGTGTGTGTGTGTGTGTGTGTGTGTGTGTGTGTGTGTGTGTGTGTGTGTGTGTGTGTGTGTGTGTGTGTGTGTGTGTGTGTGTGTGTGTGTGTGTGTGTGTGTGTGTGTGTGTGTGTGTGTGTGTGTGTGTGTGTGTGTGTGTGTGTGTGTGTGTGTGTGTGTGTGTGTGTGTGTGTGTGTGTGTGTGTGTGTGTGTGTGTGTGTGTGTGTGTGTGTGTGTGTGTGTGTGTGTGTGTGTGTGTGTGTGTGTGTGTGTGTGTGTGTGTGTGTGTGTGTGTGTGTGTGTGTGTGTGTGTGTGTGTGTGTGTGTGTGTGTGTGTGTGTGTGTGTGTGTGTGTGTGTGTGTGTGTGTGTGTGTGTGTGTGTGTGTGTGTGTGTGTGTGTGTGTGTGTGTGTGTGTGTGTGTGTGTGTGTGTGTGTGTGTGTGTGTGTGTGTGTGTGTGTGTGTGTGTGTGTGTGTGTGTGTGTGTGTGTGTGTGTGTGTGTGTGTGTGTGTGTGTGTGTGTGTGTGTGTGTGTGTGTGTGTGTGTGTGTGTGTGTGTGTGTGTGTGTGTGTGTGTGTGTGTGTGTGTGTGTGTGTGTGTGTGTGTGTGTGTGTGTGTGTGTGTGTGTGTGTGTGTGTGTGTGTGTGTGTGTGTGTGTGTGTGTGTGTGTGTGTGTGTGTGTGTGTGTGTGTGTGTGTGTGTGTGTGTGTGTGTGTGTGTGTGTGTGAGAGAGAGAGAGAGAGAGAGAGAGAGAGAGAGAGAGAGAGAGAGAGAGAGAGAGAGAGAGAGAGACAACATATACAATGATTGTGTGGTAGCATGAATTGAACCATAAAACCTTGAACCTGAGAACATTTCACTTATTCAGCTATATATACATATTGTTCATATATCAGTATATCAGATTCATTCACGTTTGTAATAAAATTTTACATGGTTTGTCAAGGTTTGTCAGTTCTATCAACACCGCCAATATGTTGAATGTAGTCCAAAATAATGTTTGGTTTCAATTTTGCTGCCTGGTTTGGAAATTTTGAAGGCACCTCTGTCATTTCATTTTTATCGCTCTTGTGACTGGTACTGAGAGCAGTTCAAGTTCTTTTGACTTTATAGCATAGGGCAAGCTTTTGCTGATTGTGGAAGCTCTTTATCTTACCCCTCATCATTTTCTTGTTTCCTGGCTTTAGTTCAGGTGGAATATTTTTTCTGTTGCCCATAACTGTCCCTGTAGTCACCATATTCATTTTCCACAGTTCATCAGCTAATTCAGGTTTGTGTTACCATGGAAACCTTTAGGTGGGTCTACAGTATCCTTTAGGAGGGAAGAACACAGGTCTTTTACAAGGGTAGTTTTCAAAGGTTAGAATGTGATTCACTTTTTCCCATATAGGGTTGGAAATCGTATAGATATCCATTGGAAGCATCAGATAAGGAGAAAACTTTGATTCCAAATTTTGTAGGTTTGTTTGGGTTATACACTTTGAATTTTACTTTTCCCTTGAAACTGATGGTACTCCTGTCGACTGATACACATAGAACTGGGGAATAGAATTGCATTTTTGCTGTAGTTTTTCCATTAAATTTATAGTAAATTATTCTTTGGATAATTTTCTCTTTCCCTCAGCATGCACAAAATGAAGATTCCAAAACAAAAGGAGAAACACGCTGTGAGAAAATACATCACTGAAAAAAGGAAATTTATCTACCCAACTTGTAGACAAATAGTCTGTGATGTCAGAGGTAGCGTGAAGCCTCATGTTGATAACCACCCCAATTAGTGTTTTTACGTCAACAATTGTTGGGGGATTCCAGGATACAATCCTGGCTTTCTTTGCTGGAGGCATCACCTGTTGTTTTTTGTGTTTCTTTGAATGCAGGTCTTCACAGTAATTATTTGCAGAATTTGGTCATCAAAAAATAGACTGAAAAAGTCGATAGGAGTAGTATTCTCATCAAAGTGAGAGGGAAGAATCGGTTCCTGCTGGGTATTGTGCACTGGTATAACAGATATAGGGCCAGGATCAAAATGATTCACCTCTGTCCAGCTATGTGCACTGTTGTCTGCTTTATCACTTCAGTCAGTAGTAACAAACACCGCACTGTTTATTGCTTCACTGGTGAGAACAATGAAAGGAATTCCTGACAAAGTAAATTCGGGGAATTACCGACCACCAATGTTTGAAAGCACATTTCCTACCATCTGCTGGCAGTATATCTGAATTATGTGAGCAAAAATAGCCAACTACAATAGCTTTATAACTGTGCACCCATATATGGGTTTCCGCTTGTGGGCAACTGGACACGTCACCCACATAAGGGTTTCCACTCACGAAGGGTTAATATGCTGTTTATTGCGTATCCGTTCCTGGCCCATGCAGGGTCTAAATGGCCGACGCTGAAGCAGTTAATACTGTATGAAATAGTTTCTATTAAACTTTATTACATGCACTTGGAATACAAGTATTTTTTTTCCTTTTGTTGCTTAAAATTGTTGCTACTGATTTTTTTTTTTAAATTACGTCCGTCCCAACGTTAACTTATATCGGACGGTGAATGAATTGGGTGAAATGATGCTCAATGAGTCCAGGGTCCATGGAGCTTAGAGTTACCCGACATTCGTCTTGAAGGATAAGGGAAAACCCCGGAAAAACCTTATCTCACCCTGACCGAGATTCGAACTCGGGACCTCTTGAACGTGAGGCAGACATGCTACCATCTACGCTATCAAGGTGGGCTGTTGCTACTGATTATCTGAAAAATTGTATACTGTGTGCTATTTAAAACAGTTTTGCTTTTTTTTCTGTCTGCAACAGGGTTTGTTTCGGAAAATTTTTTCTCTTGGAAATGATACGTCAACTGTTGATTAATCACGAAACAAAAGGTTAAAAGGGCTGGCCCCATAGCTCAGTTGGTAGAGCAACTGTCTGCCGTATGAGGGTCCTAGGTTCAATTCCTGACTGGGGGTGGGGAGTTTTCTCCAACCAAGATGATTTCCTATCTTTCCCAGAGTCCGGAAGTGTGAATGTGTGCATGATCTAATGATTAAAATACAAATTACCAGCAACCCAATGTATACGAGCTAACACCATCACCAATAGGCGATATGTTCCAACAGGAGAATGGCCGCCAATTTGACCATTTAGTTAAAGGCAGGGTATAAATGGAACATTAAAAAAAAATGAGTTAAAAACAAATTATGAGAACTCTGTAGCACATCATATTCCAGAGAACTCTTTGAATATTACATCTGTTACATCGTTCAGTTTAAGTTCATGTTAACTTGCACAATCTTAGCCATAATCATAATATGACCACCATATTTACCTCATTACTCCAATTCCTAAGCCCACCTTAGCAGTGTAGACGGTAGCATGTCTGCCTCACGTTCAAGAGACCCTGAGTTCGAATCTCGGTTAGGGTGAATTATCTGGATAAGGTTTTTCTGGGGTTTTCCCTTAACCTGAAAGATGAATGTCGGGTAACTCTAAGTTCTATGTAACCTGAGCTCATTTGAGATTTCACCCCATTTCATTTATCGTCCGATGTGACTTAACATTGGAGGACGTAAATTACACAAAAAATAAATAAATAAAAATAAAAAAAATTTAAAAAAGAGCCATACACTCTATCTGGCCTTAAAGTGTGTACAGATGTCACATTATGCCGTAGCACAACTTTCAGAGCATGTGAAATAGTGAAGTGAAAGTGCAAATAGTTTGTAACTATATTGCACATATTATCACTTATTTGATACATTTAAGTAATGAATGGGGTGAACAAATACTGCAATTAACTTCCAAAACATTTAAATTTGATATGACGATTGCAATAAGGGTTAGATGTAAACAGCTGACAGCAGAGAATGTCAACATGTGTTTATTGGCAGAGTGAAACTGACAGTACTGTTTATGTGCAACCCCATTTTAAGCCCAGAGGGACTGTAATCATAATTAAAATTTTATAATTCTCGAGTTTTCTTTGAACAACGTTTAAAAATATGAATTACTTTATTCTTTGTTTCCCTTACTTCAGTCATTTTCTAATATAATAAACAAAAGCACATTTAACAAATGTAATTTGATGAATGAGTTAAGTTTTCAGTAAAAGACTAACCCATTTAAATAGCACCATCACTGCAGGCATGCTCCAGCAATGGATGCATATCTAGTGGCATATACTGTTGAGAGATTGCCCTTTATCATGCTCTGATCTATGCATCAGTTATCAAGAGACAACCAGTTGACTGAGGTTAAATATAAGTAGCTCATCAGATTTCTGACAAACCAAAAATGAAGGAGTTGGAAGAATAATACTCGTGCATGAAATGTTGTATGAAACTGTGGCAAACTTTTACACAAATGCTTAGTTAAGATATAGGGTTGACTGCATGACACAAAGTATATATTGGAAATTAATTGTTCTTTCACACTAACCGTGTGTAGGCTACAGTATGGAAAGATTGAGTCAGACTGAAAAATTCAATGCCATAGCCGGGATTTGAACCACGGATCCTCTGGTTGCCATCCAGCTGCTCTGACCGTTGAGCTACTATGGCCAATGTGCCGATATGACATTAAATTCTCCAATTGACTTGTGTTTTTCCCAGTAAACCACTTAGGAGTTCTCATAAACAATGAGACAACTACCTTAATGGCGACTTACACCGTGTAAGTACTTTAAGGCCCGGGCATTTTATAGTTAACCACTATTAGGTCAATTAATGGAAATTAATTGTTCTTTCACACTAGACGTGTGTATGCTACAGTATGGAAAGATCGAGTCAAACTGAAAAATTCAATGCCATAGCTGGGATTTGAAAGTGGTTTACCGGGAAAAACACGAGTCAGTTGGAGAATTTAATGTCATATCGGCATGTCCGCCATAGTAGCTCAAGGGTTAGAGCGGCTGGATGGCAACCAGAGGATCCGTGGTTCAAATCCTGGCTATGGCCTTGAATTTTTCAGTCTGACTTAATCTTTCCACAAAGTATATATTGATTTAAGCACTTTTAAGGAGAGCAGGAGTTTGATTGCTGAAGACACAAGGATTGGATGACCTCTCTCTTCAACAGGTGGCCAACTTGTTGCTATGGTTCATGCAATGATTTGTCAAATTGACGTTCAACTGACCATGTTGCTGAAAAAGGTGTACAGTGCAGGATCTTGTCATCAAATCATCCATATTAAAAATGTATCACGTAAGTGTAAAATTATGTTGTATTTGTAGACAGGTAGCCAAAGGCAAAATCAAGCTGAAATCTTGTCAGAAAGATGAGAACTTCAAGAACATCATAACAGAAAATGTGACGTGGGTTTACAAGTTTGATGTGGAAACAAAGAGGCAGTTTCACAATGGATAAGAATAGGATCTCGTCAACTAAAGAAATAACAGATGAATCAGTAAAAGATTAAAATAATGACTGTTTTTAGTAGCAATGGAGCCATCATTCAGTGGAAAAACTTAAAAGTCAAACCTGCCAGGCCCATTCAGGTTCACAGAAAAAACACTCTTAAAATTAGACTGGTAGAACAATAGATTGAATTTGACTCTTCCCAAAAAATGGAAATCAAGCAAAAAGAAGAAACCTGAGTAAGGTGACGGGGACGTGCAGAGATCAGGGGGAGGTGCAAAATGCAGCTGCTCTGATGACTCAACTCAAACTCCCGAAGCCCACAGGAAGAAACAAAGATTTGATAGTCCACATAAAAGAAGGAGAAGTTACATTAAAGGATGCTTTGACCTCTACTAAAATGCACTGAAGGATTCCTAATTAACAAGCTGGATGAGAAACAGGGTCACAATCTGCAGGAAACTATAGTTGCATCATTCATTAAATTGACAGAGGACAGTTTCCCACAGTTTTAGGTTCCTACATGGAGAAGGAACCTTTATTCAATAACCAATAAACTAAACATTGGTTGGAAAACAGATACTTAAGCTTAATCCCTGGAAGGGTGCTATTAAGATAATTGCAGGATTCAAGGGGGATGTTCCCAGGAACAGCTACCATGCTCTTTAAGATGCCAAAGAAGTTCCTGGGGATGGAGGCCCTGAAAATCCTTGAACTGCTGAATAATTAAAACCCCAAACTAAAAACAGAAGATTAGAGTGTAACAGCTCCAAGAATGAGCTCCCAGGTAAAATCCTGGTGTGCTCCATCGGTAAGGAACATGTCAGATGGCAAGATGATTCTATGTGTAGGAAAAATCTTCTTTCCCATTTCTGCTATAGATGAAAGGAAGAAAACTGATTCAAATCAACATAATTATAAGAGGGGAGCTACCCACACTTCAGTCAACTAATGGTTGAAAGGAATTTAGACCAAGTCCTATTCAAAGAACCTTGGAACACTGCAGTAGGTGTGAATCTATCTGCATTTATATTTGTCACCATCTGGATGGACTGTACTCATTGCACACATGCCATTACTTTGGTTTCCATTGTCCAGAAAGCAAAAGTACCTCCAATTGCATTGGGTATGTGAATGCCCTCACTGGCATGCTGAGTGGCAAAATATGGACTTTTCAGATGAGTCCTGATTCAACTTGTCCTACAGTGATGGCTGCATACATATTTGATGGCACCATGGTGAGTTAAATCTGGAGGGCTGTATTGTTGAGCATTATAGTGAATAAACACTGGGTGTGATGGTTTGGAGCATCATTGCTTACAACAATCGATCTCGCTTCTTACAAACTGAGAGCACTATGAATGGCAACCACCACCTGAGGGAGATTGCAGAGCCTGAGGTACTTCTCCTGCTTCAGGCATCTTCACAGGCCACATTTCAGCAGCATAATGCCTGGCCACATATAGCGAGGAATATAAAAGCCGTCTTCGAAGAACAAAGGGTACCATTGCTTCTCTGGCCTACACGTTTGTCTGATATATCTCCTAACAAAAATGTCTGGGATATGGTTACTCAGCAATTTGTCCATCAACATCCTCCAATAACTGGTGTTATGAATTTGTAGGCTTGCACAGAAACTCTGTGGAGGGAGATCTGCCAAGAACATATTTAGAACCTTTTTGATTCCATGCCATGGCATATAGCAACTCCAATTGCAGTATGTGAATGTTACCCAAATGCTGAATATTCAGGTTCTGAGGTCATGTGCAGATATGAAAAATTAATGATTTGTAAATTCATTGTATTCATACATTTCCTTCTTGCTGTTTCAATTTTCACAAACAGAAGTGTATACCCAAAATAATTTGGATGGAAATGGAGAATCTAATTCTTACAAAAATCCAAGATTTTCCATAAGGATCCCTGGTCTGGTAGGGGAAGGTGCAGCAGTGAACAGCAGCAATTAAACTGGCCTTTAAAAACACCCCAAAAGCTGCAACCCTACTGGAGCTTCCATAATTAAACCTTTACCTAAAAGCAGACACTATTTTTGCTACCTATATATGTAGAACCTGTGGAAAAGAACCTGTCAGAAATCATTTTTTGCTTGCTGCAAAAGTGATGATAGTGGGGGTCTGTAGCGTTTAGGAACTTTACAGTGCAGTTCAGCTTCCTACACCATGTTATACTTGCAGTTTCCAAGTGCATTCTGTGAAAGTCCGTAAAACAGTCACTTTCATCTATTGTAAAAAAAAAAATAATTTAAAAAGGGATAGTGAACTAAACATTTCTGATGCCAGTTGTTGGAAAGTGATGCTTGCAATATTTACAATGTAACAAATTACCTTAAGCAAAAGGGGGTTTAAATTGAGCTACAACATTGCTGCATTGGCAAGTGAAGCTAGAGGAGTTGCCATTAGTTTATTGAAAAAAATTATAAAGGAAGGGACTAGGTCTTTGTCTACCACTGCTCAGGTCAAATTTTCAACACAAAATTTTCAACACCAAAGGGGAAGTGTAAAGAAAGGAAAAAGAAAGTGGAAGCCGATGCATTTAATAAGGGTATTGTTTGAAGGAAAATACACAAATACTATATAGTATAGTAAACAAAACAGTACCAATGATACAAAAGGTTAAACAAGATTTGTAGAGTGACAGAAGTTTAGTATGCAGCATAGAATACCCAAGAAAACTATTTTCCGATTAGGTTTCAGATGGAAGAAATGTGCTTCTAAACGACAGCTGCTAACTGAAAAGCCAAAATTGTATGTTGACATTCAAATAACCTTAGAACAATTTATAGATACAGAGAACAGAGGAGGAATATCTATATTTAGATGAAACATGTATAAATACTTGCCACACAGATGGTTCTTGTTGGCAGTCTGCAAATGAGATGAGAGTTGCAATGCCCACTGAAAAAGGGCCCAGCTTGATAATAATCCATGCAGGAAAAGAAAACAGATTTATAAAAATATGTCCTGCAAATATTCAAAGCACAGCAAAAATTGGGTGATTATCATGATATAAATGCCCTAAATGTTACAAAATGGCTTTAAGTACAAGTTATTCTTAAATTTGCCCAATAACTCTGTCATTGTGATGAACAATGCTAGTTATTATAGTATACAGAGAAATAAAAAGCAAACAGTGACTGCTGAAGAATGATGTTATGCAATGATTAAAGGACAACAATGTATCATTTGACAACACTATGCAAAAACTAAAATTACTGCAATTAGTGAAATTAGTAAACAAGGAGAAGACTAGTTGACCAGATTCTGAATGCACATGGCCATGATTTATTGTGGCTTCCATCATATTACGTCAATTTGAACTCAATAGAGTTAGTATTGTCACTTTGTGGGTTCGTGAAATGAAAAGTTCAATTGCACCACTCAAAAATGTTCTTCATTTCCACCGACTTACAGTTAAACACTTGCCAATTACACAGAATTACGTAATGCACACAATTACGATTTACCAGTTCGTCCGTTACCATTCCGATGCACGTACACAGTCTTCTCGTCCGTTCGCTAGCACGTCAAGCACTGACTGACTCCACTCATTCCAGCCCGACGTGTTGCTTATATAGGGTCAACGGGCCAATCTAGAATGTTCTGGATTAGATGAAATATCCCGTAAGTTTGAGAATCCAGGTGGAGGGAAAAAAGACGGCACAGTGGCCCGCGATCCCTCTCCTAATCATCCCTTCAGTTAGTGACTTAAATTAATGGGTGGGTGTGTCCGAACGCCTCCGTCTCCTGCTGCCGCTGCCAGCCGGGTCTATAGGGAGTTCTGACGTTAGGGTGACACTGCTCCCTCCTCAAAGCTGGTCGTCCCGAACAGCACCATCGTTACGTGCCAGGCGATCCAGGTGTACCACCAACATCTTCCCTCGGGGAACCTTCTGGATGTGATACACGTCGTTAATCCTCTTCACCACCAGCCTTGCCATGGCTGCTGAAGCTTCGGGCAGCGTCCCTTGGTCCGGGTAGGATGGTACAACCAGACCAGGTCACCTTGCTGGAAACCTTGGCTATTGGCTTGCCTGTCATACCTGGTCTGGATGTTCTGGCGAGCCATCTCGTGCATATCGTGGAGATGGTCCACCAAGTTCTCCACATACTCGGTTGCTGGGTGTTTTGCTTCTGGAGGGCTTCCAAAAGCCAGGTCACAAGAGAGGCGTAACTCTCGGCCGAACATTAAGCTGGGAATCATCCCAGTTGTGTCGTGTGTAGACGAGCGGTAGGCCAGCAAGAACAGTGGCACCTTGACGTCCCAGTCTCGCTGATGGCTGCCCACGACCTTCCTCAGGTGTTCCTCTAAGATCTTGATGTACCTTTCGACCATGCCATCCGACTGGGCATGTAGAGGCGTCGTGCGGATCTTGTTCAACCCAAGCCTTTGTAGCACCTCCTTCATTAGGTTGGACTCAAAAGTTGGTACCCTGGTCACTGTGTAGCTCCAACGGCACTCCAAATCGACAGAACACTTGCTCCACGAGGCAGTCTGTGATTGTCTTTGCCTCTTGGTTTGGGATGGCATACACCTCCGGCCACTTGGTGAAGTAGTCCACGACCACCATTAGGTACTTGTTGCCTCGGTCGGAAACTGGGAACGGTCCAGCAATGTCAACGGCGATCCGTTCGAATAGCGCTCCGACGTTGTACTGCTGCATGCGACCCCAGCTCCTAGTCTGGGGGCCACAACTCGCCGCGCACACGTGACACTGATGGCACCATCTCTCAGCGTCTGCTCGGAGTCTCAGCCAGTAGTAGCGCTGCCGTAGTTTGTCAATCGTTCGGTTCACTCCCAGGTGTCCTCCCGAAGTACCGGCGTGCACTTCCTCCAAGACTTCCGGTACCTTACTCCGGGGAAGTACCAACTGTTCTCTCTGCGTCTTCCCATCGGGTGATTCCCATACCCGGAACAGCACGCCCTCTCTGGTCTTCAACGAGTCCCACTGGGGCCAGTACGACTTGCAGGTGGCGCTCCTCGGTGCGATGTCCTCCCAGGTTGGTCTCGTCCCTGCCTCCACTTCCCTCAAGAGTGGCCCCAAGTCTGCGTCCGCCAGCTGCTCCCTCCTCAGGTGTGCGCTATCCCAGCCGTTCGCCGGCACTGCCACAACTACTCGGACTGCTGTGGCACGCTCCTTCTCTTCCACTCTTGTGCACTGGCCACACTCTTCTGGGCAGGGTCTTCGGGACATGGCGTCTGCGTTACCGTGGCTCTTCCCTCTGTGATGTTCTGAGGTGAAGTCGTACTCCTGCAGCCTCTGGACCCAACGTGCTGTCTGGCCTTCCAGGTTCTTAAAGCTCAATAGCCAGGTTAGGGCGGAATGGTCAGTCCTCAGGTGGAATGGCTGACCGTACAGGTACTTGTGGAAGTGCTCCAAGGTCTTTACTACCGCCAATAATTCTCATCAGGTGACGCAGTAGTTCTTCTCTGCCTTGGATAGCGTCTTGCTGTAGTAGGCTATCACCCGCTCATGGCCGTCCTGGATCTGCGATAGGACACCTCCAATGCAATGGTCGCTGGCATCGGTGTCCACAATGAAGGCGCCACCCAATTGTGGGAAACCCAAAATTGGAGCACTGCACAAGGTCTCCTTTAGGTGCTGGAAAGCGTTTTCGGCATCCTCTGTCCACACATAAGGCCGGTGTTCTTCTGTCAGGCGGGTGAGTGGTTTGGCGATGTTGGAGAACCCCTTTATGAAGTGGAGGTAATAACTGCACAACCCCAGGAAACTGCGCAGCTCTTTCTTATCCCTTGGGCGAGGCCAATCTCTCACAGCTTGTGTCTTCTCCGGGTCTGTGGCCACTCTGGTTGCTGAGACTATGTGGCCCAAGTAGTTCACTTCCTTGCAGAAGAGCTGGCACTTCTTCGCGTTCAGCTTTAAGTTGGTCGCCTGCAGTCTCTGTAGCACCTTACTCAGATTCTCGAGGTGATCTTCAAAAGTCTTCCCGACGATGATGTCCAGGTATAGCAGGCAGGCATCGTAAGTCAGCCCTCTCATCACTGACTCCATGAGGCGTTGGAAGGTAGCTGGTGCGTTGCAGAGGCCAAAGGGCATAACCGTGAACTGCCAGAGCCCTTGGTCTGTCGAGAATGCGGTCTTCTCCTTGTCTCTTGGGTCTAGAGCTACCTGCCAGTAGCCCGACTTCAGGTCCAGGGTCGAGAACCACTGTGCACCAAATAGCGTGTCCAAGGTGTTGGCAATCTGGGGTAAGGAAAAACAGTCCTTCCAGGTGACAGCGTTCAACTTTCTGTAGTCTACGCAGAAGCGCAGCTCGCCATTCTTCTTTGTCACCAAGACTACAGGGGAACACCAAGGGCTGTCAGACTCTTCAATCACTCCCCTGGATCTCATGTCCTCCAGCATGTCTCGTACCGCCCCTTGCTTCACCAGCGGAACGCGTCTATGTGGTTGCCGAATAGGCCGGGCGTCTCCGGTGTCGATGCGGTGAAGCACTTTGTCCGTGCGGCCGTAGTCACTATCGCCTTGGCTGAAGACGCGCTCGTATCGCCTCAGTAGTTGTCGAACTTTCTCCAGCTGTTCTGCAGTCAGGTGGTCGGCCGCCCTCTCCAGTAAGCCTTCTAGCCGGGGCCCCAGATGTTGCTTCGGCGCCGGCTCCTGTGCCTTGTCGATTGCTGTTACGCTCAGCACAGGCTCGCACGTTCCCAACTCCGTCCCGGCCTGATCGGTGTCCGTTGGATTTAGCAGTCTCACTGGCACCTCCTCTCGGCACGGCAGCAATGCCCTGGCTACACACAGTCCGTGTACAGGCGTCTTCTGGTCCACCATCATGTTTCTGGTTCTCTGGCCCTCCAGTCGCGCCGTCACCACCACCTAGCTCCTCGCGGGGACAACCACGTCTTCGCTCAAGACGACCCTGCAAATTCCAAGGCGCCCTTCTGGTTGACGGAGTATAACCTCTTCTCCGTTGAGCCGCAGGACCTTCCTGCCGACGTCGACCGTCACCTCGTGGCTCCTGAGGGCATCCAGTCCCAGAATCACCTCCTCAGCCACCTTCGCGACGAACACCCAAAGACCTACGAGACTCCGTCCCAAGGTCAACTTCAACAGGGCCTCCTTCTCCACAGGCAAGGTGTCGCCCGATGCCGTCACAAGCTGGTATGGTCGGCTCGGCTTTCTCGTCAGCAAACCCTTCGCCACGTCAGGTCTGATGGTGGTCACGGCCGCCCCGGTGAACACCAGCACATGGCACGGCTTTCCTCTTACCCAGCCGTCCGCGATGAGGCTGTCATCCATCCGCTGACTGACGGCGCGCAGTGTCACTCGAGGGGATGGTGGTGATGGCGCCGACGTGCCCCTCTCCACGACGGCCCTTACTCGTTTTCCGGCTGCTCTTCCTGGTGTGGGCAGTCTCTCTGCAGGTGTCCGGACTGTCCACACCCCCAACACAGGCCACTAGGTGTTCGCCGGCGTCCCTCAGCTGGTCTTCTGTCTCCGGCGTAGCGGACACTCCTCGTTCTCGACGTCGGGATAGATGTTACCTTGGCCGCCTCCATCCTTAATGCCGCTGTCAGCGCCTCGTGGATGGTTTTATAATCGCCGAGCATTAGGCGCTGACGAATCTCCGTGTCCCGTACCCCGTCGACAAAGTTGTAGGCGGCTTCCCGGAATACGAACTCCAGTGGCAGGTCAACCAAGGCCTTGCTAGCCAGCTGCTCAATCGCTATGGCAAACTCCTGCAGCGTCTCCCCCGGCTGCTGTGACCTTTCCTTTAGCTGGCTGCGGTATGCTGCGGCTAAGCGGTGGTTCCCGAAACGATTCTCCAGGGCCTCCCAGATGTCCTTGGGCGCCGCCGTTGTCTGCACCGCGTTTAGAACTTCCGCGGCCCGTCCCTGGAGGCTGGCTATTAACTGTGTGGCCTCCTCCTCTGGTGACCATTTGTTGTGCTTGGCCACTGTGTCGAACTGGCGGCGGAAGACCTCAAATGTTGACGAGCCGTCATATTTCGGATGTTTGATGCGCGCCGATGTGTCGTGTCCCGGTGCGTCGGCCTTCAAATCCTTCAACCTCCTGCCGACAACGTAGTCCACCATGGCGCTCAGGGACTTGACTCTGCTGTCGGCCTTTCCTTCCAGGTTGTTAACGCGGTTAGCAAGGTCTTCAACGTCTTCCGCCATGGCGTTCAGGGACTTGGCGTTACTGTCGGCCTTTTCCTCTAGGTCATTGAGGCGGTTCGCCAGGTCGACGCGCTCGTCCACTTGGCCCATCTGCTTGCCCAGCTCCGTCACGTCATCCCTCACGCCGGCCAACTGTTCTTCAAATTTGGCGGCGAGAGCTTTGTTCGCCACCTTCATTTTCGCGGTCAGTTCGGCCATCTTTGCGGTCATTGTCGTGGCCAAGTTGTTGTTTGTAGTCTCCAGCTTCCCGGCCAGGCTGTTATTTGCCGCTTCCGTTTTTGTTGTTAACTCGTTCATCTTTGCCAAAAGCATTTCCAATGCCGATTCCATGGCCGTAATGTTCGGTGATGTTATCGTCCCGCTTCCTGACACCAGTGTGCCTTTGTGGTTTCGTGAAATGAAAAGTCCAATTGCACCACTCAAAAATGTTCTTTATTTCCACCGACTTACATTTAAACACTTGCCAATTACACAGAATTACGTAATGCACACAATTACAATTCACCAGTTCGTCCATTACCATTCCGATGCACGTACACAGTCTTCTCGTCCGTTCGCTAGCACGTCAAGCACTGACTGACTCCACTCATTCCAGCCCGACGTGTTGCTTATATAGGGTCAACGGGCCAATCTAGAATGTTCTGGATTAGATGAAATATCCCGTAAGTTCGAGAATCCAGGTGGAGGGGAAAAAGATGGCACAGTGGCCCGCGATCCCTCTCCTAATCATCCCTTCAGTTGGTGACTTAAATTAATGGGTGGGTGTGTCCGAACGCCTCCGTCTCCTGCTGCCGCTGCCAGCCGGGTCTATAGGGAGTTCCGACGTTTGGGTGACAGTATAAAGAGAAATAAAAGGAGAAGCTGCACAAGATTTGGTTAGAGCAATTTTAAATACAAAACATACACTTTGTGTACAGGTTTTCCATGAGCATTCAACTGACAAGTGGAGAAAATGTTTACAATTAGTGAAATGCCCACCTGGTGCACCTATACCTCTTATTACAGTTACGTGTGTACCAAACACTACCAAGTTTCTTTTTTAACTTGTAGATCTATAGGTTAATTAATACAGATAACTGAAATAAAGACAAGTCATGGTTATGGACATACCCTGATCAAGATAACTACAGAAAGAAATTCTGCTATAGCAGTGAGATATGATCTCATTGTAACTGAATACTGCTTTGACCACTCTTTAAGAGATCCAGATGGGAACCCTACAAGATTGGTCTAGTAAACAAATTCCAGACAGATTCCAGAACTATCTGACATGCTTTACAGATGGCTCAAGAGATGGAATAACTCTGGTGTACAAATCTTCAGTGTCTTTCCACAGACAGAACTTAATTTCAGTTTTGGTAGATATAGCACTGTTGCAAGCACAGATCTATGCAATCTTGTACAAAGAGTGAGTGGGTCAGGTTAAAAGCCTGTCTACAACTAGGTTCACATTTTTCAAAAAATGAAGTAGCTAGTAGCTAACATGTCATATGTAGACCAGTACATGTGTAATGCAGGTTTATAAATAATACTCATGAACGTAAGCAGATCAAGCAGCCTGTAAATCTCATTCAGGTTAATTCCATCCACTTCTGAATTCTACTCTTAGGTCATAAATTGCCTTTATAGGTCAGATCTTCCTTCACCCTACTCACATATATATTTGTTTCCATAACACATTAAGTCAGCAGTAAAAAAATTTCTGAAAATATCAATTGTAGCATTTAAAACTTTCACAGTGAGCGTTTAAGTTTTCTGAAGAAGGCCATGGAGCTTGGAATGGCCGAAAGCTCTATTTATTTACTTTGACAGGGTAAATCACCTGTGAAGCTTTAATTAAAATATCAATTGGTTGGCTGTCAGAAGCAAGTTAAGACTGAGGTTGTACACCAGAGATTGTGCTCATGAAGATGTATCTATTTGTGTTGGAGTTATTTTAACCACTCCACAAAGTTGATTCTTCACGAACATCTGAAGGAGGGTAATTTTCTTCCTCACTGCTACCTATATTCTCAACACCCTCCTCAAAATCTGAAAAATTGCCATAAATATCCAAATCAATGTCAAACAGCAAAAAGGCCTACACATTTTCTGAAGTAATTTTAGAAGCTTTTACACAACCTACGAGAACTAATTTATTTGCTAGTTTACTAGTTGAAAGCATGGTTAGCACTAAGATTTAAAGATTTCAGATTGCTATCCAGTTAACTCCCGATAGCTACAGAAATCGCTCTGAACCCCAAGAGAGTCAAAATAACTAAATGACTGAAAGAAAACAACAGATGCACAAGTCTACCATAAACTAAGACATACATACAAATGCTGACAGAGAGGTTTGTTTTCTTTGCAGCCTGTGTTTCACAGCATACACTATTATTGAGTGTTAGCATAAACGAAATCATAAAATTTTGAATCGGAGAACACTTCGCTTTGGTAGCTATATATACATATAGTTTGTATGCACAAAAAAAAAAAAAAAAAAAAAAGCTAACTCACAAATTAGATGCCCTCAATGCACAGAATAACTTTTGCTACAAAGAAACAAAACTGCAAAATTTCAACATTTTGTTAATAGAGTCTTTACTTTGTTGATACTATAGATGAGTGCCTTTAATGAGATTTAAAACACTTTTTGCTTCATAAAAATGGAAAATATGAATTATCAAGCATTTTTACAGCATTTAACAATTTAAATGACTTGTGCTGTTTATTGGATATCCATTACTGGCCCATGCAGGGTTTAAATGTCTATCAATGAATAGGTTAAATATAGGGTATTTTAACCAAAATCATTAGAGCCACTTTTGAGAAAATCAACATTTTCAAAAATCTTTCTATGTAAAGAGCAGTTTGGATTGGGAGTGTTAAATGAACATCTTTGTATTGCATCTTTGGAAGATATTGAACTTAAATAACCAAGTTGGGTATTTATTCAAGTTTTTGTTTTTGAATTATGCCATTCATGCATGCACACATGTATGCACACACATGAATTTGTTTCTAAACATGCTCTTTGGATTTAGGGAGTCTCAAAATGTGTATTTCTGGTTAAATCTCAAAATTGAATTTTGAATGCAGTGCAATAACTTCTCTACTTACTATGTATGTGGTAGAGAAAGTAAAAAGATAAATGAAGCATTGTCAATGAGTATTATAAGTAATTTATAATATACAGTAGAAGCCCGAAATAATGCGGTTGTTGGAGGACATCCTTCACACCCACATTATAATCTTACCACTTATATAGGGATGTAACACTATAAGAGACAACAAATTGATCCTGTACAGTGAAAGGAAGGAAATAACCGTGTAATAATAAATTACAGAATAGTGTTAAAGTCTCGTATATGAGGTAAATACGAGGGTTGGGGCAAAAGTCATGGCAACTATTTTGTTTTATGTAACAATTTAGGCTTTCACAGCCAGCGTCACTCCAGTAATATGTAGAAGTTTCCGGGCTTACTGGCCGTGGTCTAGTCGGAAAAACTTAAGTTCCTGACGTTTCGCTCGTACGTGCGTCGAGCATCCTCAGAGGACTCATGGCAAACTAGAGTGGCTCCGGCATAGGGCACCAAATATATTTATGCTGGAAGGAGACTGCCTACTTCTCTTCTATTGGCTGCATGTCCGCCAATCATAAGACGGCTGCAGGTCTATGTCTCAGTTGGTCTGGCTCATGTAAACGGTTTCGGCCTCGTGTTTTGTAACACGGGAAACCAGGCTTTAAGCAACTGTGCTACTTCCTCCTTCCTGTTAAAATTATGTTTGTGCTTGAAGATTTCAATAGCCTCCCGATAAAGTCTGGCGTGGTACTGGGCTGTGTTGTCGAGAACCTTTGTTTCCTGAAACTTGTTGTCATGTCCCATCAGAAGAGCATGTTCAGCAACAGCAGATTTTTCCGTATGTCCCAACCGGTAGTTGCTTAGGTGTTCCTTAATACGGGTACGTATGCTATGTTTAGTAGTGCCAATGAACACCTTGCCGCAGCTGCAGTGAATACGGTAGATCCCTTTTGTGGCCAGAGGGTCCCGTCTGTCCTTGACTGGACGGAGATGATCTTTGAGCTTCTTGGTGGGTTTAAAGACGGTTCTTATGTTAAACTTATCTAACAGTTTGCTGATTCTGTCCATCACTCTACTAATGTATGGTAGGTAGGCTGTACTCTAGTTTGCTTTGAGTCCTCTGAAAATGTTCGACGCATGTACGAGCGAAACATCAGGAACTTCAGTTTTTCCAACTAGACCACAGCCAGTAAGCCTGGAAACTTCTACATATTAATGGATTGATGCTGGCCGTGAAAGCCTCAGTTGTTACATCATGCACCTCTATGGGGAGGAAACTGTACAGGCAGTTAAACACATGGAGAAACTCTGGAAGAGAAAAAGCAAGTTACTTTCCTCGCTGACCTTTCTTCGATACTGCCGGGACACGAACATTATTCCTGATTTCATCAGGATGAAGAGACAGTTGAAGTCCGGCAAGGCCAACTGCATATACAGATGCACTGAAGAAGCCTTGTTACGTGAACGAATTCGGGCGAACGTCAAGGAGTTGGTGCTCATTGACAAAGCACTATTGCTTATACACTTGGAACTTAGCCACAAACTCACTAATGAAGACTGGAGTTGTATAAATAGCATGACCTACAACACGGCAGAAAATCTGCTGGCCTCCGTGGCAAATAGGCAAAAAAAGAAATACGAGAAGTGCCAACGGAAACTACCGAAACCTCAAGTGGACGTGAAGCGCACAGTGATAAATCTGAGTGGGAAGCCGATGTCCACACCTGAAACCTCGGTTTTAGCCAATATTTATGCAATAACACCTTTGCAGGTACCCAAGGAAGACATTATAGCAAACCTTGAAGCTGCAATCCAGGTTCTCCCTCCTATGCAAGCGGAAGAAGTGCATTCTGAAACTGCACGCATATTACGCCACGCCAAATCTCCGAACCTGACATGGGAAGAAAGGCTCGCCATTAGGTATTTATGCAAGGACACTTCTGTCATCATTTTAGATGCCGACAAGGGCAATGCCACAGTTGTGATGAATACGGAAGATTAGACACAGAAGATAGAGCAGTTACTAGAACTGCTCTAGTAACTATCAACTATCTGAATCTGCAGACAGATCCAACCAAAAGAATTCTATGTAGGACTAACCAGTTAATAAGCAAATCCTCCTTCACGCACACAGGAAATAAAGAAGAGCTTAGCTACCAGTGAAGCTGTTGCTCCTCGTCTATATGGTCTGCCTAAGATCCACAAAGAATCCACACCACTGCACCCCATAGTGAGCGCTTTGGAATCTCCGACGTACTCCCTCTCTAAATACCTGGCGAAACTTCTACATCCATACATCGGCAACATGGGAACACACACAAAGAATTCTGTGCACTTCACTGAAATACTAGGAGAAATCACACTTGACCCACAGGATCAACTTTTAAGTTCTGACATAGTTTCACTCTTCACGAAGGTTCTGCAAGAGGACACCTTGAGGCTTATTTCCAAGATGTTTCCAGAAGATATCACCGCTCAGTTTCGCCACTACCTTACCACTAGCTATATCCAGTGGAATGGCATCTTTTATGAACAAAAAGAAGATATTGAGATGGGCAGTCCCCTCAGCCTCACGATTGCCAACTTATACATGGAGAAATTTGAAGAGATAGCTCTCGAGTCTGCCATGTATAAACTCAAAGTATGGTGGAGGTATATCGTTGCCACTTTCGTGATTTGGCAGCATGGTGATAAGGAACTGGAAAGTTTCTTAGGTCATCTCAACAGCATCAATGACAGTATTAAATTTACCATGGAAAAGGAAAAGGACCACTGCATTGCCTTTCTGGATGTTTTGGTGTCCGAAAAACCTGACATGACATTAGGACACACAGTTTATAGGAAACCTACCCACACAGACCGCTATCTACAGAAAACTTCTAACCACCACCCACGGCAGAAGAGAGGCATAATAAAGACCTTCACTGCACGGGCTAGGTATATTTGTGAAGCGGCTAACTTAGAACAAGAAATCAAACACCTACATAGTACACTACAGACTAACGGGTATGGTTTAAAAGAAATAAAACGGGCTTCACACTCCAATAGAGCAACAAAAAACACGGAGACACAGAAACCGCATATTACAGCCTACCTACCATACGTAAGTAGAGCAACGGACAGAATCAGGAAACTGTTAGATAAGTTTAACATAAGAACTGTCTTTAAACCCACCAAGAAGCTCAAAGATCATCTCCGTTCAGTCAAGGACAGATGGGACCCTCTGGCCACAAAAGGGATCTACCGTAATCCCTGCAGCTGCAGCAAGGTGTACATTGGCACTACTAAACGTAGCATACATACCCATATTAAGGAAAACCTAAGCAACTGCCGGTTGGGACATACAGAGAAACCTGCTGTTACTGAACATGTCCTTCTGATGGGACATGACATCAAGTTCCAGGAAACAGAGGTTCTCGACAACACAGTCCAGTACCACGCCAGACTTTATCGGGAGGCTATTGAAAGCTCAAACATAATTTTAACAGGAAGGAGGAAGTAGTGCGGTAGCATAAAACCTGGTTTCCCGTGTTGCAAAACAAGAGGCCGAAACCATTTACACGAGCCGGACCAACCGAGACATGGGCCTGCTTCCATCTTGTGATTGGCGGATGTGCAGCCAATAGGAGAGAAGTAGGCGGTCTCCTTCCAGCCTATATATATTTGGTGCCCTATGCCGGAACCACTCTAGTTTGCCATGAGTCCTCTGAGGATGCTCGACACACGTACGAGCGAAACATCAGGAACTTAAGTTTTTCCGACCAGACCACGGCCAGTAAGCTCGGAAACTTCTACATATTACTGAATTATTTTGTATCTTGTACACATGTGAACGGATCACAAACATAGTATATGTGTTATGTGGAAGTTCTGCAGGCATAGTATATGTAGAACAAAAGATGGCTCTGTGAGAGCTGGTAATAGAACAGCGAGGCCTGTGAAATCTGTCAGTTGGTGAGTGTCGTGCGAGATGGAAGTAACCTATGTTGAGCAGTGTGCTTACATAAAAAAAGCCATCCTCTGAGGGAGAAATGAGATGGAATGTCATAGTGAATTAGTGGAAGCCCTTGGGATAATGCCCTACCATACCATACAGTAGCAAGGTAGGCAGGAAAGTTTCAGCAAGGATGTGTGTCAACCAGTGATGAGCAACGTTAGGGACGATCTGTCAGTGTGCGGACCGACATGGCACATGCTGTCACTCCTGGATGAAGACAGACGATGAACGCTACTGAAGTTAAGAGATGGCAAGTGCCATTGAGAAACACACTGTCCACAGGATATTGCGTAATGAGCTGGAACTATGCAAAATCGCATCGCAGTGGGTAATGCATGCACTGATGGAAGTTCAAAGTTGGGTGCACTATGCGATATGCTCTGACCACCTTGCATGCTAGCAACAGGACGACAATCAATTCTTGTCACGAATAATCACATCAATGAATTTTGGGCCAGGGGATACGAACCAGAACTGTGGCGATATGCTGTGGCGACATGCTGGATCACCAAGGGGTCAGAATCCCTTCCCAGTCAAATTGTTGGTGATCGTTGCGTATGACATCAGGGGTGTCATTTGAGTCACTCAGTTCCTGATGAAGGCCATGGAGTGTAAAATGGCCAAAAGCTTGATCTTCTTAAATTTGATGCAGCTGATCACCCGTGAAGCCTTAATCAATAATGCTCACTGCGAAAGCTTTAAGTCTTACATTACAGGGGTGTCATTGTTTGCCACTTTGTTCCACATGGCAGAACAGTGTCCACATAGTACTACAGGCACTTCCTGGTATGACAGGTACTATATGGCATTTGGGAGAAACGTACAGATCTTGTGGACAGTGCAATAAATCTGCACGACAACGCAAAACCACATAAAGCAGAGTGTGGAGAGCAGCTACTGTGACGTTGGGGATGGGAAGATTGGAGCAACCACTGTACTATCCCGACATTTCGCCCTATGACTTTGATTTCATTCAAAAGACTAAGGAACCACTACATGCTAGGCGGTTTGCAACACAAGAGAATACTGCCACTGCTGTGCGTGAACAGGTGACCCGATTCACACATGATGTCGCAAATGCTGAGGCAAATGGTATTCAGCACCTCCCGCATCATTGGCAGTGTGCGTATCTCATTGTATATAACCCCTAGTGATTTATCGGGAAACATACGAGTCAGTTAGAGAATTTAGTCATGCCAGCATGTTGGTCATAGTAGCTTAATGGTTAAGAGCAACCAGACGGAGACTGGCAGATCTGTGGTTCAAATCCCAGCTATGGCATTGAATTTTTCAATCTGGCTCTATTCATCCAAACCTTCTCCTTTGGTCTGTATATGTCACATTTTCCAACCAGACTGGTATCTTCAAGAAAAAAAATAGATGCCATGACTTTTACCCCAACCCTGGTATAATAAAGTACTTTTCAAATTACTCATCAATTATGCTGGAAGATGTATTCCATCCCATAACCGATCTTGATTTATATATCACTGTGCATATTTTACACAAACTTAATTTTTCCTTGTTTTAAAAAAATGAGTATTACTTGACATACTGATGGGCTATGTTTTCTCTGCATATTGCGGCCGGATGGAGGAGATCAATGCTGTCTGATTCATTTTGTCTCGCCATCCAAGAATCACAGTTTAAATGAGTTATCACTTTATCAACATTTAGAATGTTTTCTTCTGCCTCCAAGTCATTTTCCCCACTAACATCTTGTTCTTCAGACATTCTTATTGTAGACAGCATTAAGCTAATTGTTGCATCAGCTTCAAATGCTATTCAGATACCATATCTTCCCTATCTCCTCCCCACTGACAAGGCATGATTTCATACAGCAGTATTATACATATCGTTTACTTTAATGGAATGTAGCTGTCAGCATCAACGAACATCAGTGATGATGAAAATTATACTGAAGAACCTGTGTTTGCAGAATACTTTTATCACAACTTTCCAAATAAAGAAAGTAAATTAACTATAATATTCTTTTACAGGGACATACTTTTACTCACATTAAATACGAATCCGCTGTATTTCAGACCACGCTATTTTGGGTTTCTACTGTATTTGTGTACATCCTTCACTTTAAGAGCTTAATTGTTTACACATTATTACAAACTCATGTCCTTGTGGCAGTAAAATAAGACACTTACTGCTGGACTTTTTAAAGGCAGGAAAACAGGAATATCACATGCAGCACAGGAATTCTCGGCAGATACCAGCAGTGACAGTAACTTCTTCTCTTCAGGATGCAGTGCCCACCAACTGGAAGTGGCAACTGCAACTCGGCCCTGTATCAGCAAGCAGCCATACAAGGAGTCCACACACTCTGCCCAGGCTTCCACCAAATTCTGTGTAAAACATGACAACACTTTTTAGGAGATTAAAGAAAAAGGTATAATTTAATTTGGGAAGAATTTGAGTCAATTAAAGACCACTATATACCACTTATACTAATAACAAGAAATAAGTTTTGGGAATCAATTGTCTCCATTCTCAACCTATACTCGATAACTGTGTGAGTTGTAGCCCCATTATGGTTTTATCAGAAGCTTGGTGAAAATTTCTTTCAGTGCAATTTCAAAATTGAAAACTTTATCTTTATTTTTCCAAATGCAGATTTGTTCTCAAAAGGTCTGTTTCTGTTGCTTTGTTGTTTTAAAAGAGAGTTTTCAATTTTGAAATTCTGCCAAAAGACTTTTTTCAGTAGGTTCCTTTAAATCGTCACAAGATGGCTACAACTCATATATATATAACCAACAATCAACAAACTTATCTAACCAACAATTAACAAACTATTTGTATTCTTATGAGTAAGGACTATAATACAATGAAGCACAAAATTAATATAATTTTGAGCCAAACTAGTACTCTAGTCTAGTACTAGTCAAACTAATATGGAGCATTGAGTACTAGCTCAATTAAAAATTATATTAAACTATTTGTAGTTGGTTTTTCACACGTCACTTAGTTTTTTCCCCACTATTGTTTTTGTGATACACATGTTAATAAATCACATATTGGCTGCAATTATCCTTTTTTCTTGTAATTTAGTAAAACGCTTAATTTCTTTCTTGTTTTCCACTAACAAAAGGTTTGATCCTACCTTGACTTTATCCATTTTCTTTTTTGTTCCAGTTTCGTTTAGTTCCATGCTTTAATTTCCAAAGCTTCATTTCCTCAAGATTGTTGACATAATTAATTACACATGTGTGGAGGAATTTAGTAACAGTGATGTTCAAATTAATTGATAAAACTAATTTGTAGTCAATTCTTTACACAAAAAATCAAAATATAAGTGACAGTGTGGCAAGGAAGAGAAGTTGAGGTGACCAGAACATTTAATTATCTAGGAGTACGATTAAGCAATAACGGAGGCTGGAAAGAGTGGAAGAGAACGGTAATGGCTAAAGCTAAAATTGCATTAAAAGCTATCAAAGCATGCTTAGATAAATTAACAGGAATGCAAATAAAACAGCTGAAGAGAATTTACACAGCTGTAGTAGAAGCAAAAATGCTGTATGGGGTGGAGATATGGGGCTTGAAGGAGGGGGGTGCAAATATGAATGTGATACAAAGAAACTTTTGCAGACAAGTTTTGAGCTTACCATGAGCTTCACCAAATGCAGTGGCACAAGCAGAATTGGGAAGACTGGGAACTAGAGGGATAATGGTGGAAAGGGTGTTATATTGGGCGAGAATTAGGAATTTAGATGAGCAGAATATTCTATGTCAATACTTGATAGTACAGGAAAGATTAAATAAAAAAGATTCATGGCTAAATAAGATAAAGGAGATAATGTTAAAAATAGGGTTTGGTGTCATATGGGAAAACCGGGAATTATTGCAAAGGGGATTTTGGAAAGAATTTAGGTTAAGAACAGAAGATATTGAAAGGCAGGGAATGATAGGAAGTTTCAATTTAAAAAGCTCACTGGAAGTTTATACAGAGATGAAAGTGGTCTGGGAACAGGGAAAAATACAATATTTGTGATAAAGCAGCAAGAGAAGGCTTTGAATGGGCAAGAATTTGAGTCTATTGGCCCCAAGGGTAAGCAGCAACACGCTGTAGTAATAAGTATGGAAATGTATACTAAATTGTAAATGAATGGAAATAAAGATTACTTACTAAATTCCTCCAAACACACGTAAGGAATCAATAGTTCAACATACACTTAAAGTGGATACAATGGATTTTCAAAAGACATTCATAATTATTTGTGTAACTGATGTATAAAAGAAACCAATAATCTAAATTTTTCTTAAATGGTAACATTTATTTACACCTATTGACCAGCCAGCAACTATGTTACGTATCAACCAACCTGCAGTAAATTATTTTCCTGACATAGAACTACCTCAACAAGTCCAAGCAAGTCACTGTGTGAAGTAAGACGATCACTTCCAGCCATGTCTATACACTCCATAAGTCGATCCAGCAGAGGATAGCACACCTGTAAACATTCATGCACAATTAAGTTATCTGAAAATCTAAAATATTTTATAAAGAAATGTGTAATATGAACATGGATGTATGAAAGTTTTATTTCCATGTGAAAAATCTCATTTTTTATACCTCTCTTACATTAACCATAAAAAATATACTGGAAAAGGATGTACAGTGCATTTATGAAATGCAAATCAACAAATCAATAATCTTCTCTCTTACAATAAATTAAGGTATAAACTTTTAGAATGAAAACCCAACCCCAATCACAAGTAGAATGCTTTGAACTTCCATGCCCTCTATAACAAGGACCAAACCTCTTCCTGTTTGTGCACTATCTTTCACAGGATGCCATTTTTATAACCATGTGTTAATCCAAACATTATACAAGCAACTTCTAACAGCTATTTTGCATCTTTCCTTTGTACCTTGAAGATAAAAATACCTTTATAGGAGTACACCTACCCCATTGTTATTAGATAGATAGATAGATAGATAGATAGATAGATAGATAGATAGATAGATAGATAGATAGATAGATAGATAGATAGATAGATAGATAGATAGATAGATAGATAGATAGATAGATAGATAGATAGATAGATAGATAGATAGATAGATAGATAGATAGATAGATAGATAGATAGATAGATAGATAGATAGATAGATAGATAGATAGATAGATAGATAGATAGATAGATAGATAGATAGATAGATAGATAGATAGATAGATAGATAGATAGATAGATAGATAGATAGATAGATAGATAGATAGATAGATAGATAGATAGATAGATAGATAGATAGATAGATAGATAGATAGATAGATAGATAGATAGATAGATAGATAGATAATTTATTCATCTTATAAATCATACATTGTACATGAGTACTATAAGACACATCAAATTGTGAATTTACAGTGCAATTAACTATACTTGTAAATTAACAAGTCACATCCAATAAGGACAAGTCAGTGTTTGTACAAAATAATGTTTTATAAAGATATCTTAAGAATTTTATAATATACACAATTAATTCAGAAATGTAACAATATTATAAACTTTCCATAAATTCACTAACAGAATGAAAACCGTGGTCTAGCAAGTATGCCAAAACTGACTTTTTAAATGCTGAAAAATTGCAAGTGGTTTTATTGGCTATAGGCAGTTTATTAAAAAAAATGATTTCTAGGTTTATTACACTGTTTTGATGAGCTCTTGTGTTACTTCTATTCACATGAATATCCATTCTCTGTGAAATGTGTAGTGTTTAACGCCCACTTTTACTACATACGGCACCGCAGGCGGTGACACTGATGATGCATGAGATGAAGATGGAGCACCGGTGGAATGAGATGGCGGGGGAAACCGGAGGTCCCGGAGAAAACCTGCCCCAACGCCGTGTTGTCCACCACAAATCTCACTTTGCGGTCGACTGGGATCGAACCCGGGCCGCTTTGGTGAGAGCCAAGTGGTCTAACCACTGAGCCACGGCGTGGCCACCCATTCTTTGTCTAGTATTATGCTTATGAACTGTGTCATTAAAGGTACAGTGGCCATTTCCTTTCATTAAATTTGTCTTTGTAAATTTTAAAATTTCAAAAATGAAAATACATGGGAAAGGAAAGATTTTAAATTTTTTAAATAATGGTCTGCACCTTGATGTTGATTTAACTCCTCCAAGTAGTCTTAGAATCCGTTTTTGCATTATGAACAATGATTTACAATGTGGTGAGTTACCCCATGTTATGCCATATTTTAAAATGGAGTGAGTACACGCAAAATACACGCTTCTGAGAGTTTTTATGCTAACTATGTGTACCAGCTGTCTGAAATAAGAAATTGTACTCAGTTTTTTAATTAGATGATCAACATGGTGATACCGAAATTAAAGGATTGCAATAAGTAAAAGAATCATGATGGATTTTAAAGGAATGTTCGTTCTTTGTTACAACACGTGCAAGGACAGTTGAGTCGAATAGCAGTTTGGGAGGATAGTTGTTATAACAAAAGAAATGTAAGAAACAGTGTCCTTAGCAGATCTCTAAAGGATAGCACTTGACTGTGTGAATAGGGCATTCTTCGGATCCTTCATAATGGCAACAAAATAGCCACAAAGGGAATCTTTGGTTGAATAAAGAGGGCTTCCAAAAAGTGAAAGTGACACAGATACACCCACGCACATGTGAGGACAGTCAGTCAGTTCGTGGCTGGCAAGCCATTAAGACAGTCCATGGCGTTAGGCCGATTAGGGTGGTCCACTTCTTCTGTCTTGGTTGAGTACAGACCAGAAGAGGTGAGATAAGATATTTGTGGGTTCATATGTATGTGAAGAATGAATTAAGTTTATCGAGTAAGAAGCATTCCACCTTCAGTCTCTCTGAACAGTGATCTATTGGTAATCCTTGGTCGGCAGCTTCAAGTTCGATGTTCCGAGAAAAAGAAGCAGTCAATAAATCAGTTTGAAACGGGCATTCCAGTGTCATTAAACTATCCTTCTCACACATATCCAAGCATACCCTGAGAGAAACCTCATTGCTTAACCCTGAGCTAAACAAAATTGCTTCAAACTGTAGCCCCAACGTAGAACTCTTTGCTCGCCAATATTATAATTGCTTCAAATTGGCCACCAACGTAGAACTATTTGCTCGCCACATAAATCGCTTCAAATTGGCACAACGTGGAACCCTTGCTGATATAATTGCTTCAAATTGTTGTCTCAACGTGGAACTGTGCGCCATTGTTAAAATTAGCTTCAATGGTCTGCAACTTTAGGTTACTCTGTATCCAAAGACCAAGAAATTTAGTTTTATTTACATACTTAAGTACTTTATTATCACATATTAATTGTGATTGTACAGCACACTTATTCTGAGAAAACTGAAAATGTTTTACATGTGTCTTATCCAAGTTTACAATTAAATTATTATTACTGAACCATTTAGAAATATTACTGAACATTCTGCTCGATAAGATTTGTAGCTCTTCAAGTGCATTGCTTTCAATTAATATATTTGTGTCATCAGCATATAGAACTATTGTTTTAGCTGTAATATTTGACTGTAAATCATTTACAAACAATAAGAAAAGAATAGGACCCACAATAGAACCTTGTGGTACACCAAACTTAATATATTTTGTGTCTGATCGGTATTCTTTAATACGATCTTTTTCTGTATGTGAAATTTCTAATATTTGCTTCCTGTCCTTTAGATATGATTTGATCCATTCCAATGCATGCCCTCTAATACCCATATGTTCTAATTTTTAGAATAGTAAATTGTGGTTTAGTACATCAAATGCTTTAGTTAGGTTGAAAAATGCGCCTAGTATTTTGTCTTTGTTATCCAAAGTATTTATTACACTGTTTACAAAATCAAAAAGTGCAGTTTCTGTTGATTTTTGTTTACAAAACACATGCTGAGTTTCAGAGTTGGAGAGAGGTCGAAAATGGAGGCAAAGGCTTCCGAAACTAGTCTCTCGATAATATAAAAAACGTAAGTGACGAAGTGTCAATAAACCGACTACAAATAGTTTTTCAGATGAACTGCTGAACTCTTATACATAACTTGTAAAGCACTATTCAGAATACATGTTATAATTATTGTACAAATGTGCACATCAGGACATTTCCATATAAAAAAGAGAACACTTCCAATGCAGCACACATTATTATTCTGATTTCTAAGCAGTGAGATTGAAGAACATAGGATGTGTTGCATGAAAAGTAGGGAAGATATTCTGTAATAACAATGAATTTAGCTTTCCATTAATCATTAAAAGTAACAGGGTATCAGGAAAAAGTTGAATATAGAAAAGTGAGAACTTTGCTTGTGACTTTTATATTTTTATAATATCCATAATAAAATCCAGCTAATACTCAAATGGTTATCTTATTGCCTTCACCTACACCTGAGATAAGATTCGATAGAGATAGGCTTACAGTGTCCTCAAGTACAAGACAGCAGCTAGTAAAACCTTAAACCAGAAGGTAAGGTAAGCACCTCCACTAAATTTAGCACAATGCAGATCAGCATCCTAACGTGCCACTTCTTGATACATTTGCAGTAAAACAACAGTGATGATGAAACTTTGAATTACAAGCTTGAGACATAAATAAAATTAGACATTTTTCAGAACTTATGGTTATGTTATATGTTTAGTTTATGTTTGTTTATAATGTTTGTATTTAAATTTGAATTCCACCATTACTGTGTAAATATTGGTGAGGAAAATGTAAGGACCACGTATCCAAGGTAACTAAAAGAGTTTGTTAGGAGGAAAAGCATGTTAAAAGAAAAAGCTTCTAGGAGTTTGTTGTATAATTTTAGAAGCATGAATAAATAATCTATGCATGAAAGCGGAGTAATTATTTCACCACAATCACCTGACATAAAAATAAAACTAAACTCAACTCAACAGATGAGAGTCTGAAATGGATACTTCTCACTAAACACCATTTGTAAAGCCGGTGCAATCTAACAATCATCTTTTTAAAATATATACATCAAGCTGTAACAATAACCTCTACCTACTACATCATAATAGACATAAATACTAGAGGTCTGCACTTAGCCCTATTTTAGACTTAATATTTTGATGAAAAAAATAATACATTACACATGGCATTTTATTTGCCCTGTAAATATAATAAAAATATGGTATTTTAATCATAATATTAGTGTAACAAAATCTTATTTTTTAGACTGTGATATTGAGACGCTTGGAATAGCACAATTACTGCAGCATGGTACTAGCAATAATAAATAAATAAATACTTATTTTGGCCAATTATGACTAACATTACAACACAGAAGCTGCAAATTATGCCTCCCTTCATCAAACCAGTGAGGACACCCTGGACAGAATGTAATAATAGGAGGAGATGCTGTCAACATAGCACTTATATGCAGATTTCAGACCTCAGGTGTCACTATATCTGTAAAGTGGCTCCCCAAATGGCCTTAAGGGACTCAGCACATCTCTTACCAGGCATCAAAGCAGAAGAAAACATTTTCATTAAATTTAAAGGGAGTCGATTAATGACACTAAACAACATTTACTTTTAAACTTTTTCGGAACATGTTTCAGAGACTTTGCCTCTATCCTCAGCCGGCCAGGATAGAGGCAAAGTCTTTGAAACATGTTCCGGAAAAATTTAAAAGTGTTGTTTAGTGTCATTAATCGACTCCCTTTAAATTTAATTTATCATAACACTGTTTTCAACACTGCCAAGAGAGGAATTGAAACATTTTCATGTCTACCAGAAATTGAACCTGAGTCCTTTTGTAATGCAAAAGAAGGCATTGCAGTGGCAGTAGTTGTATAAACAGTGGCATTGGCCCAAGTTTATCAGGAGTTTGGCACTGATCAATCAAGCAGGTGGAGCAGCGTTCTTACTCAGTTAAACACCAGAAACACTACCAACAAATAACAACAATCTTCTGAATGTTTACCTTCTCCGCTCTTTTCAAACATTCTGGAAATCTATGGAAATGTTCAATGGTTATATAAGCATGTGCTCTAGCAAGTAACTTAGTGAACATATTTCTGGTGCTAGAAAAGCTTCAGTTCTCAGAGTAAGTTTGAGAACTGGAGAAATATGCAGTTAGACTTGCTACTGCATGAAATCACAGACACCTTATGTTTGATTCCCCAGCTACTGAAACAACTGAAAAAGAGGCTGCTTTGCACATATTTCATACATGGCCATGTCACAAAAAAAGAAAAGCTGGATGCATTAGTGAAGTGACAGAACACTGGACAAAGTTTCAATTTTATTTATAAAAAAAAACACCTGGGCCTGGACTGGATTTACATTGTTTTAATGTTGTTCTCCAACATTAAGTCATACTGGACAATGAATGAAATGGATGAAATGATGCTCAAATGAGCCCAGGGTCTAGAACAGTAAGAGTTGCCTGACATTCATCTTTCAGGGTAAAGAAAAAACCCAGAAAAAACCTTATCCAGATAACTCACCCTGATTGAGATTTAACTCGGGCCTTTCTGAATGCGAGGCAGACACGTTTCAGAGGTGATCCCTGGACAGGATGGTACAGCATAACCTATAGTTTGGGTCAGACTAGACCAGCCCAGAGTGGGTATAAGAGTTTCAGCCTGCACAGACCTCTATAAGATAAGATCTTAATTCATCCTTGGTATCTTGTACAAGATAATGGACATGTCAACCACAATATTTACAGAATAACATTAACGTACTAACAGATACAAAATATACAAAAGAAATATATCTATATAAGAGTAATTACAAGAAATAGATAACATAATAGTTTAAGAAAACATAAATGTATACGAGAACATACAATAATATACCATATTACAGAAGAGAGAACTGACTAAAAACTCTTGTACACAATAAAAACATTCTTCAACTAAGATATGTGTAACTTGTTTTTGAAAGCATTTATTTTGTCTATTTGTTTTATATGAAGTGGCAATTTGTTATACAATTGTATGCCATTATAGATAAAGGAATGTTTGAACAGGGTGGTATTGTGGCTAATTATTCACAGATTTGAGCCTCCTCTTGTGTCATGTTTGTATGTCATTTGGTAAGTCTTATAGCATGTAAAGGAATATTTTATATAAACATGGAAGTGTCATAATTTTAAGATCCTTAAAATATGTTCTACAGCTCACATATGTGGATTGGTTAACAATTACTTGTATAATTCTTTTTTGCATTCAGAACACTATCAGACATTTTTTAATTTCCCCAGAAGATGATGCCATAATTTAGAAGGGTGTGAAAGTGTGTGAAATATGCTACTCGGACTGTATTTGTGTCTGTTGTAATTTTTAATGTTTTTATAGCATAACATTGCTTACTTAATCTCCTGATTAGATCTTCAGTGTACAGTCCAATCCAAGTTTTGATTCAACCAGATGCCAAAAATTTGGTGTCTGTTACATATGTTATTTTTGTGCCATTTAGATGAAAATCTGGAAAAATAATACTTTTGTTTGCTTTATGCTGAAAACCTATTACTATGGTTTTATCTTTATTATTAATTTATTTTGAGTAAACCATGGTACAATTAAATTTAAATTTAAAGGGAGTCGATTAATGACACTACAACACTTCCAAGAAAGGAATTGCATGGTACAATTGTTTCATTTATTTTTTCCAGATTCTGAAGTATATGACCTTTGTCGTTTCCAGTAACAAGTGTAATTGTATCATCTGCAATGATTGTAATTTGAACATTTTCATTTTCTATACTATGGGTTATATCGTTTATATATCTAGAAATAAAAGGGGGCCTAAGACAGATCCTTGAGGAACCCCACATTTAACAGTTTCCATTTCCGAGCGTTGATTTTTAAGTGTACTGGTATTTGCATCTAAAAATTCTAATTCTATCATCTGTTTTCTATCTTTTAAATACTAGGCAAACCAGTTATTTACAATTCCTCTGATGCCATATGAATATAGTTTAGATAATAATATATCATGGTTGACCAAGTCAAATGCTTTAGACAAGTCTAAACATATGCTAATGCAAGACTTGCTTTTACTATCCATACTGAAGTAAACTTCATCCAGAAATTGAATAAGGCTGATCTGCCTTTCCAAAAGCCATGTTGATGATCTAACAAAATATTGTGTTTATCAAAAAAGTATATTAATCTTTTGAACATAGTTTTCTCAATGATTTTAGAAAATGTTGATAGAGAGATTGGTCTATAATTTTCAACCTCTATTCTCGACCCTTTTTTGAATAGTGATTTTACTTTTGAAATCTTTAGGCAGTTTGGAAACTTACCTGTACTGAACGAAAGATTTATTAGGTGTGTTAAAGGCTCACTTATATGTACACCACATTTTTGTATTATAAAACTGGAAAGCTGATCTATGCCATTTGATTTTTTAGTATTGAGACTTTTGATTACAGAATTAACTTCCCTAACATCGGTAGGCAAAAGGAACAAAGAGAAAGGCAGAGATGATACATTTTTAAACTCATTCGTTTTGTCATTCAGGCTAAGCTTAGAATTGCTTAAATTAACTTTAACTTAAATCCTTTCATGGAAGTGTTGAAAACAGTGTTGTTGCATAAATTAAATTAATTGGGAGTCGATTAATGACACAAAACAACACTTACTTTTAAATTTTCCCGGAACCGGTTTCTGAGGCCTTCCCTCTATCTTCAGCCGAACATTGACTTGTTCTCATTGGTGTAGCTGGCAATATTTTGTCATCGGTCTCCTCTGGTGGCGGTTCGAGGAACTTGCTGAACAAATCTTTCTGGGGGATGTCGAAATTGAATACTTTGTTCCTATTTTTTGAAATAAAGATTTGTTCCCATGTGGACAGTTCTTCTTTTCCTGTTGTATGTTTTAAACATACACCAATGAGAACAAGTCAATGTCCGGCTGAAGATAGAGGGAAGGCCTCAGAAACCGGTTCCGGAAAAAATTTAAAAGTAAGTGTTGTTTTGTGTCATTAATCGACTCCCAATTAATTTAACTTTAACTTACTTTAGTAAGCGTTGTTTAGTGTCATTAATCGACTCTCTTTAAAGTTAATTTATCATAACAACACTGTTTTCAACACTTCCAAGAAAGGAATTAGAATTGCTTATTTAGTTGAAGTAGGTATTAAAAGAATTTACCACAGCATTTGCGTTCGAAAATAGTTTACCTTATATTGAATTGATGGATATTGTGGAGTTCATTGTGTTTGCCCATATCACCTTTAATAATGTGCCAAATTGATTTAGATTTACTGACAGCTTCACATATTCGCTTATTATTGAATAGCTTTTTGGTTTCCCTTATGATTTTGTTACATATTGTCTTATAGTTTTGCAAATACATCCTAAAGTCCAGTGTTGTATTGTTCTCTTTCACATATTTAAGAATCTCAGTCTCTTACTTGATTTTAATATTCCTGAGTAATCCAGTCTTTGCTTAACCTTTTAACATTAATGTTAACTTTTTTAAGTGTGATTGCAGCATTAAAGTAGTGGATGATTCTTCATAAGCACTGTCAACCTCTTTCAGCTTGTACATATCCCAGTTCTTCTGACAACAAAAAGTTTAATTGACATTTTCCTCATTGATCACCCTGACTACTTTGTACACATTTTTATTAAATCCAGCATTGTGAAACTTTTCAAATTTGTGCTGACGAATTAGTTGTCCAAAACGGTCAGAAAAGCCAGTTTCTAGTACTAACACAGTGTACTGAAACACGTAAGTATTTAGAATTATTTGGTCAATAGCAGTTTTAACACTGTTTCATACTCTGGTAGGTTCATTTACTACAGCATGAAGGCCATAAACGTTTTATAGGTTGACAACCTGTTTCTTTTCATTACTATCTTTTAAGAAATTAATATTAAAGCCTTCTGTTGTTATAACCTGAGTCTTAGATTTGAAATATTCTAGACCGATTTCCAGATTTTTTAAGGAATAATTGCAAAGCGCTACCTGGATTTCTGTACACAAAGATTATCACTGTCTTATAATCAACTAATTTTATAACACTTACTTCAAAATGTTGCTCCACATTTAAGTGCTCAAATATTGTGATCTTTTGGAAACAAATGCCAGATTTAACATATATACACGCTTGCCAATTTTTCATGATTTGTCTACAGAAATTACTTGATAGTGAAAAATTTGCTATGTTGAAACAGCTCATCTCTTCTTTTTCTAACCAGTGCTTTGAGAGACTTAGTGCATCTACCTTGTTAAGATCAGTTTGCAATAAAATTTCTTACTGTTTTCCCTTTTGGAGAAACATCTTTTACATGTTTTGTAAAAACATCCTTAGTGAGACAGTGCACCAAGTTTAAAGTGCTAAAATTTGAGTTAATTTCAGAATTAATATTTATGACTGAATTGGAAAAGGCATGACTGCCTAGATTTTTATATTACCCGTGTCTAACTGGTGTAAAACAGCTTCTAATATTGTATTTGCAAGCATTTTCTTACCTTTGCCATTAAAATGGAGACCATAGCGAGTGTAAAGCATCCGTTCTGCATGATATGTGTTTATTAGTTTTATGTTACTAAAGCTTTTACCAAAACTGGAAATGTTTAAATTAACCTTTTCAACACATTTGTGAAAGGGAGAATTACAAATAAGGTCGTGCCTTTTTGGCAATTTTACCATGACTACATTTGTATTTGAGAGATGGGAAATCACTGAATTTATACTGAACATTACATTATCACCAGTATAGTCATGCTGAACATTGTTTGTATCACTATAAGTACTAACATATGTTTAGAATATGAATATTCTCATACAGGATGGTTGTTATATGATAGCTATGATGAAATTCCAAGAAAACATAGCTTGCATATGATACTGTAAGCAGAATTGTAGAAAATAAGTTTCTATGAAGAAAGAAATCATTTCTGGATAGACCAATTTTCAATGTCATGGTATCGTGTGATGCAAATGATGTTTGTTATTTTTGTTTTTTGGGTCACCTAACATTTATTTACTTTAATTCATTTCTTTGTTCTATGGATAGCTACTGTCACCCAGTCAAGCAAATATTCATAAGCTGAATGCGTAAATGGAAAGATCCCTGTTTCCAAAAGATAACACTGATTTAAAATCTGAATTCTGGGACTCAGTATGTAAGCTGACAACAAAATGAAGCTAAAAACATGCATCTTGAGACACAATTGTAAACCAGCCTGGAAACCATTTGGACTTGAACAAATATATGCTTCAAGAGTCTGCTCATGTTTTTCTCTCAGGGTCTATAGAGTGGATCACCTTAAAATTGCACTGCAAATATTTTTGAATGGAAAGTGCTGTGGATGTGCAGTTTTCTCAGCACTGATTGGTAGTCCAGGACTTGTACTTTTAGCCTATAAACAGATTTTAATAATTCTGATAAAATGTACTTTTTTTAGCAAATATATAATTTTTAAATGAAATAATGCCTAGTTACATAACCTAAATAAAAATAGGGTAAATTAGTACATCAGTGGTGTTTGTTACAGGATTCTGGTGCAAGCAGTTTAGAGAAATCATATTTTGAAATGGCACTTGTACAATCTGTGGTAGCACAAATTAAAGAAAAACAAAAGGAAATTATACTACTTCTGTGGATTCTGATAAGTAAAGAGAACATTGTCCCTCAAAGGTTGTGTTAAAAAAGACCATCAGCATTTCATTGCGTGCTTCCAGTCTGCTGGAAAGACTGCTACACACATTCTAGCATTTCAGTTGAAATTTTAGACAATGCAGCAGTAATAAATCATTTCATATCACTCTGCTGTAGTTGGTATGTCCTTGTACAGTATGTTTCAGCTTGCCCAGCAGAAAAAAGGTCTACAAGAGTCAAATCCAGTGAACGGGCCAGCTAATGTATGGTCCTCTTTGTCCAATCCAACAACTTTTTGGAAGCAATCTGTTAAGACAAGCTGTAGTACTTCATGCAATAGGGCTGGACAACCATCATGTTGGTACCATAGGTTCCAGGTTCCTCCTAGTCTACAGAAGAACATCTTCCAGCATTTGTAGAAGATGGTCTGTTAGGAGGCTGTGATACTTGTGCAAGTTTCAAGTTCCTTCTATGGGCTTATGGGGTTCACTATCCCACACCATATGTTTACACTCCATGCATGCTCATGTTCCACGTGATGAAGCCAATGGGGATTGTCAACTGAACATGCATGTTCTGTGGTTTTCCAGGCTATGATTAGTAAATGTTGCTTCATCACTAAACAAGATACATGATGAATCTGGAGTATCATATCTTAATGTCCATGTACAAAAGTTACCACGATTCTCAAAATCCTTTTCATGCAGCTCTTGATGGAGAGAGATGTGATAGGGATGGAACCTATGTCAATAAAGAATGTGAAGTACACTTGCCTAACTCATGCCACTTCCATATGCAACTGCACGGGAAGTAATTTGCGTATCTACTGCAACAACAGCCAAAAATGATGCTGAGATGGTAGATATTGGGATCTGTTTACACATACATTGTAAAGAACAAACTGCATTCTTCCTACACTCTCCAAATATCACAATCATATCACCTTGTTATGCATTGGAAAATCCTATCCTCCCTCATGACCTACTGATTGAACTATCACAAATCACTAACAAGAAAGTTCCAATGTAATCTATGAGCAGAAAACACAATGTAAACAAACATAACATACCTAGCACCTAAGTGGGTTGAATATAACAAGAGACAGTATGTAAAAGTTTCAAAAATGTAATTTCTCGTAAACTACTAGCACTAGAATCCTGCAACAAACACCACTGACATTTATCCTCTTTTATTTTGTTGAAATAACTATGCATTATTACATTTAAAAAATTGTATATTAGCTAAAAAAAGATACAACTTATCATTATTATTAAAATATGTTTATAGACTACAGACTACCAATCAATGCTCAGAAAACTGCACATCAGTATCACTTTTCACTTCTGAAATATTTGCAGTGCAAGTTTTAGATGATTCACCTGTATGCTAACTCCTCAGCTATCTTGCAGGTAGCTATGATGGTTTAGCAGCAAGTTCTGCTGTGCACAAAGACAATATCAGGAATCCAGTTGATTTACATAGACAACAAAAGTCTACAACTTTTCCAGAAAGTATGCTACTATTCAGTAACAAAAGCGGCTAAATTTTCATGTCCAATGGATGGGGAGAGTACCATGTTATTGTAGATGGCACTTAGTACTGTTCAATGTGTAATAAGGTTGTTGTCAACACATGTACGTAAAAACACAGGGAATGTTAGCAATCCCCATAATGTGAAAGCAGGAGTGTCTGTGACTGGGTGAAATGAGTGCCAAATTAAACGAAAATTGAGAGAATCGGAAACCCGAGGTTACATAAATAGTGGAACAATGATAATTATCATTAGAAGAATGCATGCTCGTGCTTTAGTCCCATCACTCATTGGTAATAATTAACATAAGTTTATACTCAAAAAAAAAAAAAAAAAAAAAAAAAAAAAAAAAAAAAAAAAAGACCTTAACTTAAACCATGAATCAGAAACCTAAGTTTATTGTGCAGAAAGCTTTTCTCTTTTACTATAGTAGATGCAAATTTTAATGGACGCTGAAGGTTGACCACTAGCAGCGAAGTGTGACGTAGCCATATGTCAAAGGGCAGGAAGAAGCTATATGCAGTAACAAACCGTAATGAAAACACTTTATAGGGTAATACTGTAGCAGTCAAGTAAACATAAACTTGACATGCATGCTAATTTAACAAGTAATGTGAAAATCGTATCTTAAAATGGTAGAAAAATGTGCGCAGGCCAAACAGAAAATTTCCTATGGCAAAGCTGTTGTATCTGCCTCATCATCTTTGAATTTATCTTAATCCTCGCTTCTGACAATGTCTGAATCATCGCTGTCTTCCTCTAAGTTGATTATAATTGGTTGCAGTATTTCTTTGCATTTTAAAGAAACAATATACACCATAAATTATACTTCTTCTTTGGTGACACAACACTTCCTGTTTATGTAGTATTGGTTCACTTTTACTGCTCGCACCTTGTTCACTATATGACATATTGACTGATCCAACAAAGAATCTAAAATGCATGTTTCAAAAAGGTAAAAGTATGTTTTAATCATTTTTCTTTTTGAAACAGTCGAGTTCCAGCTGATGATAAGAGCAAAAGCTCTTGAAACATGTCCTGTGAAAAAACAGTGTGAGTGAAGCAGTGTGTCAATATCTTCTCGATTCACTTTTGTGCTAAGTTGTGCTTCACTGTCTCTATGCTTCTTTCAATTTTATACTTTGAAAGAATATTAAATTCAACACCAATAAAGGAACTCCACACAATCAGTATAATTAAATTATGGAAACCAAAATTACCACAATTAACATGAAAGCAGAAATCTGAACTGAAGCTATAATAGCTTGGCGCTTTCAGTTACTTATCCTAGCCATGTGGTTCTGTTATCTTTGTTGTCACAAGCTGACACAATAAACAAAACAGTAGTACATAACGAAAGGATTTGGACAAATGATGAAAGCATCTTCACAGAGCTCCTGTTAAAAGATGAATTCAATGCACAATTCATATCTCTGCAACCAATTAACATAGGAAATTAGTTTATAGACTGGCTGCTTCAAAACAAAATGTTTTTCATGATCAGGTTATTCTCTTTCCTGTTGCAAAAGTTAATTTTGTGGGTGCAAATGATATTCAATCACCGGCTTTACAGCATGACTTCACAGCTTGTTTATACCACACTGCAACGCGTGGCAAGCATCTGATTGGATGTTGTGTTGACCAGCTCCTCCTGCCAACAGCCATTAAATTTTGCATCTGCCATAATTATTGTATGTAGATGTTTATTCCTGCATTTAAATTTTAACCCCTTTCATTTCTTCCATCTAGCTGGAACTGCATTTTCACAAATATGACAGATATACTCAATAAATAAATACTATGCTCTCATAATAAATCCAACTGATGTTTTGCACTCTTCACAATTACATATTGTCCTTCTTATGCTAGAAATTGAGTTTACACATCATGTATGTGCCATTCATCAGTTCTGCTATGTCATACTCAATGCAAAATATTGGAAGAAGCAGTACAAAAAACAGTCACTCTAGAGGGCTTCAATTCCTATGTTTGGGTTGTCACTGAAGGAATATGGTGTGTTATGTTGACATTGCAACATGATTTTTGCATGAAACACTTATAAAAGGTAATTAAAAAGGTAATTTGGGAGTATTACCACTGTTATAAGTGCTGAAATGTTATCCAAAACTTACTGTAAAGACATTGTAATGATATATACAAATTATTATATTTGTATATATTTGTTTGCTTCGCTGTTAATAGCTTCATATTTTACGTGTTTAGATTATAATGACTTTTACACAATATAGTTATGAATGGGTTTGACAGAGTCTTGAAAAAAATGTGCATGTAGTTAAACTAGCATTCCAATTTATTTTAACATATTAGACAGTCCTAAGAAGCATTAAATCTTCAAAAAGTATTAAAATACTTCTTTTATACTCACTTTCTGCATACCTAATGGGATGAATATTTTAATTTGTCATGTAAGAGATATATGCTACAAGTTATATGCTGCAAATGTGATAGCGTATAACTTTGTGCTTTCTTTGTCCATGAAAACAGGCTACAAACTGTGAGGGATAACATTATTTCTCCTTTTCTCTAGTCAGAAGAAATGCATAAACGTTACACAGATGGTGATGAATTCATGTTATGCTTCATCTCATATGCTCATGTACATGCAGTACCACATGTGACCTATTCATGATTCCCAAGCTTTTCTCACAATGGGCTCTTCTGAACAAAAACAAATACTCATTTTACTGCAAAACAGAGACTTGTGAAATGAAATGTGTAGTGTTTAACGCCCGCTTTTACTACATATGGCACCGCAGGCAGTGACACTGATGATGCATGAGATGAAGATGGAGCACCGGTGGAATGAGATGGCGGGGGAAACCGGAGGTCTCGGAGAAAAACCCGCCCCAACGCCGTGTTGTCCACCATAAATCTCACTTTGCGGTCGCCTGGGATCAAACCTGGGCCGCCTTGGTGAGAGCCAAGCGGTCTAACCACTGAGCCACGGCGTGGCCCAGAGACTTGTGGCTATATCATCATCAACACATGACATGTCAAAGAAATAAATCAAACACCTTTCCTATGATATTACATTCTTTCTTTCTTACTTCCATTACTGAATCTTGAATATTTATACACAGTAATATATTCCACATATATTTCAGCTTGTGTTAAAATAGAGAATCACCTTTAACCTGCTCAGTTACACTTACTTTAGCAGACTTACCCTTAGATCTCTCTTCAGCCTTTCAACATTGCGTGGAGATCTTATTTCTTCAATGCCAACTGCAAGAACCATAGCATGAAACACTGATGTTAGGAACTGATGTAGGAGAATCTCACTGGCACCACAAGCTGCGGCAATAAGGGTAACACTACGGCCAAACAGAATGAGTTAAAATTAACCTAAAATTGTATTTTTTAAATTTAAGTAGTTGAGAAAGAGTCAGCAATAGTCAACATTCTGGATCCCATCATATTAGACTCACCTATCCTCAAAATCTCTCCAGTAAACTGTCATTTCTTGGGTTGAAGTACTCTGTAATACCACGGATTGAGATTTCCCAAACATATGAACTCCATTTAATGAAGCCACCACTGAAAACGGCAGCTGTAACATCAAGAGTGTTCACTATGAGGGGAACTGATTTTAAGCTCTCGCCCTTCAACAAACAAGTAGTTCACTGTATAAATTTGTATATTATACCGGTCAAAAATACAAAGGGAACAAATATAACAAAAATGAAAAAAAAAAAAAAAAAAAAAAAAAAAAAAAAAAAAAACATGAGAGGGGAAATATTAATCAGGAAAATCCTGACTGTAAAACAAGAAAAACATGTGCACGATTTTATTTGGTGGTGTTAAAGGCAAACAGATAAGGGTGACTAAAAAGAGAATGGAGGACAAAGGAAGAATAAAGTAGCTAGTAGAACAGATAAGCAATACACAAAAAAACCTAGTAGAACAGATCAGCAATACACAAGAAAACCAAGTATTGGCTGTATTGTGATTGTAAATTAATATAGGCAAACATGAACAATCAGCGTTATGGTAGTTTGTTACTCATAAGTCATTGCAGAAAATACTGTATGTAATAATAAATATTCACATTCATAAAAAATAAACTAACCGTCTCTCCTTCACCCCGTTTTCTGACAAATACTGGCAAACCACCAGATGTAGTTAAACACATTACATGTGCCGCCATTATGCTATGTGTTTACATTAACACGGATTTCATCTTTCTTTTGTTCACCAACTTCAAGATAGACAACCATACCGGAGACATGTTCAATTTCCCAAAATTAACCACAGAAAGAAGAAAGCTTGGTGTGTTACATTCTCGTGCCTTTTTCTAGCTTAATCGGAATACAGCCTATTCTTCTATCTGTTTCATTTTAACTGGGATAAACATTTGTAAAAACTGTTTTATTATATATTTCCTTGAAGGTACAAGGGATCTGAGGCGACAGAATATCCCACAGAACATTTATTAAGCTTATGAAATATCTTCTAAGTAACAGAATTCTCACAATTTCTGCTGTGAACACTCAAGAGTGGTAATAGCAGAATTTGAGTTGTGACACGTTTCAGGAGGACCGCGGCTTACGAGTACTATTAAGAAAACTGTGAGCATTTCACCACCTGACATTCATTAAAGAGGAACTGCACACAAACGTGTACGTCTATGTTTCTTCACAGTTTAGCATAATGCTTTATGGATTCTGTCCTATTCTTACACACTTGAATGGGCTACCCACGCATTTCTCGCGTGGTTCGTGTTTCTTGGTGTTCTTACAAATCTTGTGTTGGAATCCATGCTTTGCCAACCTCGCAGCCAGATGTCGTAATTCTTTATTTGCCTGTGTCCAGTCTGTCATTGCATTTGTCGTATAGAAATCTTGCCAGATTCTTTCTTTTTTCTTTCTCCAATTACATGTGTATGAGTGATTAATTCTCATTTCCTATAAAAAGAGGAGGTCCGAGGCAACAGGCTCACGTCAAGAGATAACTCCAATCTGATACAATTGACGAATCTAATTCGAGATATATCACTTACATTAACTGAGTAAGTTTGTGTATGCATAATTAAATACATTCAAATTGAGACAATATAGTTTTTTTTTCTTTTTTTTTATCCAAGGAGTTAGAAGGAGAGATTTGAGGATGCAGTTTGGGATGGCAGTTATGTTCTGCCTATTATGGAGTTCCGCATTAGCACCTCCGGCAGTAGCGTCATCTTATGCTGCCGCACAGTGTGCGGGAGCGCGTAAGGGTAGGTTTCCTTGGCCATGACCATGACCGAGATCCTGAGCATGGCACGAAAGGAATTGGTCGTGCATTCTTTTGCGGTCTGAGGGTGATCTTTATTGCTGGGAGCTGTTGTGTCAATATAGTCTCTGTACGCGTTCGCGAAGAGAGACATTAAAGTTGTCCGCCTGTGCTTGTATGTGCTGCTCAACCATGCTGTTGAACTGTTGTTTGAGGTCTAGGAGCTGGTCGAGTTTGGCACCAGTGTATGAATGGCTCTCCTTCAAGCGTGAAAGCTTGCGCTTCACAGAGGATGACTGGTCACTGCTACTGAGTTGTTGAAGCTGTTGGAGAAAGTGTAGTCGGGTCTGGAGGTCAGTTGCGGTATCGGCAGAGCGCTGGACAGTCGTGGTCTTGATGGAGTCTTCGAGCGTTAAGAGTCGTGGTGTGATGTTAAGGACTCATAGCGTGGAGGTCTTGTAGGCTGTCAGCGAAGGCGGATGCGGCGATCTTGACTTCAAGCGTGGCAAGGCGCACGCTGATACTCTGCACCTCATGTTGGAGGTTCTGAAGGATGGTCCTCAGGTCCTCGCTGAGTACGGCGACGGCTGGTGGTACGGCTGTGGGCTGCTGTGCTGTCCGAGGTATCGTTGCCGTGGAGCTGCGTGGAAAAAGGGGGCGCTGCGCCTGGCCCGTGAAGTGGCCAAAGCCATCGCAGGTGGCGCAGTACCGACTTCGGAAGCGGAGGTTGTGTCTGGTGCACTGCGATGTGAGACTAAGTGCGCCGCAGTAGTGGCACCTGGGAGGTGCGGCGCAGGAGGTGGCGTCGTGGCCGTAGTCACAGCATCGCCGACATGGTCTGTGACGAGACGCTCTGCTAGCCTCGATGCTGAGACACCGCCCTAACTAGGGTAGGCCCGTCCTCAAGGCGGCTCCGTATTTGGCGGCGTCGGCGAGCTGGAGACGGACCAGGTTGGAAGGTCCATGGCGAGAGGATATCCTGGAGGCTATGACTGTGGAAGGCCAGCGTTGTTGTGCGGCGGCTAGGATGAAAAGTATGGGCAGGTCCCGTGGTACCCTGCGTATGACTGCTGCGTGTGATTCCGATTGGCCTTGGGCGATGACTGTGGTGGGCTCCCTGTGTGAGAGTCGGGCTGGTCCGGTGACTGCAGGGGCGGTGAGGGCTTCAGCGTATGTTGGCTGCTTGGGCAGACATGGAGTGGCGGCGTGCGGAGTTTGCCGGCTGGGTCGTGGTGCTGCAACAGGAGCTGCAGGCACTTCCTGCTGCGTGCAGTCTGGCTGTACGGGCCGAGTGGGCTCGAGAGCAGGGCGTGGCTGCGGCGAGCTTGGTGGGCTAACGGTGTCCGGTGCTAGCTCTGCGCTGGGCCTGCGAGGGGAGGTACTGCCTCAGAACTTTCCCCCGAGCTCAGCGAGCGGCTCCCGCTCTTCCCCCGGTACCGGTAGAGAGGCGGGAGACTGCGTCTGAGAGCTACCAGGTGAAGACCTGGCAGATGAAAGACAATATAGTGCGGATTTCTATGGAGGACTCAAGACCCGCAATCATGAATTGTAAAAACAATAGGTGCTTCAATAATCTTAGATTTTCAAGGGAAGTTGTTTCAATAAGCAACCCCCACAAAGCTTCCAAATCGTATGTTTATAGCCCAGTTTGTATAGCACAGAATTATCTTATCGCCTAAAACGTTCGACTGTCAGAAAAAAAGTACTCTTATCACTGAGTAAGTATTAATTAAAGAGGAATTGTATAAAAACGTTTATGTCCGTTTCTTCACAGTGCACAAAATGCTTTATGGATTCTCTTCTATTCTTTCACCCTTGAATATGTCTATTACATCTCAGATCACATGGGCTACACACCTGGTGTCTTTTTGATTTCCTTATATGCGTTTATTGTTGTACCTACACAATCTACTCATTCTACGACCCGAAATTATTTTTCCACTCAGCATTCGTTCCTGTGCATCTGTCAACAAGCACTAAAAACATTTTCTTCTCGCCCAAATTCTTAGCAATATAGTTTTTTTCTTCTTTTTTAAATGTTTATTTTTTAAGTTTGTTTATTCTCCCTTAATAGATACAAACAATCGAGAACCCGTTACTTCATTCAGATTGCGACAAGATTTCAAATAAATGGCATTATTCAAATTATTTAAAAAATCACAAACAATAGGACATGGGTTCTCTAACATCGCCAAACCCCTCACACGCCTGACAGAGGAACACCGGCCGTATGTGTGGACTTAGGACGCCGAAGACGCTTTCCAGCACCTGAAGAATACTCTGTGCAGTGCTCCAATTTTGGGTTTTCCTCAACCAGGTGGCGCCTTCATTGTGGGATCCGACGCCAGTGACCATTGCATTGGAGGCGTCCTATCACAGATCCAGGACGGCCATGTGCGGGTGATAGCCTACTACAGCAAGACGGTATCCAAGGCAGAGAAGAACTACTGCGTCACCCGATGAGAATTATTGGCGGTAGTAAAGACCTTGGAGCACTTCCACAAGTACCTGTACGGTCAGCCATTCCACCTAAGGACTGACCATTCCGCCCTAACCTGGCTATTGAGCTTTAAGAACCTGGAAGGCCAGACAGCACGTTGGGTCCAGAGGCTGCAGGAGTACGACTTAACCTCGGAACATCGCAGAGGGAAGAGCCACTGTAACGCAGACGCTATGTCCCGAAGACCGTATCCAGAAGGGTGTGGCCAGTGTACAAGAGTGGAAGAGAAAGAGCGTGCCGCAGCAGTCCAAAAAGCCACGGCAGTGCCTGGGGATGGCTGGGATAGCGCAGGCCTGAGGAGGAAGCAGCTGGCGGACGCAGACTTGGAGCCACTCTTGAGGGAAGTGGAGGTAGGGACAAGACACCCTGGGAGGAGATCGCGCTGAGAAGCGCCACCTACAAGTCGTACTGGGCCCAATGGGACTCGTTGAAATCCAGAGAGGGCGTCCTGTTCCGGCTATGGGAATCGCCCGGTGGGAAGACGCAGAGAGAACAGTTGGTACTTCCCCGGAGTAAGGTCCCGGAAGTCTTGGAGAAAGTGCACGCCGGTACTTCAGGAGGACACCTTGGAGCGAACCGAACGATTGACAAACTACGGCAGCGCATACTACTGGCTGAGACTCCGAGCAGACGCTGAGAGATAGTGCCGTCAGTGTCATGTGAGCGCAACGAGTCGCGGCCCCCAGACTAGGAGCCGGGGTCGCATGCAGCAGCACAACGTCGGAGCACCATTCGAATGGATCTGTCGACATAGTTGGACCATTCCCAGTGTCCGACCGAGACAACAAGTACCTAATGGTGGTCGTGGACTACTTAACCAAGTGGCTGGAGGTGTATGCCATCCCGAACCAAGAGGCAAAGACAATCACAGAATGCCTCGTGGAGCAAGTGTTCTGCCGATTAGGGGTGCCGCTAGAGCTGTACAGTGACCAGGGCACCAATTTTGAGTCCAACCTGATGAAGGAGGCACCAGAAAGGCTTTGGATGTACAAGGCCCGCACTACACCTCTACATCCCCAGTCGGATGGCATGGTCGAAAGATACATCAAGACCTTAGAAGAACACCTGAGGAAGATCGTGGCCAGCCATCAGCGAGACTGGGACGTAAAGGTGCCACTGTTCTTGCTGGCCTACCGCTCGTCTACACACGACACAACTGGGATGACGCCAGCCAGCTTAATGTTCGGCCCAGAGTTACGCCTCCCTTGTGACCTGGCTTTCGAATGCCCTCCGGAAGCGAAATGGCCAGCGACCAAGTATGTAGAGAACCTAGTGGACCATGTCCACGATATGCACGAGATGGCTGGCCAGAATATCCAGAAGGCGAGCGACCGCATGAAGACCCGACATGACAGGCAAGCCAACAGCCAAGGGTTCCAACAAGGTGACCTGATCTGGTTTTACAGCCCTACCCGGGCCAAGGGACGCTGCCCGAAGCTTCAGCAGCCATGGTAAGGGCCGTACCGGGTGGTGAAGAGGATTAACGACGTGGTCTACCGCATCCAGAAGGTTCCCCGAGGGAAGATGTTGGTGCCTCGGGGCACCTTCTGGATGCGGTAGACCACGTCGTTAATCCTCTTCACCACACGGTACGGTCCTTGCCATGGCTGCTGAAGCAGCGTCCCTTGGTCCGGATCTCGCGGTACAACCAGACCAGGTCACCTTTTGGAACCCTTGGCTGTTGGCTTGCCTGTCGTATCGGGTTTTCATGCGGTCGCTCGCCTTCTGGATGTTCTGGCGAGCCATCTCGTGCATGTCGTGGAGGTGGTCCACCAGGTTCTCCACATCCCTCAAGAGTGGCCCCAAGTCTGCGTCCGCCAGCTGCTCCCTCCTCAGGCCTGCGCTATCCGAGACATCCGCAGGCACTACCGTGACTACTCGAACTGCTGCGGCACGCTCCTTCCTCCCCACTCTTGTGCATATGCCGCACTCTTCTGGACAGGGTCTTCGGCACATAGCGTCCGCGATACCGTGGCTCTTCCCTCTGCGATGTTCCGAGGTGAAGTCGTACTGCTGCCTCTGGACCCAACGTGCTATCTGGCCTTCCGGTCGCGCCGTCACCATCACCTCGCTCCTCGCGGGGACAATCACGTCTTCGTTCAAGATGACCCTGCAAATTCCAAGGCGCTCTTCTGGTTGACGGAGTATAACCTCTTTTCCGTTGAGCCTCAGGACCTTCCGGCTGACGTCGACCGTCGCCTCGTGGCTCCTGAGAGCATCCAGTCCCAGAATCACCTCCTCAGCCACCTTCGCGACGAACACTCACAGACGCACGGCACTCCGTCCCAAGGTCAGCTCCAGCAGGGCCTCCTTCTCCACAGGCATGGTGTCGCCCGATGCCGTCACGAGCTCGTATGGTCGGCTCGGCTTCCTCGTCGGAAAACCCTTCGCCACGTCAGGTCTGATGATGGTCACGGCCGCCCCGGTGTCCACCAGCACGCGACACGGCTTTCCTCTTACCCAGCCGTCCGCGAAGAGGTTGTCATCCATCCGCCGGCTGACGGCGCGGATTGTCACTCGAGGGGATGGTGGTAATGGCGCCGACGTACCTCTCTCCACGCCGGGCCTTACTCGTTCTTCCCGCTGCCCTTCCTGGTGTGGGCAGTCTCTCTGCAGGTGCCGGGGCTGTCCACACCCCCAACACAGGCCACTAGGTGTTAGCCGGCGTCCCTCAGCTGGTCGTCTGTCTCCGGCGTAGCGGACACTCCTCGTTCTCGACGTCGGGATAGATGCTACCTTGGCCGCCTCCATCCTTAATGCCGCTGTCAGTGCCTCGTGGATGGTTTTATAATCGCCGAGCATTAGGCGCTGACGAATCTCCGTGTCCCGTACCCCGTCGACAAAGTTGTAGGCGGCTTCCCGGGGTACGAACTCCAGTGGCAGGTCAACCAAGGCCTTGCCAGCTAGCTGCTCAATCGCGATGGCGAACTCCTGCAGCGACTCCCCCGGCTGCTGTGACCTTGCCTTTTGTTGGCTGCGGTACACTGCGGCTAAGCGGTGGTTCCTGAAACGATTCTCCAGGGCCTCCCAGATGTCCTTGGGCGCCGCCGTTGTCGGCACCGCCTTTAGGACTTCCGCGGCCCGTCCCTGGAGCCTGGCTATTAGCTGTGTGGCCTCCTCCGTTGACCATCTGTTGTGCTTGGCCACTGTGTCGAACTGGCGGCGGAAGACCTCAAATGTTGACGCGCCGTCATATTTCGGCGGTATGACGCGCGCAGATGTTGTGTCGCGTCCCGGCGCGTCGGCCTTCAAATCCTTCAGTTTACTATCGACGACGTCCTCTACTATGGCGTTCAGGGACTTGACGCTGGTGTTGGCCTTTCCCACCAGGTCGTCAACGCGGCTCGCCAGGTCCTCGACGCGCTCGTCCACTTGGCCCATCCGCTTGCCCAGCTCCGTCACGTTATCCCTCACGCCGGCCAACTGTTCTTCAAACTTCACGGCAAGGGCCTCGTTTGCCGCTTTCATCTCCGTGGCCAGGCTGTCGTTCGCTGCCTTGATTTCTGTGGTCAATTCGGCCTTTATTTGTTTCAACTCCGCGGCCAGGTTGTTATTTGCCACTTCTGTTTTTGCAGCGATGTTTTCATCTGCCGTCTTCATTTCTTCCATTTTCTCTTAAATCTTTGCCAATGCAGCTTCCATTGTAATATTTTCCACTTCTGACACCAGTTGTGACTTTGTGGGTTCGTGAAATAACAAAACGAGGTTACAAAACACAAAAACTACACTTTATTTTCCTAGCAAATACATTCTTCACATTACAATTTGCTAGCAACCTCAAAACTGTTTATTTTCCAACACTACCCTCAACTGTCTCGCTTCCGGTAACGATCGGTCCCGAAGTTTCCCGAATCTCCACCGGCCATCATTTTTCATCGGCTTCGCGAGTCTACCGCCAGGGTGACAATATTTTCTTTTTATCCGGAATGGGTCATATATATCTTTGATTTTACCTAGTGTTAAACCAATATGGAAAGTACCCCTTACACTCCTGAAGTTGAAAGGTTTTGGAGAACCGCGAAAGTGGCATAGGTATAAAATTTAGCGTGTCGAGGAACGTTACGTTTAAGTACCTAATTCGATATATTCTGTTCCCATTCATGACAAGTTCGGGTTCCCATTTCAAAGTGCCCACCATGTGTTTCAAAATAAATTGTCCATCGTATGATCGTAAATTATGGGCTAAAACCACTACATCCCAGGTTTTAAATCTAGCTTGCGCAGCGTGCTCTAAAATGTCTTTCACCGTATCCTTATCGTACACCCACTCCCTCATTCCGCATTGCAAACAGTAAGCAGCATTTTCGTTTATACATTTTGAATATGCCTGATACAGGACACACAAATTAGGTTCATGTAAATGCTCTTCTGGATTTTGTCCCTACACGGTTTCCTGTGTACATTCGAAATTGATAAACATAAATATAAAGAGTTTCTTGGATAAGGAGTTCTTATACGGCTGAATGTAGCAAAAATGATTCCCCTCTACATGATTCTTACAATTACTACAATATTTCTCCCCGCACTGGTGCTGCAATTTTCTGTATCTTGTGCTATACCGTTTATCACAATTTAAGCAGGCTTTTTCAACATCACATACGGATAACTGTTTCGCATAAAAGATTCCCTTCTTTAAGTGGTTTTCAAAGCACTGCCGTCCATTAAACTGACGGTTACAAGCATCGCAAGGCACGCAAGTTTGCATATGGAAATGGCAGTCAAGATGACACTTAGTACATCTTTTATCGCACTTGTGTTTTTCCTTTGATCCCTTGCATGGAACATTGCAGAATCTGCAATACCAACGACATTAAAGGCTTGGTGCAAATGAACAATAGCATTAAAGTGACCTTCGTGGTACATGATACCAATACATTTATCGGTAAGCGTATTTGGTTTGCATATAACATTTTTTCCGGTATGATCTCCAAAAACTGTGATACAATACCCGGGTAAGACGCCTCAAATGCTTTCACATCGCCCAAGGAGCATATTTGATCTCCCTTTCCTATAGACTGGCATAAAGCTTTTGCTCTATCCAGCTGTATATACTCCCTCCTCTGAATACTGCGGTAAGTTTCATCGTGGTCTATCTTGGCGTTGCAAACTGTTATAGCTCTAGCCAAAGATATTCTGTCTGCGTTTCGAATTTCTATTATTGCTTTATTCGTTCTGCACAAATTACAGATATTAAAACACGAACCCAGGACTACCTTCGTCTACATACAATTTATTTTAAGAGACCCCTTCATTAGAAATTCTCTGTTACTTTGCATGACCGGCTCAATGGAACGTAAAATAACATCCGGGTCTACCTAGTTAAATTTTCGTACGCTCATGTTAAACGGTCTAGCGGGATGTTGCCCATCACTTATGGAAATTCCCAACCACCCCGGCAAATTTTGTAGCAGGTTTTCGTTAACAAATTGTAAAAATTGCCTAAAAATGTTATGAACCCAGTCCCTTGGGTCTGACCTTCGGGAATTGAACGCACAAATATCGGTTTCCGAATATCCAGAGTACAATTTTTTCATCGTTCTTTGTCTATGTTCTATAATATTAAATTGAGGTTCCTTTCTTAACTCCAATTCCGCCTCCACTCTAGGTTTGGGTAGCACATCATCGGGAATCGGTATATCGTATTCATCCACGAAATATTTGGATACATCTTCTTCCTCCATCACACCCACCTTACACTCACGTTCAAAATGCCCGCCGTCCCTCTAAGCTTTTTATATTATACTCTTTGGCCTTTCCCTCTTCTAACGCGCCAACGTCTCCACTTTTCCCCCTCGACGCTTCGAACCCAAAGCTAGCTAGCCTTGCGCAAAAAGACACGACCAGCTGGCTTCCCTCACCTCCTCGTGTGCAGTGCATCGTTCCTCTCCTAACGCGCCGCTGCCTTCCCCTCTTGTCCTTCAAAGCATCGTGTGCAAAGCTTGCTAGCCTCGAACGAAAAGCGAGCTAGCCTTGAGCAACGACGCAACTGAGTTCGAGACTTTTGCAGAAGAGCAGCTGGGTTAGAGAATTTTCAGAAGCTATGCAAACGACAGCAACTTCCTGGGTTGCCTCATGAAGATATGTATATAAACCCAGGTTTTTGGCGGAAGTTCATCTCATTTTCAGTTGCTGCACGAACCTTTGCTGGTGAGTATCGGAATCTGGACTTAAACTTATTTGCTGTTTTCTCTTCTTGGACTTAAACATTTTTTTGCTCCATTTGCATTTTAATTTAGAATTATTTTTGTGCTAGTTTTAAAGAACTTAGAATTATTTCAGTATTTTTCTAGTTTTATTCACTTTTTAAAACAGAACCTAGAATAATTTCATATTTTTCTGGTTTTATTCACCTTTTAAAACAGAACTTAGAATAATTTCATATTTTTCTGGTTTTATTTACTTTTTAAAACAGAACTTAGAATAATTTCATATTTTTCTGGTTTATTCCCTTTTTAAAACAGAACTTAGAAAAATTTCATATTTTTCTGGTTTTATTCACTTTTTAAAACAGGCCTTAGAATTATTTTTGACCTATTTTTAAAGAACCTAGAATAATTTCATATTTTTCTGGTTTTATTCACTTTTTAAAACAGAACTTAGAATAGTTTCATTATTTCTTTCCATTATTTGTATCGTAACGTGAATTTATTACCTCTTATTATTCCACTATTAGTTCCCTCAGCACTTGTATTAAACTATTATATTAGAATTTTCTATTTCTGTTTTCTTCATTAAAGAAATTATTTTTTTCCTTTTTCTTGATTTGTAATTTTTGCTTTGATCTTTTACAGCTCCAACTTAGATTTTTGCTCTCAGCTTACAACCGTCAAGTTAACCCGTCATCTAAAAGTAGGTAGCCTTCGTTTTATCTGTATGCTTTTCATTTGCATGTGCATAAAATTAATTTCAAGCATTCATTGCTCTTTGCAGATTTATGCTGATTGTGTACCTCCATGCCATTCAGTTGCCTGTTTTCTATGCGGTTCATATATTTGTGCCGGCTACTCTTAGATACACATTTAATGCATTACTATCATTGAGGTAACGTTTATGTTATGTACCCTTGCTGCATATAGCCCCTCAAAATCCCACCCGAGGGGTGGGTAACAGGAAGTAGCGGACTGACTGACGGGGTGACGTAAGGTGGCTACTTGGTGTACCCCAGGACCGCTACGGCTGCCGAGAAGGCCCATCAGTAACCCCGAAAACTGGCAGAAGGGGCTGTGGTGAAATATCTCGACTGGGTTCCTCCGCAAGGTGAGAGTGTTTCTTCAAACGCCCAAACCATGGTCCACTTCGGTGTTTGACCCCATTTATTTTTTCTTTTTCTTTTTCCTCCCTGAACATATGTCTGACGGGTAACATAGCGCAGGTGGTTGGAGTGGGAAGCGCAAGTGGTGACTGGGTAACGCGTAACTCCCAGCCCCTTGTCAACATGTAGGACTTTGTTCGTATCCGCTAATAAAGTTCAGTCCCGGGGAGGGGCTATGGAATGAGCTGTTACACTCCTGAAGGCGATTGGGTCCCTCTGTCTTTTCACTGGGAGGTGTGACCATAAGGTGAGCAAGGTCCAGGCCAGGACTCTCACCTAAGCCGGGGTGGCGCCCAGGATGTGAGCACGCCATCGGAGACGTTTGCAATGGTGGAGGACATTACCGCAATGGTGCACTCTACTAAGTCCAAAAGTGTGAAAGTTTGTGGAAAGAAAGTAGCTGAGTCCTGTGGTCCTCGCTACTTGGTGGTAACTAGAACAGAAGAAGGCAAGAACTTTCTGTCCTTAAACATTTTAATCATCCAGAAGGGTTTGGATAAGGTAGCTGGTCCTGTGAAGTCTTGCACTCGTTCACGCACTGGCACGCTCCTGGCAGAAGCGAATTTTGTCTCCCAGGCAGCAGTCCTACTGAAGGCAAACCTGTTAGGCAGCTACCCGGTGACGGTCACAGTCCATAAAAGCCTCAATCCCTCGCGCGGAGTGATTAACACCCGTGCTTTGGATGACATATCTAATGAGGAAATCATTGAAAACCTGCAAGATCAAGGTGTGACGGCTGTGTACCGTGTGCAGCGCAGAGAGTGAGAGGAATTGGTGCCTACCTGTACCCTATTCCTGACCTTTGATCGGGTTGATCTCCCGCAAAGGCTTAGGGCAGGGTGCCCCTCAAAATCCAACCTCTGTGGTCCTCGTCTCGAGGGGTGGGCAACAGGAAGTAGAGGACTGACTGATGGGATGATGTACGGTGGGGACTTGGTGTACCCCAAGACCGCTACGGCTGCCCAGAAGGCCCATCAGTAACCCCGAAAACTGGCAGAAGAGGCTCTGGTGAAATCTCTCGACTGGGTTCCTCCGCGAGGTGAGAGTGTTACTTCAAACGCCCAAACCATGGTCCACTTCGGTGTTTGACCCCTTTTATTTATTTTTCCTTTCTTTTCCCTCCCTGAACACATGTCTGATGGATGCCACGCGCACAAACCGCAAGGGGTGACTAGGTAACGCGTATCTTCCACCCCCTGGTTATCCCGTAGGACTGTGTTCGTATCCGCTGATAAAGTTCAGTCCCGGGGAGGGGCCACTGCATGAGCTGTTACACTCCTGAAGGCGATAGGGTCCCTCTGTCTTTACACTCAGGACTCTCACCTAAGACGGGTTGGCGCCCAGGATGTGAGCACGCCATCGGAGACTTTGCAATGGTGGAGGACATTAGCGCAATGGCACCTAAATTTAAACCTACAACACAGAAGGGAAATGGAAAGGAAGTAGTTGAGCCCTGTGGTCCTCGTTACTTAGTCGTAACTAGAACTGAAGAAGGGAAGACTTTTCTGTGTCTGAACCCTTTTATCATACAAAAGGGATTGGATAAGATAGCTGGTCCGGTGAAATCCTGTACTCGATCACGGAATGGCACGCTCCTGGTGGAAGTTCATTCAATCTCCTAGGCAGCGGTAACATTGAAGGCAAACCTGTTGGGCAGTTACCCGGTAAACGTCACAATCCATAAGAGCCTGAACTCCTCTCGCGGCGTGGTCAACACCCGTGCGTTGGACGGTATGTCCAACGAGGAAATTATGGAGAACCTTAAAGACCAAGGTGTGACGGCTATTTACCGTGTGCAGAGAAGAAACAGAGGGGAACTGGTGCCTATCCGTACCCTGTTCCTGACCGTTGATCGGGTGGATCTCCCACAAAGGCTTAGGGCAGGGTATGAAACAATTGAGGTACGCCCTTATATACCCAACCCTCTAAGATGCTACAAGTGCCAACGATTTGGGCATACATGCCCGTTTTGTAACGCCGCGCCTATATGCTTTAAGTAGTCTCTAGTCTCCCAGATCAGAACGTGTGTTCCACGCGTTTGCCTACCTGGCGTTTCAATCATGCTAACTGGGCCCTTTATACCCAGTTGGAGATTTTTAGTCATGAAGAGCACGCCTCTGTCAACGAATTGGTGGAAAATCTAACTGAACAAATACTTTCAGCCGCAAAACGGTCTATTCCGCGTACGTCTCCGAATCTTCGTCGACGTACTGTCCCATGGTTGACGGATGCCAGCCGTGATCGTAGGCGCGCCCTACGGGTTTTCCAACGGCAACCCACGCTGGAGAACCTTATTCAGAACAGAAAGATGCGTGCCAGGGCTAGCCAAGTTATTAAGCAGAGCAAAACGACAACTCGGAACGCCTTTGTGTGGTCTTTCAATCGTCATCACCTTCATCTGTAGTATGGGATAGGTTTAGGCACGTGGCCGGAAAATCAACTCACATACCGATAGCTGGTTTGAAAACTCCTTCAGGAGCCGTTGTGGACCACTTTGATGTGGCTAACACCTTTGGCAGTGTTTTCCCTCATGTGTTTAGCTCAGATAATTATACACCTGAGTTCCTCGCAGCTAAGAATCAGGTGGAGCCTCAAGGTTTCTGTTTTATTTCTAGAAACCTTGAAGACTACAATCGCCTTTTCACCATGGCAGAGCTAGAACACGGGCTTTCATCCTCCCGACCATGTGCACCAGGACCGGATGGTATCCACGTGCGATTATTACAACTTCTCTCTCCCGAAGAAAAGGCTTTCCTACTCGAGGTCAATAACCGAATCTGGGTTGACGGCAGTTTTCCTGAAAAGTGGCGTGAGGCCACCATTATCCCAATTTTGAAACCTGGAAAGGACCGCCATCTTCCTTCCAGCAACCGTCCTATTTCCCTCAGCAGTTGCGTCTGCAAGGTGATGGAACGCATGATCAATGGGCGGTTGGTGTGTTGGCTGGAAACTCACAACCTACTGACGAACATCCAGTGTGGTTTCCACCGTCGCCGTTCGACACCAGACCACCTCGTGTCTATGTCAACGCGTATCATGAACGGTTTCCTTAGGAACTGTCAGACCGTCGGCATATATTTTGACCTCGAGGAAGCGTACGACACCTGTTAGCGTGCAGGCCTCTTACGCACCCTGCACAGCTGGAATATTCGTGGACGCCTACCTGTGTTCCTTCGGGAGTTCATGAACGATCGCGTTTTCCGAGTAAGGGTCGGCTCGGTCTTTTCAAACCTTTTTATCCAAGAGAACGGTGTCCCACAAGGATCAGTGCTCAGCGTTACACTGTTTGCTATAGCTATAAATTCTATCGCTAACTGTGTTCATCGAGGGGTTTCATCGTGTTTATTCGTTGACGATTTCGCAATCTACTGTACTTCTCAGCGTACTCCGTTCCTAGAGCGTCGTCTACAACATTGCTTAGACAACCTTCACGACTGGAGCTCTAAGAACGGCTTTCGGTTCTCCACCGAGAAGACAGTCTGCGTTAACTTATGGCGCCGGAAACGTCGGCTACCACCCCTGCTCCGACTTGGTCGCCAAGTTTTACCATTCGCCAATGAAACTAGATTCCTCGGACTGGTTTTCGATAGAAAGCTGTCCTGGTCCTCGCATACAGCACAGTTGAAATCACGATGTGAACGATATCTAAAACTTTTGCGGATACTTAGTGGGAGATCATGGGGAGCGAATCATGCAGTGCTGCTCAGCTAGTATCGCACACTTATCCGTTCGAAGCTGGACTATGGGTGCATCGTTTATACTTCAACTCGTCCATCAGTGCTGAAGCTCCTAGACACGGTCCATAACTCTGGCATTCGTTTAGCTACTGGGGCATTTCCAACTGGCCCAGTCGTAAGCCTCTACGCCGAAGCGGTAGAACCTCCTCTGCGATATCGACGGGACGTGTTGCTGGGGAACTATGGCTGTGGATTACTTAGTATGCTTGGGCATCCAACCTTTGCACCCTTCACCGAAACATGCTATGACATATATTATAGGAACACCTGATTAAGTCCTAAGCCGCCAGGTTTTCGCTTCCGGAGATTTTTTGGCGGCATGCTCTCGAGCTACCCCGGTTGATTCCTCGGGGTGAAAGGGTGTATCCCCCATGGCTGCATGCTGCACCTGCCGTGGTTCTCAGGATGGCTGCGCAGGGCATGTCCATAACCCCACGAGTACTATCCGCACTTTGTTTTCAGAATTTTTATCGAATTATAAAGATTTTATTTAAACTTTTACCGACGGGTCCAAGAGCTCTGCTGGTGTTGGATGCACGTATGTCCATGGGGCCGAACCCTTTACATTCGGTCTCCATAGCAACACTTCCATTTACATTGCAGAGCTCCATGCAATATACCGAGCCATTTTATATGTTCACCGCAGAGGGTTGGGTGACTGCCTCATTTTAAGTGATTCCCTTAGCACACTCTAGAGCCTCCGTGCGCTGTACAACCACCATCCTCTCGTACAGCGGATCCAGGATGCCCTCCACGTTTTGCACGCCTCAGGCGTAAGCGTGGTGTGTGCCTGGGTTCCTGGTCACGTGGGCCAGCTCGGTTTGCAGCTAAGCCGGTGCCGCGGCGAGACATCGCCACTCAGACCAGTGATATGCGTGAGGCCACAATCTCGGAGAAAATCATTCTGCCAATTCCGAAGCCTGGCAAAACACAAGCCCTATCTGCACCCACGACAGCTAAGCCTCCATCTGGAAGGAGATTGCCAACACAGTCACCGATAAAAGCCTCAACATCAAAAACTGACCAGCCAGTTGTATACCATGCACCTCCCAAAGAGTTCAAGACCAGCTACAAGAGGTCCGACTTCCTGAAGGATGCCAGCAAACCTGCCAGCTGTAAGAAGAGTCCCCGGTCATCAAAAATTTCCTCCTCTGAAGAGTCTTTCGGCGAGGACTCTGATCGACGCTTATCAACCTCGTCGATCTCCGTGTCCAATCGGTTTGGGGCCCTTGAACCGAAGTTTTCTATCGGGAAAGGGGCCTCATCTGTTTTGGAGATGGAACAGGAGGATACGGACCACACTACCAGGAAGCCTTCTAGAAAACGACCCGATTATCCGATGGGGAAAGAAGTTAGCCCGAAGCCCAAAAAGGGCAAATTGATACGGCCGCCACCCTCCAAGTCATCATGAGGTGGAACTACCTCTAACCTTTTATCCCACCGTTTAAATGGCGATTTTCGAGTGGAACATAAGTGGGCTTAGGGCACATCGCCCAGAGCTCGATTTACTGCTTAATAAGTACGACCCACTAGTAATTTGCTTGCAGGAGACTAAACTGCGTCCTCAGGATTCCTTTGCACTAAGGCGGTATACTCTCGCCGTTATCTTGCCCCGGAAGAGGATATTCCGGTACACGGCGGGACGATGGTACTGATCAGAGATGACGTATATGTGGTCGTGATACCTTTACGTACTAACATCCAGTCCGTTGCTGCCCGTGTAGTACTGCTGACGATAGAGCTGGTTATCTGCAACATGTATATTCCACCCTATGATGACCGATCACTTACCACGCTCCAAGATCTGGTTGTTCAGTTACCCACCCCATTTCTGTTGGTGGGGGACTTCAATGCCCATCACCCTCTTTGGGGCTCCACTCGCACTTGTGCAAGGGGTAGAGTACTCTCCGATTTCCTGGACAATAATACCATGGTTCTCCTGAACACCGGAGAACCTACGTTTCTTTCCGATGCCTTCAACACCTTCTCGCATCTGGATTTGGCAGTCTGCTGACCGCAGTTAGCAGTGTCCCTCCAATGGAACGTCATCTCTGACCTCCACTCCAGTGACCACTTCCCGTGTGTCATTAGTCTCCTAGCACAAAACTTGTGTTCCACCCGCTTGCCAACCTGGCGTTTCGTTAACGCCAACTGGGCCCTTTTCACCCAGTTGGCGGATTTTAGATATGAGGAGCACGCCTCTGGTAACGAGCTAGTAGAACATCTCAGCAAGCGTATACTTTCCGCCGCAGAACGATCTATTCTGCGTTCGTCTCCCAATCCCCGCCGCCGTCCTGTACCATGGTGGACGGACGACTGCCGGAATGCAATCCGTGCTCGTCAGCGTACCCTTAGGGTTTTCCAACGCCACCCCACTTTGGAGAACCTCATTCATTACAAGAAAGTGCGTGCCAGGTCTCGGCAGATAATTAAGGATTGCAAAAAGAAATCTGTATCTGTATCGCCTTTTAATCGCCATACACCCTTTTTGTAGTGTGGGATAGGTTAAGGCGCGTAGCCGTAAAAGCAGCCCACATTCCGATTGCTGGTTTGAGAACTCCTTCAGGCGTCATCGTGGATCCGTTAGATGTGTCTAATACCCTTGGCAGTGCTTTCGCTCACGTATCTAGCTCAGATCATTATGCACCTGAGTTCCTCTCCATCAAGCATCAGGTGGAATCTCAAGGTTTCTACCCACTCTCTCGAAACCTTGAATACTACAATCGCCTGATTCTTACAACATCTCTCTCCGGAAGGGAAGGCTTTCTTACTCGAGGTCTATATCCGTATCTGGGTTGACGGCAGCTTTCCTGACAAGTGGCGGGAGGCTACCATCATTCCAATTCTGAAACCAGGGAAGGACCTACATCTGCCTTCCAGCTACCGTCCTATTTCCCTCACCAGGTGCGTCTGCAAGGTGATGGAACGCATGATCAATGGGCGGTTGGTGTGGTGGCTGGAAAACCACAACTTACCCACGAACATCCAGTGTTGTTTCCGACGTCGCCGTTCCACAGTAGACCATCTCGTTTCCGGCGGGAATTCTTGCTGGGCAATTACGGTTGCGGGCTATGTAGCATGCCTTGGCACCCGACGTATGCACTTTATTCGACGGACGGTACAGGGACACACGTATGAGTCCCGAGTCGCCCGGTTTTCGCTTCCGGGAACTTCTTAGGAAACATGCCCTAGACATGCCTAGGTTGTTCCCTAAGGGCGAAAGAATGTATCCCCCGTGGTTGCGTGCAGCATCTCACGTCGATCTTGGGATGACACTGCATAGAAAATCTCCCACGCCCCTGAGTAGTATCCGCAGGCTGTTTTTTTTTATTTTTGTAATTTTAAGTCCTCCAACGTTAAGTCATATCGGACGATGAATGGAATGGGTGAAATGATGCTCAAATGAGCCCAGGATCCATAGAGCTTAGAGTTACCTGACATTCGTCCGCAGGCTGTTCTTAGAGTTTTTATCACGTTATACAGATTTTAAAGTGCTTTATACCGATGGGTCTAAAGGCTGTTCTGGGGTTGGATGTGCGTTTGTCCATGGGGCCGAACCCTTTACATTCGGTCTCCATGGCTGCACATCTATTTTTAATGCAGAGCTTTATGCAATATACCGAGCCATTTTATAAGTTCGCCGCAGAAGTGTGGGTAACTGCCTTACCCTCAGTGATTCCCCAGCGCACTCCAGAGCCTGCGTGAGCTGTACAACCATCATCCGCTTGTACAGCGTATCCAGGTCGCCCTCCACGTTTTACACACCAGCGGCTTTAGCGTGGTTTGTGCTTGGGTTCCTGGTCACGTGGGTTTGCGGGGGAATGAACGGGCGGATGCGGCAGCTAAGGTGGCCACCGTAGAACCCAACGTTAACATCCCCTTCGTTACTGCGGAAGACTTTGGGCTTTTTGTCCGTAGAGCGGTGCTCTCGTGCTGGCGCGATGAGTGGTCTGCTCTGCGTGGCAACAGGCTTAGAACGGTTAAGGCGCTTCCGATTCCGTGCGCGACTTCCTGTCGAGTATCCCGGCGGGAGGAAGTGATTTTGGCTCGGTTGCGCATTGGGCACTGCTATTTTAGCCACAGTTATTTACTGAACCGCATCCCAGAACCAATTTGCCCGCGGTGCGGTGCTGAGCTGACGGTCATACACGTGCTTTTGGACTGTTTTAGCTTAACTCGTCTCCGGAAGTCTCTCCAGCTGCCGGTCAGTTTGGCAGAGTTACTCGCGGATGACGAGATGGCAGTGGGCAACGTTTTAGCTCTGTTTTTAACCACGACATTTGGAATTTAGATTTTAGCCATATAGGGCATTTTAGAACTTTTACAGCTTTTAGATTTTATGGTTTAAGCTTTTTTAGTCTTTGTCATACCGTTGTTTCTATCTTGATTTTATTTGTCCTTAGTCTTTTAACCTTTTAGCCTTTTTAGCCTTTTAGTATTTTAACCTCCACTGTTTTGTTAAAGGTGCTGGTGACCTGGAAGTTGAGCGCCCTTAAACCCCAATCATCATCATCATCATCATCATTGCTGCATATAATAACAATAATCATCTAACCCTTCATAACAGACACACACAGCTTCCAAGCTCTCCATCTATGTTGCATTACCTACTGTACACCTAGATACAAATATTTCGCTGTTCTAGTAAACAGATAACTGGCAAATCAAACACCACACAGAACACTTAAGATATCTTTAAAACATGAAATTTATGGAGAAAAACATTATGTGGCATTAACCATTTCCAATATGTTGGTTATTACCAGTTTGAAGTTGCCAATAGTTTTTTACAATGAAGGGTTTGGAATGTGAAAGCCTAATGTAGCGAACCACACAAAGGATTAATATAGATAGTGATGGTCCCACCAGCAACACAGAACACTGCTGTTGCACATTGTCACTGTATATGCGAGATGACTCTTTGATGATCTGCTGCCCCATACAACCATTACATAGCACAATGGAAAGAGAGTGTTGCAGCAATTTGCAACAAAGCAACAAGTTTCACACAGAGGCATTCACAGTTTACTCTCTTCTCCACAACCAATCATGTTAAATGTTGACAAATGTTTTTAGTGTCTTTCATACTAGAGGAAGAGAGCACAGTCATCAAACTATAATACACTTACCTCGGTAGCATAGGTGGTAGCGTGTCTGCCTCATGTTCAAGAGGCCCCAAGTTCGAAACTCGGTCAGGGAGAATTACCTGGAGTATTTATTGGAGGTCTTCCCTTATCTAATTTCTATAGACCCTGGACTCATTTGAGCATCATTTCACCCATTTCATTCATCGTCTGATATGCCTTAAAATTGGAGGATGTAAATTTAAAAAACGAAACAGAAATCATAGTATTATTAAATAATAAGAAACACACAACAATAATCATTTAAAAAGTACAGTGTACACTTTGTTGCAGTCATATGACTGTTCTGTTCATTCTTGTACAAAATATTCTTCAAAATCTTATTCTTCTATCTACAGATAATTTATTGTTAAATCAGATAAACTTCCTTCACTCATCTATAGATTTCGATGTAGGTCCTAAAGGAATACATTAAGCTGAAGCAGTTGTCAAATGCTAGTTACTATATATTGTATGAAATTCTACTCTCTTTGCATGGATATAAGAGAGAAACTAGAGAGGGAAAGTGGGAGTAATAAATGAAGGAAACAAAGAAGAGAAGAAAAATTATGGCTATTTACACTTGAGAAATGAATAACTATTTTAAAATTCAATCACAGAATATCTCGAAAAATTTTAATACTACAACAGAATTTTATTTAAGATAAATTGTGTACTTTGACAAAATCAATGGTTTTATAAGTATGAAAGATAATGAGTACAATTAAAATTGTGTCGTGTTCTCATTCTTGTATTATATATATTTTCACATAATTGTATAAATCGTCAATATTTGATATACAATTGTCTTAGAATAACATTTAATTTTGTTACCTGGTTCAATTGCAATTGTATATTTGTTGAAAAAGCAGTCACACATACCCATACATTTTATTTCTGTCGTGTTTTAATCATTTTGTTTTTTAAACATCTCCTTATGCAGCTTTTCAATTTCAGCAATTTTTTGCATGGTAACTTTATAACCTGGAGAATCCTGCATAGATGTTGAGGGTTTCTCACCATCTTGTACTGCAATGGGCTCCGAGATCGACAGAGCAGCCTCTCCTAGCTCCTGCATCACTTTACCAATTTTCGTAATGGTTTCCTGCGTGTGTTTGTCATCCATCTCTAACGGAATCTCTGCAGCGGCTACTTACAAATCGCTGTTCATACGAACCCTTTCTGGACCTGCCAAGCGTCCACGATATCTACAATATTCACGGCGAGCTGTGTCCCTCAGTTTTTCCTGATTCGTTGTTCGCTCTCCAGACGGTTTGCCCTGTCCTGACGATTTACAGTATGTTTTTGATACTGGGCTATACCAGGAAAGTTAAAATCTATTTTGATTCGTTTTGTAACTTTTCTTTACTATATTGTTACTTACGGCTACTTCTCGCCTTGTATCAAGTGTTCTACAAGGCGAATAATTTTGCAGAACTTGTATCTCGAAGAGAAATCTTATATAAACTAGTAATTTGAAGAGCATAGATTGAAATCCCACTAATAATTTTGTTTTCTTAACTGGTTGGTATGGATACAATATTCTATGTGATAGTCATTTGTTTGAAATCCTTGATTTTTTTCTCGTTGCTCCTAAATGCTGGATAACCTTATTCTGTAACACGAGTTATATAAATCCTTGAAGCATTCAGTTAACGTTAGTATTTACGCTGTCATACATATTTTTGACAATATTTAATAAAAAGTATTGCAATTTGTTTACAAACTAATCTTCTTTAAAACATATTCAGTGTGAAACTAGAAAACGATTCGCAGTGTTTATTACTATTTGCTGGAAGTGAACATCTTAACATAAAGATGCCATGGCACATTTGAGTTTCCTAAATTAATACTTTTTTAAGCAGAAATTTCTTTTGTGGAAACGTAGAGTCAGACTGAAAAATTCAATGCCATAGCCGGGATTTGAACCACGGATCTTCTGGTTTCCGTCCAGCCGCACTACCATTGTGCTACTATGGCCAACGTGCCGATATGACATTAAATTCTCCAACTGACTCGTATTTTCCCGGTAAACCACTTAGGAGATCTCATAAGCACATGAGACAACTACCTTAATGGCGACTTACTACATGTAAGTACTTTAAGGCCCGGGTTTTATAGTTAACCACTATTAGGTTAATTAATGGAAATTAATTATTCTTTCACACTGGCCGTGTGTAGGCTAAATTGTGGAATTTAATCTCATATCGGCACGTTGGCCATAGTAGTACAATGGTAGTGCGGCTGGACGGAAACCAGAAGATCCGTGGTTCAAATCCCGGCTATGGCATTGAATTTTTCAGTCTGACTCTACGTTTCCACAATTTAGCCTAAACACGGCCAGTGTGAAAGAATAATTAATTTCCAGAAATTTCTTTTGCTTCTTCTACCATGTACATGTATACGTTGTAGACAGAATAATAGTGCATTCACCCAAAAAGTCGATACCTGTGTTTTACAGTAAATATATACATGTTTTGAGACCCCTGAATAAAAAAAGAAAAAGAAATTAAAATTTCTGTACATGTACCGGGCGCGTCCCTCTGTAAACTCTATAATCTAAAACTAAAAGTTGAATATGTAATAAACTTTTATTTAAATTTCCCATCTTCTAAGGATACGATCCGAAAATTTTCAAAGAAATCCGCTTTCTCATCATGGAACGTTTTTAGAAATATTTTATTTTCTTAACACGGTTCTAAAGATTTTGATTAAAATATCTTAATTGTAAAATATTTGCATGGCAAATGAAATACCTTGAGTATCGTTGGCAAAGCCTAAGTGACTTTTCCATAACTGGTAAACTGCAGCAGACAGACTTTTCTTTTCTTTTCGTTTCTTCTCCTCGTTTTCTTGTGGAGTTAACCATTTCTGAGATATTACTTGTTAGATTCGCCAACACTTATACTTTTGTGAAAATGAAATCATTGTTTTTATTTCTTCTATCCTAGTCATACAAATAGTGACCAGATCTTGCTATCCCTAAGTGTGGTGCATTCCCCTAATCCCATTGTACCTACAAAGAAATATTCAATAAACAATATCTTCAAATATTTATCGCAATAAACATGAAGTAAACAGTGGAATAAACCTTCGTAAGGATAATATCTGTATGAGTAAATAGAGAAAACCATGTGAGTACACATACCACATTTTTGTAACGTTTCCTGGTATATTCTTATAGAAGGTAGAAGAAGGATGCCATTTCAGCAACAAATTCTGTATATACATGTCACCATAATACGTGTTTTGAGGTACCCTTAATCCGATAAGCAGCATAAATTAAAAATTGATGTGTTGCACTGACACGAAACTATTGTTCCAAAAGTTTATTCTATGTACTTTATATAAGGCGACCATAATGTCGTCCAGTCATACCTGTTTGTGTATTGTTACTAATTACTTTGTACGTACAGTGTTGAAAGTTGCTCAAAACTCCAATAATACCTACTATCGAAATTTGTATGTAACACGAGCACGGCTGATTTGCATGAGTCCATGAACTTCAAAGTTCATATTACCAATCACTCCCTTATTATTTACATCATCTGTTATTCTAAAAGTCGGGATAAAGCCAGTCGTTACTTGTACCTAGAGACAGGGGAACGTATTAGTCCTAGGGAATGTTGAGCTGGTCGTATGTGATGACTTTTTCTCCTTGCAAAACCACGACGATTATTTAAAAATATATAAAAAAACTTCCTATATGAGAGAAGTATAAGTATCTGTTTGAAATTTGGGACAAATTACATGTATATCTTAGAAATAATTAACTCATAAAACAAGACATGTATCGAACGGGATGACTCAGGCGCTTTCGTGTGTGGGCCGCATTCGGAAGGCCCGGTTTCGATTCGTAAGGCCGACCTACTTGAACCATGGATTTCTTTCAGGGGTTTTCCCTGGTCGCTAAGCGAACCCTGTGTAGGTTAATTACATTCCCCAAATTTCCTGTAGGCCGCGCTGTAGCTGGTGGTTAGACTGCTTGTCTCTCACCAAGGCGGTCCGGGTTCGATCCAAGACAAACGCAAAGTGAGTTTATGCTGGACAACACGACGCTGGGCGGGTTTTCTCCGGGATCTCTGGTTTCCCCGGTGCTCCATCTTCTACTAATCAGTGTCACCGCCTGCGGTGCCGGATGTAGTAAAAGCGGACGTTAAGCACTACACATTTCATTTCCAATTTCCTGTCCCTCCATTTCATCATTTCACATCATCTCTCATCTGGTGGCCTCTTTCAGGCTAGAAATATCGGCGGGTATCTCGGCGCTGTATGGCAGGATGATGTGCTCCGGTACACTTCCTCCTTCGTTAGGTCGGTTTCCGGCTTCCGAGCCGAGCTGGTGGTGCATTTCCGGAACACGTTGGGTGGGATGCCTCTTCTGCTGGCCTGACAGTGGAGTTTCCTACGGGTAAATAGTAGGAACCTGCCCTCTGCGCTGTCGTGACTCATTGCATCGGCTATTCTCTGTCTCCCCTCACCTGATCCTTCCTTCCGGGGACGCCCGACGGGAGCTTAGAGTGATACATGACATAAATTGAGAGTGTCGCATTTGAGACCGTCGTTAAACTATTTTTTACAGCTGAAAACTGAAAAGGGAGATGAACAAAACAATGTCCTGGTAGAAAAGAAATAGCCACTGTAGCTGAGGTGGTAGCGTCCCTGCCTCACGTTCAAGAGGTTCCGAGTTCGAATCTCCGTCAGGGTGAGTTAACTTAATAATTTTTTCCGGGTGTTCCTCTTATCCCAAAAGATGTATGACGGATTAGTCTAAGCTGTATCAAAAGTAATGCAAGCATATCACCTGAACCTAAACTCCAACTGGTACAGCCCTAACCACCAGGGACATACCAGAATTACCTATACAAATAAACTGGCGGAAACATATGCAACATCATCAAGGATTTGCTTAACTTTAATGTAGAGTTAAGTGAAGGGTAATACACCATAATAGGATCATATGATAATAAAATTAGCATAAATGAAGCACACATGTCACAAGAGGCTCTATTCAAACATTTGCATCAATATCTGCTGTTTCCCCCTCGGGCAAGTATTCGTGCAGACAGACGACAGTACAACTGACGAATGGCATCCTGCGATACTCTGTCCCAAGCATCCAGCACCCTTTGTCGCAGTTCGGCAATGGTTGTTGTGAACCAGTCAGTATCTTTCCCATCATGTCCCATCCATGTTAAATGGGAGAGGGGTCAGAGGAAGCTCTCCACTATGATTACAATAACGCCGCCGGTTTGTCGGAATTTTGACCCGCAGAAGTTCTTGATCATGCCAGTAAATCTACTGATATGGGGCTGTTGCTTTTAAGTCCACTTGAAAACTATTGATTTGGCCTTAGGATGGCTAGGACGACAGGTAACCAGACCGAGACTTGGGGAAGGGAAGCAGCAAACTCAAAGTGATGAACGTTTATCTCAATTGACAATAACAAGATAGAAGAATAGTTTAATAGAAGAGGGAGTACAACGCATAAAATATATACGAGTTGGATTTTAGCATCTTAACTTTTCGGTACAGAAAGACCGCCGGTCACCGAGGAAACTGCGTCAGTCATATAAACAGAGCTCTGTCGGCAGCAAGTTGGATGGTCGTTTGGTTTATGGAAAATATAATGTGTTAGCCTCTTTCTAATTAGATAATTAGATATTATCTTAAGAATCGATGTTAACTTCGTCGGGTTCTTTGATGTAAGAATGTTTTGCTCTGTTTTATTGCAGCTTATGGTAACAAACAACATTATAAAAACGATTCGCACGTCTATCAAATGTTGCACCGCAATTCTTTAGTTTCCGGAATATTTCGTTTAATAATTGAAAATTAGTTAAAAGTAGCATGCATATAGCTATACGTTTTAGGCTAAGGCCCCACCACCGCGACATGGCTGAGTAGTTAGATCGAATGTGTCTCACCAAGGCGGCCCGGGATCGATCCCAGGGACCGCAAAGTGAGATTTGTTGTGGACAACGCGGCGTTGAGGCGGGTGTCCTTGATCCTCCGATTTTCCCGACCAGCATTCCACGATTGCTCCATCATCTTCGTTCCTATCACCTCATCTCTCTCGTACTTTCACTTCCGGCGTTTGGCTGATCACTCATCCCGGAATCTCTCTGATCAGGAAACCTCAACCTCTTGCCTAAGGGCCCCGAGTTTGCGCGGTTCAGAAGGACCTATGTTCCACTTAAGGAAACGCAGGAATTCATTCATTCATTCAGTCATTCAAGGTCCCACTTCCCCCCGTCCCTAAAGGAAACAAAGAACGAGTCAAGGTCGGCGCGCGCTTTCAAAAGAATCTCAATTAAATAACAAACTTGATATCTAAAGGTCAGCATCTTCCAACGATGCAACACGAACATTAAAAAATTAAAAGGAAAAGGAAAATCCATCCATTCTCATCTACACTTTACATGGTACATTTTGGAAACTTTTGACTGTCTCAAAACTATCTGACGATTTTGACTAAATTACCATATGTTTACGATATTTTCATGACAATAAATGTGTACCTGGAATTTTCTGGAAAGAGGTTCTGAAAGTTTCTTCATGCTGAATGTGACTTTCGCATTACTGCAAACCGTAAGACATTAAAACCATATTACCACAGAAAACATGTAGATATCCTTAAAGGACGAAATTTATGACATGTCTTGTTTTATGAGTTAATCATTTCTGAGATCTATGTAATTGGTTTCAAATTTTTAATGGGTTCCTATACTTTTCTCAAATAGGAAGGTTGTTTTAGTTTTGTTTTAATAATCACCGTGGTTATGCAAGCAGAACGGAGTTTTAAAGTCATCATATGCGACCAGCTCACTATTCCCTAAGACTACTACGTCCTGCTGTATCTACTAGTAGTCCCAACTGCCCCGTCTTCCAGGTAAGCACATATCGCTGCATGCGTTAAAGCTGTTGCAGAACACAACGGGTATAATATAGATAAACGGATGGCAGTGGTGTGAGACGAACTTTGCTCTGTTCCGAGTACGAGAGGCAGTTCCGACGTTAGAAGTATCGATGTTCGCCTTGATAATGGACAAGAAAGTATATTATTATGTGTTTCAAATGGGATGACGTGTGTCCTTGAGCACTACTAGGTGAGAAACCAATCGCATGACGCATTAAGAACAACCAATGACATATTAAGGACAGCTTCTTCCAGCGTGGTGGCGGTGGTGCTGCCGCTCATCATTATGTATGGGCAAAATGTGCTCGAGCACATGCGAAAGTTGGACAGCACTGCTCTAAATGATTAAAATTTGACGTAAATGCATCATTAAAATCCGGAGAGGTACCTCTTGCGAGAATTGCCTTTATGTCATTTATCTTCTTTGCGGAACATGTTCTCACAGGTACACTACCTTTCTTCCATTTCTCCATTGTGATAATATTTTATTGCAAATTAATAATATTATCTTAAGTAATATTTTATTCCTTCTCGTCTTGGAAGAAATGCCAACTCGCTACCAGGCACTATTGTACTTCAAATTCCTTCTCTTCTAGGATAGGAATAAACACGTGGAATCCAATGACGTCGAGGTCACCAAATGTGAATCATTCGATCTGACTCCAAAATATTCACTATATTAACTCAAGAGCACATATATTCGTGATTACACATTTGGTTTTTCTCTTAGCCATGATACCCTATATATTGTATTATTCTGTGGTACACCTGTTCTCAACATGTACTTGCCACCGTTCATGAGTAATATTGGTACACAATTTCTGTAATGCTAACCATTTTTAGGGTGATACAACTTTACTAGCGTGAACTACAGAAGTGTTACATGTGACATGAAACTGACACTGTTAAGCATCCTCTCATTGTTCTAAATTGCGATGAAAACCTCAATCTTCGGCATAGAAAAAAGTGCTCAACCCAAATATATGAGCCATCCGTTACATTCAGTGATGCAAAGCCACATAATAATTTTGCAAAGCAGATATAGCGGTACTTATCTAATGCACTTCTTGCTTCATTCGTACTTATCTTCACCTTTATTGTGAAGGTTGCTGTGATATGTACAGTTTTTACAAATACCTATATAAGGTCCATGATAGATGTATGCAAAACATGTTTACTGATGTCACCATAGTCATTATTTTGTTGGTATTTTTTAGCGAATACGTGTCACGAAATATGTTACATTTAAATACTTTACAAGCTATAAGTGTATTAAAACTGGCACCCTCCAAATGCCACATATTCCTACGCGAACGCTTGCATGTATGTACAACTACTACAGATGTATTTTTTAGACGTGGCGTATGACGTAATTTTGCGCAGTAGTTTATGGTCGAGTTCACTTGTTTATTTGTAAGAAAAAGGGGTGCCACATTAGTCATCTGCCATCTAACCCAGTAGCTTTTTCAGCAGTCTGCTGGTGAAAGCAGAGACCTTATCCCATCATTGATATGCATGACGGCACTCGCACTCATCCGAGCAAGGTCACGCGCTAGCTCTAAAATATACCTCTGTACACGGCAAAGGGAGGAGGCGTAATGGAAAAAATGCGAACGACAGAGTTGTTCATGTCAGCTTATCACACATAAAGTCTGTCTAGTCAACGGGTGTGCAGTTCGGACTCAAAGGAACCTGACCCTCATCCACACTTCATAAATGGAACACTGTTGTTGAGGACCAATAGCAACCCTGATTTTCTCGAAGTGACAGTCGCAAGTTTACTCCACGTGGAGTCTCAGTTGCCAAAGTTCCAACTTCCAGTTGATCTGTTTCACTACGTGCAGAAATTCATTGTGTGTCACGATGTGGAGACCGTGGGAGGGAAATGCAGTGGTAAATGCAAATGAAGTAAGATTACTTTCAGGCAAAGTGATAACAATAATGTGAATAAATTGGAAAGTGTTGCTGGGCCGAGTTATGTTACTGGAAAAGCCTCAAAAAACAAAATTATAACGGGAAATGTTTCTAAGCAAATTCAAGCCCTTGTTTTGAACACATATAAATATGTGCTGAAAAATAATCTTGGTAAGGGATCGTGCAATAAACCTGATGATAAATTCTGGGTATTCACAGAAATACAGTAAGAAATATTGTAACGAAAGGAATACCAAAGACGCTGATCAGGTGTGAAAACAGAAGGAAACGTTTCTCTAAAGTAGATAATTTCACATGCGACTTAATTCGTCGAGAAATTTATAGATTCTATGCAAAAGGCAGAGCGCCTACCTTGGACGAATTGGTTGCACATTTGCAAGAAATTTGTGATTTTCTTTATGGATACTGCACTTTGCGCGGCTTCCTAAAGGAGCTGGGTTTCAAATACCGCACTTTGAATAAGATAAGGGTTATTATATAATAACCCTTAACTTATATATATCAAAACTAAGGAAGTAATGGGCATAAGAAAATTTATTTAGACGAAACCTCGTACGATACCCATGACGTATCGAGAAAGGTGGCAACCTTGCAGAAAGGTCTGGGGGAAGGAGGGCCGGGGTTGTTAAACGATTATAAGTGTTCGTCAAAGGAGTCGGCCGACATACACACGAGTTAACTAAACAGACTTTACACGGCGGGTCCAGTATATGTACAGTCTGTTCAGAAACAATCAGAGCAATGTGTCATACACAAGTAGGCACGAGATATCGTGTACATATAACGTGATTGAATATTGTGACGAGGAGGAAGAAGATGGAATCAAAATCCCTTTGTGATTTCTCAGTTATACTGCTGATGAATTGTCTGAGATTCTACCTATAGCACTTTGATCCTCCAGTACGAAGAACCAAAGTCAGTAAAATTGTTGTTTATCTTTCATTTCCGTGGCATGTATTGAATTCAGTAACTATGTCGGGAGGAGAGATTCTTTTTATATAATGTGATGTAAACCAGAACTATGAATAAGTCGTCATTTTTATTTATATTTTCATTTAGATTTGTCATTATTAAAGTAACATGAAACTGTGATTCATTAGTAATTGCAGTAACAGCATCTAAAATTATATACTTACATAGTTTTGTATATCTTGTGATGCATTAAATCAATGTGCTTATATTACAGCAATGGTCTATTCATACAAACTGATCATGCTTCAGAAAAGTAGTTCTTTTACAATGTACTTCCTATAATTACAGAAATTATATGTAAGAAAACCTTTCCGTTAATGTCAGAGGAATTTGTTGTAACTATAATACTAAAAGAATTAACGATTGTTGGGAAAAGGGATATATTACTTAAACAAGCTGTTCTAGGTAGAGGATTTGTATATGATAACAGCGACAATAACAGTGAAACATCTTTTAGTGATAGAATATAGCTGTTGAGTAAATTGCCTTTTTAAAAATTATTGCCCTTGTACAGATTGATCACTAGAAGATTAGTTATATTACCGTGCACTTCCTATAATTGCAATGGTAATTTAATAACAAAAGTGTAGTAACTTATTTGGTCTTCTCTTTTTTTTTTTTTTCCGTGATGCAAATTCTAGAAGATAGGGCTGTTTAACCTCATTTTAATTCTTTGAAAAATATAACAATAAATAATTACATGGATACATATTATTTAATGAATTTATAAAGGTTATTGTTTATTATCATGCACCCGTGTTGTGCAGAATAATTCGCTAAACTTTTATGTCAGACACGCAGCTTCCAAGTGCTCCATTTGTGTTTCGCTCCTTACTGTACACCAAGTTACTGATATTTCGCTCTTCTAATCAACAAGATAAGAAACGAGCACATCACTGGTCACTGAAGGTCAACACGCCTCAACTCATTATGGATTGGTCACGCCGTGGCTCAGTGGTTAGACCGCTTGGCTCTCACCAAGGCGGCCCGGGTTCGATCCCAGGTGACCGCAAAGTGAGATTTGTGGTGGACAACACGGCGCTGGGGCGGGTTTTCTCCGGGACCTCCGGTTTCCCCCGCCATCTCATTCCACCGGTGCTCCATCTTCATCTCGTGTATCATCAGTGTCACTGCCTGCGGTGCCATATGTAGTAAAAGCGGGCGTTAAACACTACACATTTTTTTTTTTTTTTCATTGTGGATTAGTACATGGTAAGGACTAATTTGCCTCCAGCTACTATTTGCCGAGCTCTAACGCACTTGTGGGACTAGAAAACAACCCTCTATTAATGCTAGAGAGGCGGAGAAATAGTTACACATTAAGCGGAGGAGGTGACGTCATGAGCACGTGGGAATCGCCGGTCAAGAATCAAGATGCGAATCTGGATTTTCTGCAGCTCAACTCAAGGACAAAAAGTTTAAGTGAATTCATGCACTTACTGCCCGCCAGAGCATTGAGGCGTATTGAATCTTCAGTGAGAGACCGCTGCATACCCTAAGTGACGAAACACAAATAGAACACTCCAGAACTGATATTAAATATTAGACAATTATATATATATAATCATTTTAAAACGTTATAGTTATCATGTTGTTATTTTGATATTTGTATTTATGTGTTTTTGTAACTAGAACCCTAACATAACTTACTGGTAAAATATGGTTACTTCATTTGGATAATAATAATAATAATAATAATAATAATAATAATAATAATAATAATAATAATAATAATAATAATAATAATAATAATAATAATAATAATAATAATAATAATAATAATAATAATAATAATAATAATAATAATAATAATAATAATAATAATAATAATAATAATAATAATAATAATAATAATAATAATAATAATAATAATAATAATAATAATAATAATAATAATAATAATAATAATAATAATAACGATAACGATAACGATAACGATAACGATAACGATAACGATAACGATAACGATAACGATAACGATAACGATAACGATAACGATAACGATAACGGTAACGGTAACGGTAACGGTAACGGTAACGGTAGCGGTAGCGGTAGCGGTAGCGGTAGCGGTAGCGGTACCGATAACGATAACGATAACGATAACGATAACGATAACGATAACGATAACGATAACGATAACGATAACGATAACGATAACGATAATAATAATAATAATAATAATAATAATAATAATAATAATAATAATAATAATAATAATAATAATAATAATAATAATAATAATAATAATAATAATAATAATAATAATAATAATAATAATAATAATAATAATAATAATAATAATAATAATAATAATAATAATAATAATAATAATAATAATAATAATAATAATAATAATAATAATAATAATAATAATAATAATAATAATAATAATAATAATAATAATAATAATAATAATAATAATAATAATAATAATAATAATAATAATAATAATAATAATAATAATAATAATAATAATAATAATAATAATAATAATAATAATAATAATAATAATAATAATAATAATAATAATAATAATAATAATAATAATAATAATAATAATAATAATAATAATAATAATAATAATAATAATAATAATAATAATAATAATAATAATAATAATAATAATAATAATAATAATAATAATAATAATAATAATAATAATAATAATAATAATAATAATAATAATAATAATAATAATAATAATAATAATAATAATAATAATAATAATAATAATAATAATAATAATAATAATAATAATAATAATAATAATAATAATAATAATAATAATAATAATAATAATAATAATAATAATAATAATAATAATAATAATAATAATAATAATAATAATAATAATAATAATAATAATAATAATAATAATAATAATAATAATATTGCAGCCTGACACAATGGTATTTTGATTATCTCTTCTTTCTCCTTGTTACAATATCCAGTCAGTTATATGTAATTTCTCACGCCTACTGATGTATGATTCTTTGCTGTGATTGTATCTAAACAGAGTGTACATACACTGTCTGGCCGTATATGTGAGATAGGTTCGTGTAAATAACTCTTGTTTTTACACATATTTTTCGATACGCTTCCGCACTTTGCCATGTTATAACATCTATGGGTATTTTATGTTTCGCAAGCATATCCATCCGTGTGTAGGTTTTACAATTGCGTTGTAGGACATGATTATTTTATATTGTTGAGTTTTCACAGTATTTACTTTGTCGCTGGTTTAATTCCATACACTTGGAATATTTAGGCGCGTAGTCTCATGACAACGTATAAACTGTAAATAAATGAGAATGCGATTAACCATTTGAGGATTGATGAGAAAAACCAGTTATCATGGTTGGGATCTCTCCGGGTACCTATATGAGCCAATTATAAGCACTTCACTACTGAGCAGACATTAACCTGGTGAAAGGTACCCATTACCACCCAGTAAACAATCATCTCTCTATTTCTGAGATACTAATATAAACTATTCAGTTACTTTTTAACAAACAGCGTTCTGATTACATCAGCTCTCGTTACAATAACCCTTCACAGCTATTTACTGCTTACGAACACTCTTGGCGAGTCGTCGCTCTCTTAAATACCTCATTGACAATTTCTAGACAATTCTAAAATAAACCAGAAACCGAATAATCTCTATCAGTCAAGAAGTTGCCAGAAATTTCCATTTATCTTAGTTTGTTTGCTTCGGCAGACCTTTATCTGCGTGCTAAATTTATCTGCTGGTTCTTTGTTTTCACACTGCCCGCCTATCAGTTCCTTTGTAAACTTGCCACGCGATCGTAGATAACGGGTTCGCGACAGTATCTTATTGTATCTCTCTAAATAGACCAACATTTATAGCGCATGTAATGATCCTATATGTACTGAATATTTATATAGTATCCATAATTTCCTTCTATAAATTTCCAAAAATTGTAATTTGATATGCCACAGTATATCATGCATACCATATTGTATGAATTACTTTTATGCTTGACCATGCCGAACTTTAGAATTTATACAACTGGTAGCAGTACTTTTATGAGCCTCATTAAAGTACACCTGTTCATTAAAGTACTACTACTCGACCAATCAGAAATGGCCACGTAATATTGTTCAAGCGCAAGTATCGATTATTCTCGTTTCGATCGATCTCGGGCCCGCCTCGGTAGCGTAGATGGTAGCATGTCTGCCTCACGTTCAAGAGGTCCCGAGTTCGAATCTTGGTCAGGGTGAGTTACCTGGATAAGGTTTTTCCGGGGTTTTCCCTCATCCTTCAAGACGAATGTCGGGTAACTCTAAGCTCCATGGACCCTGGACCCATTTGAGCATCATTTCACCAAATTCATTCACCGTCCGATATGACTTAACGTTGGAGGACGTAAATTATGAAAAAAAAAATCGATCTCGGTTCTAGCGACAGTTTAGAAAAGAGTAAAGATGTTTGACACTAGTAACAGTGACATTGAACTTACACCACAAAATAAAATTGAAATTTCAAACACAATACTAAAATCAGTAGAAAAGCAAAGCAGACAAATTAATATCAATTCACCTTCAACTATTCAACAAAGCTCATTCCCACAAATTCATTTCGCTAATTGTACAATAAATAACCTATATTTGAAATAAAGCCAGTTATTTTCATATTACCATTAGCATTAATTTCAAAAATATTTCAAATAATTCAATTTGTTCCAGTTTGTCTGTACTTACTTTTAGGTGAGACTGTGTCACACGTTAACAGATGTTTATAGGGAAGTAATCAACATTTCTGCGCCTGCGTACTACGTACTACGTCTCACTTTAGATAAAGGAATAACGATTGTAACATGTCACTCAAACCAGAAATGAATATTTTGAAATGAAACCTATAATTTAGATACATGATCGAGTATAAACAGTCGTATGAAACTTGACTAAAATGGAAATTAAAACGCTCTTATTATAATTACTACCATTATAGTCTCTTAGCATAATATACTACGAGGGTGGGTCAAAAAGTAATGCCTCCTATTTTGTTTTTCTCTTTTAATTGCAAAGAAAATTGAATCCAATTTACATAGCTTGAAAACTACAACATTGACGATTAATTTGTCACTATTGAATATAATCTCTGTCCTTTTCCACAGTTTTGGCCCCCTTTTAACTAGGGCATGTATTGCAATGTGGTAAAACACACGGTCTTGCTTCCTAAGCCATTGACGAACGGACGTTTTCACAGCCTCCTCATCTTCAAAATGAATCCCACGATGAGCTTCCTTTAGTGGCCCGAACAGATTCAAGTCTGATGGTGCCAGGTCAGAGCTGTATGGGGGTGAGGTAAGACTTGCCATCCCAATTTCTCAATTTCTGCAGTGGTGTAACGGCTGGTGTGTGGTCTTGCATTGTCAGGCAAAAGAACATCCGCCATAGTTTTTTTTGGGCGAACTCGGCGAAGACGTACTTTCAGCTTTTTGAGAGTTCTGACGTATTGGACAGAATTCATTGTGCATCCCTGCTCCAAAAACCAATCATAAGCACACCCTCTGCATCGAACATGACGAGCCCCTCCCGAATGGGAGCTGTTCGGATTGGGTTGGACTCGAGGGGGCAGTGTGTTCCCGTCACCCACGGGCAATTGGGTACCTCTGGCCAGGCTAACATTGGCCGCCCGGAGGGGGTAGAGGGTTGCCTCATAAGTCCCGGGAACTAGCCTGCAGAGCTAGTAGCTGGTGAGCTAGACACTGGCGGCCCTACCAAGGTTATTTGGTAGCTGGTTCATTAAGGACCGGCGCGTAAGTGGCGTATCCACTTCCGTCCCGTTTGCCGTGTGCAGGCGGGGGGCAGCTTATAAAATAGGTGCTGTCCTATGGTAAATAACAGAAGAGGCCCGGGTTCAGGTCCTACTGGGCCGGGACTAATGGGAGTAGAACCTCAAGGCAAACACCCTCTGCATCCCAAAACACTGTCGCCATAACTTTCCCTGCCGACCGCTGAGTTTTGAATTTTTTCTTCTTCGGTGACGTTGTGTGACTGTCTCTTTGTTTCAGGTTCAAAAAAATGAACCCACGTTTCGTCTCCAGTAACAATTTTGTTTTCCAGAAACTCTTCTCCCTCCAAATTGAAGCGGTGCAAGTGTCCTGAGGCTATTGTTTTCCTTGTTTCTTTGTTTTGGGGTACCCAACGTGAACAAACTTCTGAGTAACCCAGTTGTTGAATAATCGTCATCATACTGTCTTTACTAAGGGAGGTAATGCGACACAATTCACCTGTTGTTACCCGGCGATCACCATGAATGATGTCATCGACTCGCTGAATGTTGCATGGAGTCACTGCAGTCATCGGTCTACCGCTTCGCGTTTCATCTGCCAATGGTGTTTGCCCTTCAGCTTCGTTACAGTGACGAACCCATCGTCTAACAGTGCTGACATCCACCGTTGCATCACCATACACACGTTTTAGCCTTTCGTGAATGCGAATTGGCGTTTCACCTTCCGCAGTCAAAAATTCAATCACAGAACGCTGTTTAATACGAATGTCGATGTCAGCCATTTTGCAGGAGGATGCAGTGCTGCCACCTGTTGACTTAGGAAGTCACTACTGCAGAGGCTTGGAGAAGAAGGTTTGAGGAATTGCGCCAAATTCAAAGTTTTCACATAACTTACTTATTTAAGAAAAAAAATAGGAGGCATTACTTTTTGACCTACCCTCGTGTTTTCACATAGTGCACTTAAATGAACAAACTTAGACACATATTTTGTTCAAAAATTAAATTAAAAATTGTAATGATATGTTTATATTACCTGCACTAATTTATTTCAATATTTTTACATTCCCCCAAATTTTGAATCCCCTCCTCAAAATGTTCCTGATGGTTCATGTTATGCCATGGCCCCCCCCTCGTGGGTGAACTTGATAAACTGTAATGTAAACCTTATCCTATTCCTGGCAGAGAAATTTTGAACATACATTTTTTTTCGGGGTGGTTCGATACCATTTTTTCTCGAAACTTGATACAGATACACGATATTTTCCACGATACCTGACACTTCAATTCTCGATAACGTCATTTCTACTTCTAGTTTCAATACAAAATAGAATGTTGGGAGAACTGTATAATGCCAATAAAATTAAATAGCTGCACATATTTAATGAGACAAAATTTAAAACCATCAATGTCCTTATACTTAAACTCTACATTAGACATTAAAATGAAAACAGTGCACTTTTAAAAGTTTTGCTAAAAATACTAGAATTTTCAAACCTTCGGAGTCAAGTCTACTTCGTCTTCTGTCACATGTGAGTTCTGCTGTTCAGAGAAAACTGTTGCAAGGGCAATTCACAAATATTTAGTGACCATTGTTTTTAATTCTGAAAATTTTGAATTTATTTTCCAGTAATCCAGTGCACTAGAAACAGGAGGTGACAAATAGTCGTTGAGATATGCAGTGATTTTTCTGTTCTACACAAAAAATGTTACGGAAATGAGAATAGCTAATATTAACTAATTCGGGACCAATAAATTCGAAAATGACATTAAAATTTCCAGTTTAGCTCTAGTTTTAAAGTTACAGCCATAGCCTGATATCACATATTTTTCCACTAAATATTGGATACCCAAGTATAAACTCTTGGCAGCATGCCATAAATCTCACAACATTGTGTAATCAAATGATCATCCAGTCTTGCTGCACACGTGTTCATCACGTGATCGATCACGTGTCGTCTGGAAGGATTTTCAGTTCTTATAAAGTGTCGTACAAAAGCGGTGTTATTCCTCTTGTGTTCCGAAGTGTTTTCATGATAATTTTGTTATTTTACATTATCATCTCTCATTCTATTCTTATAGACAAGTAGAAAAATGATCGGAAGTGTGTGAATAATCCGAATAACTTTTGCTATATATGCGGAGAGGTTACATGTGCATCGAGGAGGCGTTCGATAACACCATATATTAAAAAAGCATATTTGTTATATTTTGGGTGTACGATAGGGAACCAGGACAAAAAATGGGCACCACATGTGTGCTGCACTACATGTTCATAGAAACTTAATGCGTGGGTCAAAGGGAAAGGACGTTGTATGCCGTTTGCTGTGTCCATGGTTTGGAGGGAGCCTACCAATCATATTACTGATTGTTATTTCTGTATACCCCCCCCCCCCTATCAAGAAAGGTATGTCCACGAAGAAAAAATCACCAGCTGTGTACCCTAATATATCTTCAGCAATTCGGCCTGTACTTCATAGTGGAGGACTCCCTGTTCCTCAGCCTCCACAAAATTTTATTGCTGATTCTGACGAACATAACAGTTTTACTCAGTGAAGAACAGGAGTCATCAATTTTAAGAGATGCAGACTACATGCCAACAGATGCGTCCAGTCATAAGATCAACAAAGAAGAGCTCAATGATTTAATCAGGGATTTAGATCTTCCTAAACATAACACAGAACTTCTGGCATCGAGGTTGCAACAATGAAATTATCTGCACCCCTCCGTGAAAGTGACAACATTTCTTTATAACTGAAGGATATTTCACGTACTGCAAAGACGTTGGTTGCCTGATGGATGCTTAAAATTTGAGGCATATTCCTGATCAGTGGCGACTATTCATTGATGCTTCGAAGACAAGTATTAAAGCAGTACTTTTACATAACGGAAATAAGTTTCCTTCCATTCCTGTATAATATTTAACCAATACAAAAGAAACATATATAAATATGAAAAAATTGATGGGAGTAGATTATAGGAAATTTCAGTGGGAAGTATGCCGTGATTTGAAGGTAATTGCCATTTTATTAGGACTGCAAGCCGGCTACACCAAGTACTGGTGTTACCTGTGCGAATGGGATAGCCGTGCGCGAGACAGCCACTATGTTAAGAAAAGCTGGCCCAAAATACGGTCATTAACAACAGGATTCAAAAAAGTTGCACATAAACCATTGAGAGAGTCAAGAAAAATTTTACTACCCCCACTACATATAAAATTGGGGCTTATGAAGAATTTTGTGAAAGCTTTAGATGTGAATGGTTCTGCATTCACTTACGTGAAAAATTCCCGAGGCTCAGTTATGTAAAAGTGAAAGCAGGCGTATTTGTTGGACCTCAAATCAGAGAACTTTTCAAAGATCACCAGTTTGAAACAGCGTTAAGTAAAGAAGAGAAAGCAGCGTGGGAATCCTTTAAAAGGGTTTCGAATAATTTTCTGGGAAATTTTAAAGCTGAAAATGTTAAAGAACTTGTAGAAAATCTAATGGACTCGTATGAACAGTTGGGAAGCAATATGTCACTAAAAATGCACTTTTTGAATTCCCACCTGAACTTCTTCCCTCCAAATTGTGCTGACGTCAACGATGAACATGGTGAGCGATTTCATCAGGACATTTCAGTGATGGAACAATGATATAAAGGGATATGGAATGCTGTTATTTTAGCTGATTATTGCTGGATGGTGAAAAGAGATACTCCTGAAACAGAATATCATAGAGAGCCCAAAAGAAGTCGCCGTTAAGGTAACAATCTTTTTTCGATGTTTCATTTTTTCATATTTTATTGTAACTTACATATAATAAGTGATATTATCTTGAAAAGAAGAGCTAATCAGTCAATTTAAGTATAATTTTCGTGTTTAGTGACCTAAAAGGCATAATAAAACTGTATTCTTTTTACCGTAACATTCAACTTTTCAAAATTTGTAGAACAGTATTTCTTTTTGGGAACTGGCAACTGGCACTGAATTTGATACATGATTATTTTCTTGCATAATATTATGGTGCAGGTACCACATTCCTGGCAATTTCTGAGCTCTGTAATGTTCTACTTGTGGCCATAATTTTTTCGGACTTTAAAATAAAATAAAAATTTTAGAATCACCACCGAAGTATCGAAAAAGTACAGAGTGAATTTTACGAAGTATCGTTTGATATCGATAGCATGCAGGTGTCGTGAGTATCGAGGTATCGCCCGCCTCGGTAGCGTGGTGGTAGAGTGTCTGCCTCACGTTCAAGAGGTCCCGAGTTCGAATCTCTGTCAGGGTGAGTTACCTGGATAAGGTTTTTCCGGGATTTTCCCTTATCCTGAAAGACGTATGTTGGGTAACTCTAAGCTCCATGGACCCTGGGCTCATTTGAGCATCATCTCACCCATTCCATTCATCGCCCGATATGACTTAACGTTGGAGGACGTAAAATTACAAAACAAAAAAAGAAAGAAAAGGATCGAGTTATGGCAAGTATCGAGGATCCATCACTAATTTTGATACATTTATTATTACGTAGAATTATAAAATATTGAATTGAAAAATTGGGCCTCTCTGTTAACATTTCTGTTGATTGATCATTGATGATATTCTTCTATGTGTTTTTTCATATTTATAACGTGTATCCTTAGTAATATTACATCCATGAGATTGAGATTGCACGGTAAGTTAAGCAAACATAAGATAAACCAAAAGCCGAGATGTACCTAGAAGTGTTTACTCATGGTGAGATTATAAATATCAGATTTTTTGATATGATAGATAATGAAATATTATCTTAAGAAGACTGTTATAAACCACTTCTTAGAAAGAGCGTGCACACCGGAAATTGCCTCATTATTTAGTGTATATAAGCAAAATCGAACTTAACATTGTCTACTGAGCATTACCCGAGATGGCGTCCAAATTGCTGTGTTTCACCACCATTCTTTTGTTTCTTCACCCAATTATCAGTTTGAAAGCTGCTTCACCAGGCAAGTATTGAAAACTGTTTTAATAGCAGCTTTAATTATTTGATAAAGAGATAAGAGTATATTCAAACCATTAAGAATCACGAGTAATTACTTAAGTTTTCGTCTGTACTTGCGTTATGAAAAGCTACACAGAATTTGCTTGGTCAACAAAAGTGTAGTTAGGCACATGTGTGTGTGTGTGTGTGTGTGTGTGTGTGTGTGTGTGTGTGTGTGTGTGTGTGTGTGTGTGTGTGTGTGTGTGTGTGTGTGTGTGTGTGTGTGTGTGTGTGTGATCGAAATTAATCATTTCTCCACACTAGCCGATTATAGGCTAAGATTGTTTATAGATAGAGTCAACATGAAAAATTCAATGCCATGGCTGGGATTTGAACCACGGATCTCCTGGTTTCCGTCCAGTCGCTGTAACCCATTGAGCTCCCATGACAATTAACTAAAATAATAAAGTTAAATAATGACGCCTGGGACTCAAGTACTTACGATAGTAAGTCGCCACAAACGGTGTATCTCGGATGCGAGAGCCCCTAGTGGTCTTACCGGGGAAATATACGAGTCAAATGGAGAATTTAGTGCCAGGACGGCATGTTGGCCATGGTAGCTCAATGGGTTAGAGCGACTGGACGGAAACCAGGAGATCCGTGGTTCAAATCCCGGCCATGTCATTGAATTTTTCATGTTGACTCTATCCATCATAGACCTTTATCTGTCTGTGCTTGGAAGTTAAATTTTCAAGTCTAACGGACTTAAATAGTACCACGTTAGCTGCGTAGATCACGCTTCGTGTTATTGGAGAATATTGCAAAATCTCAGAAATGAACAGTGTTACTGTGTAATGTGAGAGAAACTGTGTGTCAGATTCACTGAAATGAGGGGCAAAAGAAATAAAAATGGGCTGAGGCGAATACATATTAAAGAAACAGTGAGACAACGTCAAACAAAGCTTATACAGTCAATTATAAGCTTCCTATGCTGGCTTCAATGCCTTATTTTGGTGTAACCAGCAGACAAGGAATTATTGCAGAGTACCAATGTGCATTACCTTTTTAACAGCACATATCCTTTCTATAGGGACAATACGTAACATTAACTACGATGTCTTAAGCCCTATAACAAATTAGGAAACACGTAGTGCAACGCCCGATAGAAGCAGAAAATTGAGCAGCACAAAATATAACATTCCAGCACATTTCCGTTCCTGCTCGGCGCGTTTTATTGACATTTAAAACTGATTTACACATAAAACCAATACCCGTAAAAAAAAAGTGGATCGGGAGCATTCGCGCTGGTGGAAGCACTGAAATGTTACCCAAAGCAAAGTATTTTACCGATATAACAGTATCGTAATAACATTAACGTGATATAATGCTGCGTTTGTCCATCGGAATTGAAAAAACAAAAGATCTCGCTATTTTGTAAATAAATATTCTTCAAGTGGACTCATAGTTAGTGATATAAATATATTCAGAAGTTGGTAAAATGCAAAATTTGGATATAGTGGACAGTAAACGTAAATGTGGACGGCAGAACGGTCTTAGCCACTAAAAATCGGCTTGATGTCTTCAAATAAGGAATCATCAATGAACTACCATCACGTACAATGCTTCAGTCTAGAATCATGACTTAAATAAAAAGTTAGTATTCTCAACATTTTCTATTCTTGAGATATGCTGTTAAAAGGGAGGCTTAAGAAAGAAATTCTGGAAAATAATCGCTTTAAATACGTTTGCTACGGTAGAAGAGCTTCCTTCTCGATGCAAGAAACATTTGTGAACGCTGCCATGCATGGTTGAATATTAAGTTGGAAAGAAATTGCTTAATAGATTTAAATTTAACTGAAATCACTACAGTTATCTCTGGCTTACGTACTTAACCTCATAAAACTGTACAAGCCGTCGTAAGAATTATAATGAAGTGTAATGTGTTGGACTCACTTTTTCTACTCATTTATTATCACAACACTTTTATTAATTATTCATATTTTTTATTTATTAGTATTTTTGTTTTCTTTTTGCCTACTTCATGTTGATCAGTAAAGGCTAGTTCAAGCGGTTTCACACATTTTATGACTTTTTTGTAGCGAACAGACGATGTGTCTATGAAGACAGGCATTTGTTTAAAAGTTTGATGTCACACGATTTTTTATTTCCATTGGAAATTCGCACGCACACATACGCACACACAGACACGACTGGACATTGAAGATCTGAATATCAGACCTTCGGTCTCAAGTCAGATCAGGGTTAGACCCTCTACTGGCAGTGGAGTGTTTTGTAAGGAAGGATAATATGAGGCAGAAGATGAGGTTGAAGTTATATATAAGCCATCTGACGTATATGTGCCTAGAGGCAGTCTTGGGCGTTTGTAGCGCTCTCCAGGATCGATGCCGTACTCACCTAGACCGCGGATGAGGGAGTTGAAGTTGTGGGAGAGGTTTTGATAGAAGGAATGTGAGAGGGTATGGATGTAGTCTGTTATTGTGAGGATACCTAGGTCATGTCGGATAACTAGATTGGGGATGTACCAAGGGGAGTCTGTGGCAATGCGGAGCAATCGGGGTTGTAGAATTTCACGGCGGTGTAGGTGAGATTTGGAAATTCGCTGGCATAGGGTGTTCTATATTATAGCATTTACACACAAATAATCTTGTACCCAATTTAAATTATTCCTGATATTTTGTCCATAAATAATTTCCTATTAAGAAGTAGTTTTGCACAGCAAGCGATAACAACTTTCCAATGTTTACCAGAAGTACGGAGGAATAAATTCAGATATCGTTGTCTAGACCCCTATTGGAGGATGGGAGAAGTAAACTTTCAGCATTTTCCCAACACAACAGATGTGAGGTCCCGAGTTCGAATCTCGGTCAGGGTGAGTTACCTGGATAAGGTTTTTTCCGGGGCTTTCCCTTATCCTAGAAGACGAATGTCTGGTAGCTCTAAGCTCTATGGACCCTTGGCTCATTTGAGCATCATTTCACCAATTCCATTCATCGTCCGATATGACTTAATGTTGGAGGACGTAAATTACAAAAAAAAAAAAAAAAAAAAAAACACAACAGATGTCGCACTTAATTTGAAACTTTAAATGACGTATTTCAAAAACTAGTAACCTATGTAAAACAAGTATCTTACACAAATAATTGTGTGCTTTATTGAGCTCTACATTTTTCGTGAAATAGATCCATGTCTTATCGTTCCTTACTCATTCAAAATTGTGCATCATTCAATCAGAATGAATAGAATTTCATAGAGGATATTTGCTCATAGAAAATTCAACATACATTAGTCATAAAAATGTATAGCTTAAACATAAATTAAGAGATTTTAAGAGCTGGTTGCTATGTGGCTGCTTTGAAATTTTATTTTGTTTGTATGGGGAAGAGATAAATAAAATTAATAAGGACTCCTCGTTTGAGAAAAGTATAATTATTGTAAGACCTAGGCAAATAACAAGGAATATCTCTGAAACAGCTCACTCCGCACACAAAAAATGCATTTTACTTAAATTGTGTGTTTTAAAAAGCTCTGCATTTTGTGTGGTACGATTTTGTATATCTGATACGGTTCACAAGTTATGCAAACATTATTGAGAATGAAGAGAAAGCTGTTCACAAAAATTTAAAGATATACTTACGTTTTGCTTGGTATGAAAATCTGTTAAATATATGGGATTGTACTAAGATCATTGGCATTCGTTTGTTAATGTAAGATTGAGCGCTGATGCTGTAATCTATAATTTTATGCTAGAAATCTCACCTGTAGGTGTAAATTGAACCTAATGTACACAGAGAAAAACGGAAGCATGAACCTCTATTGTTGAAATATACTAACCTCTTGTGGAGGAATGTGCAGTGTTGTCCGAACATTGTCAGTTCATTAAGGAATTACTTCACACGCTTAACAAAGATGCGTTACACAGCAAAACAAGCAGCAGTGCCTTGTATGGAAATGCTTGAATTTCGTTAACATTAAACTTGTATTATGCATTTTAAGTAATGAGTTGAGAGAATTTCTGTGAGGAAAATCTCAAGGGATTGAACCAAATATAAGACGTTAAAACACAAACAATTTTGGTACGAGGGCTGTTCAATAAAGAATGATCATAATTTTTACGGACATAATTTTGCGCACTAAAATTCAATCATATTATATTCTGTTAGCTTAATGTGAAACAAACACGCCATAGCAGTTTCATTGTTGGTACTTCTGGCTCCCGCCTGTGAGAACCCGAGTTCGAGTCTCGGTCACGGTAAGTTACCTGGATAAGGTTTTTTGGGGTTTTCCCTTATCCTTCAAGACGAATGTCGAATAACTCTAAGCTCCATGGCAACTGGACTCATTTGAGCATAATTGCATCCAATTTGTTCACCGTCTGATATCACTTAACGTTGGAGGATGTAAATTACAAAAATAAAAAAAGAAATAAAAATTAATTAAAAATTATGCAACTGAGTAAGCATATGCACTTGTATTGGTTTTATGGAACAATCATTTTACTTTGTAGTGCACAGCTCTGTGCCATAAACAACAACTGCCTTAACTAGGTTTTTTAAATCTAAAGGAAATGTAACAGTGAACTCAAATATTTAGTGAGCTTTCTTTTTGCTAATAGCTTATTAAACCTGGTGTTTATATTGAGTAAAATAGATTCTCCATAATTTTTGGTTAACTGTCAACTCCACACCCTTCTCTATAATGGAAAATCAAGGTTCTTTCTACTCTATACCAAACAAGTTTTTGACACATCGTTTTGTTATTGGTAATGCAAAGAGAATGACATTTTAAACCTATAACATACTAGTCTAACTTTAAAAGATTTGAACAGACATTGCCCTACTAAATTCTCTTGTACCTATAACAATGAGTGTAATAAAAGTATTTTTGCAAATGTTTATCTCAGTTAACAAGGAGTAATTAGAAGAATAAGCATTTGTGGGAATTCCTTTCTTGGAAGTGTTGAAAACAGTGTTGTTATGATAAAGTATTGTTTAGTGTCATTAATCGACTCCCATTAAATATAATTTTGTGGGAATATTTTTAGTAAGGTGAATAGAGGGAGTTATGTAAATATAATATGGATTTGATTTTTCGCTTCAAGTACATCTGTTGTAGTTTAATTATGTGTTCTGAGTAAATATTTTTCATTAATGTCCCTTTCTCTTCGCATAGGTTCTTCATGACAGGATATCTTGCAATTGGTTACGAATTTGTTGAACAATTAACCTACTGCATACAGGAAAGGACATCATCAGGCCTAATGAATGCTTTCATTGGATCTTTTAGAGTTGTTTTACCATTATTGCTGGCAAAGCTTTGGATATTTATAGAGATTTACCAAAGGATTTTACATATGTGCTTTGCTTCTGACTGGTTTAGTAATGACATTTCTCATTAATGGTCATTCTCTTCATGCGAATATACATAAACACGAATCTTTAGCAGTAATGGAGGTGTAACTCATTCGTTCATTATATTTCAGAACTGTATATAATGCTGCAGCCATTATAATAATAGCAAATTGTGTAATAATAAGTTATTATTTTGGTAGGCGAAAGGTACATATCTGAAGTATGCAAACAGGGCATACATAGTACAAAAATTGAAAATAATTATATATTGATTATTAATGTAAAAGGATGAGAAAAAAAAAAAAAAAAAGATTCCAGTGAATATTGTGACTTCGTGGGTTCGTAGAATTAAAAGTGCAATTTGCCGAAATTCCAAATGTTCTTTATTTCCGTAGAAATATACTGTTCAATTCTCATGTAAAAGCATTACATCACATATACACAGTCTACCAAGGTCGATGACAATAACAATCAGCTCTCGTTACACAACATTTGTTCACAGCTGTTTACTGTTTACTCACGACTCGCGACTTGTTTTCCAACTGTGCGCTGGCGTGTCACAATCTCTTATATATCTCATTCATAAATTCGAGAGACTTCTGGGACAAACAAGAAGCCGACTGTTCAGTAAAATCACTATATTTTTCTGGAATAACAAGACATCGAATGACGAAATCCGAACCTTCTAGAAGCGTAACATAATCTGCGCCGCCAAGTCCTTTACCTCCGCTATCTTTATTTGACGGCTCTTTGTGTACAAAAGCCGCGCTATCGTAGATAACGGGTTAGCGACACTGCTCCCTCCTCAAGGCTGCTCATCCGAACAGCACCATCGTAGCGGGTCAGACGATCCAGGTGTATCACCAACATCGTCCCTCGGGGCACTTTCTGGACGAGGTAGAACACGTCGTTAATCCTCTTCACCACCCGGTACGGTCCTTGCAACGGCTGTTGAAGTTTTGGGCATCGTCCCTTGGTCCGGGTAGGACGATACAACCAGACTAGGTCACCCTGCTGGAACCCTTGGCTGTTGGCTTGCCTGTCGTATCGGGTCTTCACGCGGTCGCTCGCCTTCTGGATGTTCTGACGAGCCATCTCATGCGCGTCGTGGAGACGGTCCACCAGGTTCTCCACATACTCAGTTGCTGGCTGTTTTGCGTACAGGGGGGAAGGTCTCCCAAAGGCCAGGTCACAAGTTAGGCGTAACTCTCGGCCAAACATTAAGCTTGCTGGCGTCAGTTGAGTGGTGTCGTGTGTAGACGAGCGGTAGGCCAGCAAGAACAGTGGTACTTTGACGTCCCAGTCTCGTCGATGGCTGGCCACGACCTTCCTCAGGTGTTCTCCTGAGGTCCTGATGCACCTTTCGACCGTGCCATCCGACTGGGGATGTAGAGGTGTTGTGCAGGTCTTGTTCATCCCAAGTCTTTCCAGTGCTTCACTCATTAGGTTGGACTCAAAGTTGGTACCCAGGTCGCTGTGGAGCTCTAAGGGCACACCAAATCGGCAGAACACTTACTCCACGAGGCAGTCTGAGATTGTCTTTGCCTCCTGGTTCGAGATGACAAACACCTCCGGCCACATAGTGAAGTAGTCCACGACCACCATCAGGCACTTGTTGCCTCGGTCGGGAACTGGGAATGGTCCAGCTATGTCGACGGCGATCCTTTCGAATTGCGCTCTGACGTTGTACTGCTGCTGCGTGCGACCCCGGCTTCTAGTCTGGGGACCGCGACTCGCCGCGCAAACGTGACATTGACGGCACCATCTCTCAGCGTCTGCTTGGAGCCTCAGCCAGTAGTAGCGCTGTCGGAGTTTGTCAATTGTTTGGTTTGCTCCCATGTGTCCTGAAGTACCGGCGTGCACTTTTTCCAAGACCTCCGGGACCTTACTTCGGGGAAGTACCAACTGTTCTCTCTGTGACTTCCCAACTGGCGATTCCCATACCCGGAACAGGACGCCCTCTCTTGGCTTGAGTGAGTCCCATTGGGCCCAGAACGACTTGTAGGTGGCGCTCCTCGGTGCGGTGTCCTCCCAGGTTGGTCTTGTCCCTACCTCCACTTCCCTCAAGAGTGGCCGCAAGTCGGCGTCCGCCAGCTGCTCCCTCCTCAGGCCTCCCCTGTGATCTAGCTTTTGGAAGCCCCCCGGACGCAAGACAGCTAGCAACCGAGTATGTGGAGAACCTGGTGGATCATCTCCATGAGATGGCTCGTCAGAACACCCAGAAGGCGAGCGACCGCATGAAGACCCGATACGACCGGTAAGCCAAAAGCCAAGGTTTCCAGCAAGGGTACTGAGTCTGGTTGTATCGCCCTACCCGGAACAAGGGACGATGCCCAAAATTTCAACAGCCGTTGCAAGGACCGTACCGGGTGGTGAAGAGGATCAACAACGTGGTCTACCGCATCCAGAAGGTGCCCCGAGGGAAGATGTTGGTGGTACACCTGGATCGTCTGGCCTGCTACGATGGTACTGTTCGGGACGTACAGCCTTGAGGAGGGAGCAGTGTCGCGAACCCGTTATCTACGATCCTACGGCTTGTTTACACAAAGGAACTGATAGGCGGGCAATGTGGAAACAAAGAGTCGGCAGATAAAGGTAGCACGTAGATAAATGTCTGCCGAAACAAACAAACTGAGATAAATGAAAATTTCTGGTGACTTCTTGACTGATAGAGATTATTTGGTTTCTGGTTTAGCCTAGAAATTATCAGTGAGGTATTTAAGGAGGTGACGACTCGCCAAGGGGAGTAGTAGTAGTAAACAGCTGTGAAGTGTTGTAACGAGAGCTGATGTTGTAAAGTGATCAGAACGCTGTTTGTTATTGTCATCGACCTTGGTAGATTGTGTTGTATATGTGATGTAATGTTGTTACGTGAGAATTGAACAGTGTATTTCTACGGAAATAAAGAACATTTAGAATTTCGGCAAATTGCACTTTTAATTCTATGAACCCACAAAGTCACAATACTATGTACTCTTAGACAAAAATTCAAATTTTGCAAACAGCGATCCATGAGGAAGGTGAAGAATAATGTGTTTTACATAATGGTAAAAACGCCTACATTTTTATATGACATATTTCTTCCAGTACAAATAAAATTCAATAAAGTACCAAGATATTTTAACGCATCACGTCCTCATCATAACCACTGTATAATCACCATTACTGGTTGTCATGAATGCGTGTATGTATATTTGTAATTCTCAGAACTGAAATGTAAACATTTGACATGACGTGATAGAAGAATTACTTCGAATAGGCCAAGGTGTTATATTAGAGGGAGAGCAACTACTTCCTGCTGAGCTGGTAGAATGAAAGTTATCACATTATTTATTTGTTTATGAATAGTTCATAATCTCTATTTACTGTGGAGAGGTCAAGGCAGTATTATTCAGTTTTTCTCCCATTTTAAAGCCAAGGAAAAGTGTATCAGCCGGATCAAATTGAAACTGAAATGAGACACGAAGTAATCTGCTTTCCCCCTTATCACGGCCACTACAATTCAATATAGTTAATGTGGGCTCCATTTATGTTGCAAATAGAAACAATACTTTTAAACTGACTGACACTGAATGAGTTATTACTGAAAAAAATTGAGAAAGTAACACGAGAATGGGAAAACTGCGTGAGACATGCAGATAAACTACAAGAAGACTTCCTTCGGAAGGAAAGAGCACATGATGAGATTTTGGAGCACATTATCATTAACTTTAATACTTTGATGATGAAGACATTGAAAATGATGAATTGTCTCTTGACATGACATTCAGAGCAATGTAGATGAGCCACCGGCAGTTCCGTTGCATTAGAAAAATAGGCAATTCATAAGGTATAATTACAATTACAGCATTTAAAATATATGCATAATATGCAACTTAAGCATAATATATTCATGTCAAAAATAAAATTAATTCTACTGAGTCAAACACCTTCCTCTGTCAGGGTTACAGTTCCAATTAAGGCTAGCATCTGGTATGACTATAAACAGGCACAAGGGTAAACGTTTAAGAAACTTACCATCTCTCTTCTTAAACCAGCATTTACCCATGGACAACTGCAAGCGGTATTTAGTTGTGTGAAAAATCGATATCCATACATACAAAAGCACTCTGAACTGAGAAATACTATAATGTGACTTCGTTGTGTGAGTAACCTGTGTTTATTTAGTTACATCTGGTCCAGATTGTATTGTGACTGAACCACATAGAACAAGTAATTTGCTTTAGTTAAAAACAATATGACATTGTAAAACAGACCTGGGAAAGAGTGTTCACCAAGTGTCACAGTTTAAACCCGTTGGAGGGCGATGGAGTTTTTTTGGGGTTAAAGATCCTTAGCAAAGCCGGTGGCCCGTGTGGTAAATTTTGGTTACGTAAAACAAACTCAAACATGGTAAAGAGGACTCTGATTAAAATTAAGTGTCTTGCACTCCCAAAATGGAATAGGACCCTAGGAACCACAACAGTTAGACAGTGTCCATAAATAACAACTTAATTTCATTTTACAACCTTCGTGAACAATACAGTGGAAAATCTAAGAGAAAAGTGGTACCATCTAATGTGTGTGTGTGTGTGTGTGTGTGTGTGTGTGTGTGTGTGTGTGTGTGTGTGTGTGTGTGTGTGTGTGTGTGTGTGTCTGTGTGTAAGCTCCTGCAGTTAAGGAGGTGAAGGAAAACTTTGTTCGCTACTTCGGAGCAATGTTTCCCAGGCCTGTTCTACAATGATTTGATATCACATTGGACAATGTTTTACTTTTTTCTTTTGTGTTTATAGTTTCGAAAAATGTATAAGTTTAATTACAATATAGATACAATGTTCACTCTTTAATAATTTTGCTTTGATTTCTAAAGAATTGACTTACATACACTAATCAGTTTTCGCTTTCTGAAGTTACACTCTCTTCTTGAACCTCTTCTTTGTCTTCTGGGACAATTTCTGATTCTTTTTCTTCTACAACTTCCTCTCTAGCTTCTCCAAAAACTTCTTCTCCTTCCTTAATTATATTTGAACTACTTCTTGCAAACCTTTTCAAAACATTTTGCTTTCTCCTTTTTAAACGAAAAGTTCTTGTCGACTTTTTTGATGAGTGCACCTTTGATCGTTTCCTCCGACAGCCAGCATCCTTAATGTTAAGTGCACGAGCAGCTTTTATAGCTCTAATCAGTTTAAGCCGATCCTTCTTGCCTAACTTAAACTGTTGATCAGTGTTTTCTTTTTCCATTAAGATGCGATTTTCTTCTACTGCTGCCAGCATCTTCTTCTTTTGTAAGTATAAACTCTCTACTCTTAATTTCACAGAGCTTTCCATAATTTTTGCTTTTGACATGATAGGAATCTTCAATTTTTTCTATCTTCATACAGACAATTTTAATGTTATGCTTGATAAAAGCGCTTTATTTATCATTGCTATGGAGATGGATCTTTCTCCAGCCTGCATTTAAATTACACAAAGGCAAGGGAAAATAAATCGTGTGGAAACTTACGAAAAAAAAGAAAGAATCTGTTGCCTTCGTGTGTCCTTCTCTATTCCAAGTCTCACCAAGGCGGCCCGGGTTCGATCCCAGGCGACCGCAAAGTGAGATTTGTGGTGGACAACACGGCGCTGGGGCGGGTTTCCTCCGGGATCTCCGGTTTCCCCCGCCATCTCATTCCACCGGTGCTCCATCTTCATCTCATGTATCATCAGTGTCACCGCCTGCGGTGCCGTACGTAGTAAAAGCGGGCGTTAAACACTACACATTCTCTATTCTAGTACAAACTAGTCTTACATAAATATATCCCTCTATATACTTACGTTAACCGAGACAAATGTTAGAAATTGTCTTATTGGTAATTTTCTTGTAAGTGCACTCAAATTAGAGAATAGCTTCAAGCAATAGTCATATCTTTTAAAAACTTGACACTGCGTGATATCTTTGAAATTCTGTCATCTTTGAAATGTCAAATGATAGATAACGTTGTGGTGTTTGAAGGAAATAGGACTATAGGTAAGTATTGGAAATTTAAAACAAATATTTTTACCAAGTCACTACAATTTGATGTGGTTTAAGAAGCGTTTGGGCGATATAAACTATGTGTAGGGTAAAGAAATTTAGTAAAAGGGAACATCCTAGAAACTTGGTACATAACATTGCAAAATTATAACGTGTGCTATAATTTTTAGGTTAAATTATCAAGTCCGATGCACCATGTCGAGAATACGGATCTGACAGTCATTGGAGGTGGAGAAGAATGGCAGTGATAACTAAGCTCTTTATATACCTATGCCATCTGGTATATTGTTTTGTATGTCCGATTTAATATTTGTTTTAGTAACTCCCATCCAAATTTCTCTCAACATTACCAAAGCAGGAATATTTGTAAAAGTTTATTTGTGCTGTTTAGAAATGAAAATGATTATATTTATGTGTTTTCTGTCCCATGTGCTTTCCACGCCTTTCTGTTTGCATAATATGTGTATTATAGATAATATATCAGACAAATCTGTAGGTATTAATCTGTTTGTGGAAACGTAGAGTCAGAATGAAAAATTGAATTCCATAGCCGGGATTTGAACCACGGATCTTCTGGTTTCCGTCCAGCCGCTCTACCATTGAGCTACTATGGCCAACGTGCCGATATGACATTAAATTCTCCAACTGACTCGTTGGAGTCAGTTGGAGAATTTTCACACTGGCCTACACACGGCCAGTGTGAAAGAACAATTAAATTCCATTAATTGTACCTAACAGTGGTCCGAACTATAAAGCCTGGGTCTTAAAGTACTTACATGTTGTAAGTCACCATTGAGATAGTTGTCTCATGTGTTTATGAGAACTCCTAAGTGGTTTACCGGGAAAACACGAGTCAGTTGGAGAATTTAATGTCACATCGGCACGTTGGCCATAGTAGCTCAATGGTAGAGCGGCTGGACGGAAACCAGAAGATCCGTGGTTCAAATCCCGGCTATGGCATTGAATTTTTCATTCTGACTCTACGTTTTCACAATTTAGCCTACACACGGCCAGTGTGAAAGAATAATTAATTTCCATTAATCTGTTTGTTTGTCACATGCACAGAACATATACGTATACACATGATTTCAGTACTGAGGGTACAAGAACAAAATATGTTGCATTAAGGAATGTTACTGTCGTAAATGTACTAGATAGCCTACTTAACCTGAAACATTGCCCTCGGCTATGAATCTATTTACAGTAAGGAAACAAAAGGAAAGGTGTAACGTAAAGTTTCTAACTTCAGTAGCTAATTACTGCAAATTGCAGTGTTAGTTATCAGTGCTTTTAACTTTGTGAACAGTGTAAATAGCGGTGGCGGCTCGTGGAATAAAAATGTGGGTGTTCACAATACCTACACATAAACTGCACGCTAGCACTATCTGCCACTGCTGCCACCACTACTACTAGTGAGTGCCAGTTCAAACGCGTCACACAATTTTATACAATCTATTAGCCTAGGAAGAATGTATCTAACCCCATCAACTTGCTCACTGTGTCGCTTTACTCACAGTCTGTAAGTGCTGTCCAGCTGAGCACTAATATTCACAGGACCAAACATGGCGAACTGAATACATGCATTTTTATGTGAGTGTGAATTCCCGTGCTTCTTTATCTTTTCACTAAGATGCACCAAGTCGGCATATCCTACTTTTGTCCAATTACTCACTTCAGAGCTAATCACAAGGCACGGAAAACAAAAAATCGCGTTTCTAATACTACAGCCGCATAGCCATTTACAGGTTGTGTATACATTGTTGTTAAATTTGCGCCTGTAGAAGCACTTCTGATTTTTGTAACATGCTCAACTGTCAAATTGGACTGCGGACGTCCTAGTCGCTTTATTACAACTTTTTCTTCGTAAGTCAGTTTATCTGTTTTACTTCTTAAAATGGAATCCAGCGGGTTCATAGCTACCTCTTGAGAGAAGTTCAACGGACAGAACGATTCGAAAACCTCGTGGTCGGTCGCTGCACACAACAAAGAATAATTGTTTTGCACTAAAGCACTAGTTGTACTTGATGTACTAGGAAACTCACAAGTCTCTCAACTGCTGATCACCTACATATTCCAGGCCGCGCCGTGGCTCAGTGGTTAGACCGCTTGGCTCTCACCAAGGCGGCCCGGGTTCGATCACAGGCGACTGCACAGTAAGATTTGTGGTGGACAACACGGCGCTGGGGCGGGTTTTCTCCGGGACCTCCGGTTTTCCCCGCCATCTCATTCCACCGGTGCTCCATCTTCATCTCATGTATCATCAGTGTCACCGCCTGCGGTGCCGTATGTTGTAAAAGCGGGCGTTAAAAACTACACATTTCATTACCTATATATTCTAAGTTTATCACAGTGTTTAAAACAAAACATCTATATAGAAACTGGACCGTAAGAACACCCCGCATTCAAAGCAACAATAGCTGATAGCGTCAGGAGTTGTAAACATTACGAGTATTTATTTGTATTTGGATATAGTTGCAGTTAAACTATGAATAGTACCACTTCCCAGGTATGATCTGGGCGTACCCAACCAATGCCTGTCTGTAGCATTTGTCGTCTACGCATGCGCAGAGCTTTAAACGGTACATGATCTGCTAGCACAAGGGACATGTGCTAGCTTCAACGTTGCCACATACTCATGCTATCGGCGTTTACTTACAACACATTCAATAGGAATGAGAGCGGTAAATACAAATAACAAGTGAAAAGATGAAAAGAGCTTCTACAGGACAAATAGTGGGGGTTCACATGCTCTTGTGCTCCTAAACAGCAGCCACACCTGGTAAATAATAATAATAATAATAATAATAATAATAATAATAATAATAATAATAATAATAATAATAATAATAATAATAATAATAATAATAATAATAATAATAATAATAATAATAATAATAATAATAATAAAAAGAAGAAGAAGAAGAAGAAGAAGAAGAAGAAGAAGAAGAAGAAGAAGAAGAAGAAGAAGAAGAAGAAGAAGAAGAAGAAGAAGAAGAAGAAGAAGAAGAAGAAGAAGAAGAAGAAGAAGAAGAAGAAGAAGAAGGAAGAAGAAGAAGAAGAAGAAGAAGAAGAAGAAGAAGAAGAAGAAGAAGAAGAAGAAGAAGAAGAGAAGAAGAAGAAGAAGAAGAAGAAGAAGAAGAAGAAGAAGAAGAAGAAGAAGAAGAAGAAGAAGAAGAAGAAGAAGAAGAAGAAGAGAAGAAGAAGAAGAAGAAGAAGAAGAAGAAGAAGAAGAAGAAGAAGAAGAAGAAGAAGAAGAAGAAGAAGAAGAAGAAGAAGAAGAAGAAGAAGAAAGAAGAAGAAGAAGAAGAAGAAGAAGAAGAAGAAGAAAGAAGAAGAAGAAGAATTTTACTGTCGTTGAGCTTTACAGCAATGGACCACGTCAGAAGATACAATACAAATTACAACTATAAGATACAGAGTATGTTCAAAGTCGACCTTAACATCAACTGATTTCAGAAGATAACATAAGTATTACAATACAATACAATCTTTCTATTATATTTTACAGAATATATAGAAATGAGAAAATCATGTTCAGTGAATAAATGACACTGTTTACAATTGAGATGCATTTTCAAACAATTCCTGTAAGGAGTAGAATGAGTTGATTAATAAATCTGTCATAAAGCCTATGTTCAAAGATGTTATTTGGCAGTCGAGTTACATAATCTGGAAGTGCATTATACATTCTTATACCTAATATTTCAAAACTATTATGTGATTTTGCAAGCCTATGATAAGCTGTATCAATTTGGTTTGTATACCTAGTATTATATTTATGGATATCCTGTCTATAGTTGTAATCAGATAAATTCTTTTTATATAAATTAGGACGGTATAGATGTATAAGTTTACTACTGTCATTATTCTTAATTTAATAAATAATGGCTTACAATGTGAGACTTTGTCTGTATCAGATATAATAAGGATAATCTTCTTCTGAAATAATAGGATATTACTAACGTGCCTACTATTACCCAAAGTAAGATACCATATAATATAATGCTATGAAAAAAAACAAAGTAAGTATTCGATACAGAGCTTTTTAAGTTTTTGGTAAGATATATAACTCTTGAGAGCCTCGTTGTGATGTAATTAATATGTGGTTCCCAGGAGAGTTTATTGTCAACTATTACACGTAAAAATTTGACTTCTTTAGTAGCATTTGAACTTCTCAGGTCCCTTAAGCTAAATACAAGTTGTGTTTTCTTTTCATTAAGCAAGAAACCATTTACCCTGAACCATATGTCTGCCTGCCTCAGGGTGTCCTCGGCATTTGTTTTAAGTTCTGTAACGTCTGAGCTGGTATTAAAGAAAGTAGTGTCATCTGCATATAATATTGTATGTGTAAGGAGGGCAATTCATTGATCATAATTATTGTGAGTGAACTGAACTAATGAGTGCTGCAATATCAACAGCTCTACTTCATGTAAGCAGTCTGTTGCTTGTAGTTTAAAACCTATATTATTTGTAATTTAAATATATAGCTGTAGTTTAGCAGTGATAACATTTCATGAAAGTTTTCTTTCAGTGTTGACTTAATGTTATTATTTCACTTAGACTGCTGGTTTAGGGTTAGTTATTTTTCATACTTCATCTGTCGGTGAACTAGTGAATAAGTTTTGTAAGGTACTCAGTAAGGTGTTACTGCTTAGAAATGAAGTTTACACTGAAAGCAGAACTAAATTCCACCCTATAGCCCAGTGGTGTCATTAAGGGGAAACAGGGTGGTTACCTATTTCCCTCCTAGTTAACCTTCGCTGCTGACGTAATAGATAGTGGGGTGATGAAGAGCGTACGGAAGATACAGTGGCGGGCTGTTAAACTATATATTCACATTTTTATCTGCATAATGTGTATTGTGAATTAAACTTTTATAGCTATATGTTAATAATTATTTGTTCACAATTTAAGTGGAATTCTTATTCTTCCCAGCTTTTAATTTGTAGATGTCGCGCTCTGTAACGGGACATGCTGACGGTCCGCCGCTTACTTGCATTTGTTTTAAAACACAAACGGGTGTAGACGTACCGCAATAGCCAATGGCAGTCGGCTGTTCCCTTGCACCTCCGGACAACTAAGCGAAAAATTGGAGAAGGGGAAAAGGAGGGGACTCACCCTCGGTGACAGTCAATGATGACACCTCTGCTATAGACTCTATACAGCATCCGACTTAAGAAACACTTTTTGTATTGCTCCACGCTCACGTGCACAAGCGTGAAAAACGACAGTGACACTTTCGCCCATGTATTTTGCCGTATTACATTCAAACAAGTTGTATGCACAAGAGTAGCTTACCAGTAGGCTTTGTTTTGTATGTTTTGTTCGTGAAATTACTACAGTCTGTGAGGTTTAAGTTGGCATATTCTCTACTATCCTTGTCTAACACAGAATACTGTCCTTGTCTAGCACACGTGGGCGGGTTAGCAACCACTGCTTTGTCGTGATTCGTGGAATGTAGACACTCGCAACCCCCATTCCGTTGTGTGTTGATTGAAGGTTGTCAGAGGCGTATGAGCTATAGAACTGTGAATTTATTGTTTTGAGGATTTACACGATACACAGAATGATTTCATTGTTGCAACATATGGATATAATGTTGAATTATTTTCTTCAAGTTTTAGTTGTGTTTGTGTTGTTTCAAGTTGGATCTCGAGGGAAAGTTCTAAAATCAGATTATACGGAAATTGTATAGTCAAAGTTCACAGTTTCTTCAGTGATGAATGTGAAGCTTTTAAATGTGGAAAACCGACTTATTCAGTGACGAGTATCGTTGAGAGAACTGCTGCTACAGCTATTTCTTCTCTTTCTGTCCAACGAATTTTAAAAGAGAACAAAAATGCAGAAGCTAGCGACCGTAGCAAGAAGCGCCCTAATATAAGACCACGAAAAACAGAAATTGATTCATTCACAGCTGCTGCTATTAAGCGAACAATCTATTTGCTATATCGTACGGACTTTGTGCCAAAGTTTGCTGGACATATATGGGGCTTTAAAATCTAAAGACTCACTTAAAGGAAGCGTGTGGTCCTTAAGAAAAATTCTTAAAAAGCTTAATTTAAGTTACAGTAAAAATTCGCAAGGAAGACACTTTTTAATGGAACGAATGGATATTGTTTCTAAAAGATTTAAATTTTTAAGATGAATGAAAGAACTGAGATCTACAGGTAGGCCTATAGTGTACCTTGACGAAACCTGGGTAAATATAAACCATACGAGAAATAAGGTGTGGAAGTGTGTCGCTGATGAAAATAACAATCGGCAAAGGAGAGCGATTTATAGTTGTACATGCTGGATGTTCAACAGGATTTATTCCTAATGCCTTGCAAATTCGATTTAGAAGACTGGGAATTGGAAGAAGAAAACGAACATTCGTTCGAAGTTTCTGACTGTGAATCGGGGGATGAGCAACAAGCGGACGGAGTGGAGAAGGGGCGCTCCGCCACTGATGCATGCTTGGCTGGCGTGTCTGCTTTGCCTGCTACGTCATAGAGTGAGACGGTGAGTATTCCCTTCTCTTTCTAAAAGGCACACGACTAGTTAAACCTCACAGACTGTAACAGGAAAGTGTGCTTCTTATGACGGCAGCAGTATAAACTCACTAATTAATTACTCTGAATAGCAGAATCTTTCATCGTGTTTTGTGTAGGTATATAATGCTGTGTACAGTGCGACAAACAGTGTAAAGTGATTTATAATTCTCACATATCCAACCCGTTCACTCACGGGTTAATAACGTGCACGGCAAATGTTACTCAAGGAGCTAGTGCGCTAGCAAACGAAGTAGATGAAACAGGGTGAAGGTCGCAAATAGAAGTCACGCCGATAGGATGAATGAGTTGTGGTTAGAAAGAGATAGCAACAAGAATGAAATTCCAAAAATACTCTCTCCTACTGAGGAAGATAAGTCAAGCTGTCACAAAAATATCATGTGCAGGGTTAGGATATTTAAGTATAAATTTAAGAGGAAAAAAGGAAGAGAATAGTTGGTCAAATAAGGTAAAAATGGGACAAAATATGCTTATATTTATTGTACCAATTTAATTATTATTGAACTAATTCAACAATTTCTCTTTATTCTAATTTATTGAATCACAATCAAGTACATCAAATTATAGCTCATAAGAAGAAGGTAAACACATGAAGCTGTTGTACTTCAGGACATTAAGCATCTCTACATTTTTAAAAGTAAGTCTATTTCTACTAGGAGAGAAAATGTCTTTGTAGATGCTTAAGCTCCTTCCGACATCCACAGAAACCAGTGGGACAAAGCTTGTATGCGAATTCTTCAGAAGACTTAACTCAAGTTTGTCTTTGGCAAAGCCATCTAACTGCTCCCTTACGAAACTAAAAATATCCCACTGTTTCTCCTTTTCAAAACATTGTTCTTCTAATACTTCAATAGCTGCAGTCAGGTAGGTACTTGCAACCGAGCGGGATGGCTCAGACGGTTTCGTCTGTGGCCCGCATTCGGGAGGCCCGGGTTCGATTCCCGTGGCTGACCTACCTGACCCTGGGTTTTCGGGGGTTTTCCTGGGTCGCTAGGCGAATGCTGGGTAGGTTAAATACATCCCCTGAATTTCCTGTCCCTCCATTTCATCACCAGTATCATTTCATATCATCTCTCTTCTGGTGGTCTCTTTCAGGGTTGACGTGCCGGCGGTTGTCTGGGCGGTGCATGGCAGGATGATATGCTCTTAGGAAAACTACTTCCTCCTCCGGTAGGTCGGTTGCCGGTCTGCGCTCCTCTGCTGGGACCATTTCGGGACCGCCAGCCCGGGACTTTTGGGACTCGGATCGCCTGCCCAGGAGTATTAGGGCTCACCTGGTGGGCTCGTTGCCGTCCCGCTGTGGGGGGAGAGAGTCCGTTGTCCTGGCCTGTCGGGGAAAGACTCCATCCAAGTAAACTGTAGGGACCCTGCCCTCCGTACTGTCGTGGCTCCTTGGGACGGCCGACCTCTGTCTCCTTCACCTCATCCTTCCTCCCAGAGGAGGACAATGGGCCCAGCATGGTGGCCTACGTACCGAATCCCCTCCGTAAAGAAATCCCAATCCCAGGTGCTTGCAGCTATAGACACAATATAGTTCTGTCTGCAAATTATGTATTTTCTCCGGAAACAGAAGTGGCCGTGCCTTGGAAATTGCACCTGCGTCGGCTTGACCCAAAGAAAGGACCAAACCTTTAATTTTGTCAAAATTCTCACACAGCATAGTAGCATACTCGATCCAAGATCCCCAGCGAGTAATTACCGGGAAATTTGGAAGGGCGGACCAGGCCTTTCCTTGTATACCACAACACGTTTCGGAGCTTTCAGTATAACCTTCTTCAGGGCAGAGATGAAGTGATCTGCGATATCGTATTCGCTCCTTACGGATTTACAAACTTTGTGAAGGACATAAACCAAGCATGTTACATGATTCAACTTAGGAAATAAAGGCTTCAATTGGTCAACAGCTGAAATTATATATGGAGCCTGGTCCGTGACCACAAGAAGAAGTTTTTTCATACTCGATGTTAGCAGGCCAGAGTTTCTGACAAAGTCCATAATTAATTGCATTAATGTACTGACATTGGCGTTCTGCAGCTAATACATTTTTAACAACATGGACTTAACTTTCTCCCCCGTTACGGGAAAAAATAAAATGTTCAAAACATATCATTCCATTGAGTCTCTGGTTTCATCCACAATGATTCCCACATCACAATCAGACAATCTCTCCTTGGTTCTTTGTATGGTTACTTGGTAAACAGGCTTCATGTAGTTTTTTCTTAAAGTACCCTCATTCGGCACTGACATCTTTGTGTATTTTTCACGAAATCCCTTGAAGGCTGGATGGTTTACCTTACTGAGAGGAATTCCTGCTTGTGTAGGAGCTGCACATAACTCAATGTTGATTTCCTTAAAATTTTGGCTTTTTGAAGAACTGTGTTGAAACGCATTTCGTAATAGAGGATACCGCAATTTCTATGACTCAAGAATTGTTCACTTAATGCTTAGAGCCGGAAACGTGCTGTTTGATGCGATCTCGAGGTAGTTTTCATCTAACGGAGTTCCTGAATCGTCAATAATACATCAAAATCAGTTCCATCTGTGTCTATGAAATCTGGGTTGAATTTCTGAGCCAGAACAATAAGTCGAGAACTGAACATCTTTGTTATGGTAAAATCTAGTAATACACTCGTTTAGTAACGTAACAAAGGACTAACACCAGTTCACTTGCTAACTTAAACAACTCATTCACTTGCTGTTCGCGGTCGCAGAGTGGCTCAGTGGTTAGATCTCTTGACTTTCACCAAGGCGGCACGAGTTTCATGCCAGGCGTCGTCAAAGTGGTGTGAACAAAACGGCGCTGGGGCGAGTTTTCTCCCGGATCTCCAGTTTCCCCCACCATCTAATTCCAAAGGTGCTCCGTCTTCATCTCAGTGTGGAAATCTCCTTCATCACCAACACCCACAACCCAAAAGTGGTTGCTTCTGCTGGGAAAGTTATGGTCATCTTATTCTTTGATATTCATGGAATGGTTTATCAGCATGTTGTACCCGCACACACATCAGTAACTGGACAATACTAAAGGGATCTCCTGAAAACATTGCAAGTCCATATCAGGCGCAAAAGACCACATTTCCGTGTAGCAGGCTGGATGCTGCACCACGATAATGCGTGGCCGCATACTGCCAATGTTGTTGCTAAATATCTTGCAAAAATCAGCGTGAAGTACATCCCTCACCCTCCCTATAGTACGGATTTAGACCCATGTGACTCTTTTCTATTCCCTAACTTAAAGAAACGCCTTCGGGGGAGGCATTATCCATTATAAGAAGCAGTGGTAAAGGCTGCGGAGGTGGTTTTGAAGGATGTCTTTGAAGACTGGCAGAAACGCTGGGACAAGTACAAAATGTGTACATTATATATATTGTAGGAGAGTTCATAATAGAAACACTATTAGAATATCTGAGCCTCCAGAGAAACAATGAATTTAGTTCACTCTTTTTCTTTATTTATATAAATTTTTAACAAAATGTGTACATTATATATATTGTAGGAAAGTTCATAATAGAAACACTTTTAGAATATCTGGGTCTCCACAGAAACAATGAATTTAGTTCACTCTTTTTCTTAATTTATATAAATTTTTAACAAAATGTGTACATTATATATATTGTAGGAGAGCTCACAATAGAAACACTATCAGAATATCTTGGTCTCCACAGAAACAATGAATTTAGTTCACTCTTTTTCTTAATTTATATAAATTTTTAACAAAATGTATAAATTATATATATTGTAGGAGAGCTCACAATAGAAACACTATTAGAATATCTTGGTCTCCACAGAAACAATGAATTTAGTTCACTCTTTTTCTTAATTTATATAAATTTTTAACAAAATGTATAAATTATATATATTGTAGGAGAGCTCACAATAGAAACACTATTAGAATATCTTGGTCTCCACAGAAACAATGAATTTAGTTCACTCTTTTTCTTAATTTATATAAATTTTTAACAAAATGTGTACATTATATATATTGTAGGAGAGCTCACAATAGAAACACTATCAGAATATCTTGGTCTCCACAGAAACAATGAATTTAGTTCACTCTTTTTCTTAATTTATATAAATTTTTAACAAAATGTATAAATTATATATATTGTAGGAGAGCTCACAATAGAAACACTATTAGAATATCTTGGTCTCCACAGAAACAATGAATTTAGTTCACTCTTTTTCTTAATTTATATAAATTTTTAACAAAATGTGTACATTATATATATTGTAGGAGAGCTCACAATAGAAACACTATCAGAATATCTTGGTCTCCACAGAAACAATGAATTTAGTTCACTCTTTTTCTTAATTTATATAAATTTTTAACAAAATGTATAAATTATATATATTGTAGGACAGCTCACAATAGAAACACTATTAGAATATCTTGGTCTCCACAGAAACAATGAATTTAGTTCACTCTTTTTCTTAATTTATATAAATTTTTAACAAAATGTATAAATTATATATATTGTAGGAGAGCTCACAATAGAAACACTATTAGAATATCTTGGTCTCCACAGAAACAATGAATTTAGTTCACTCTTTTTCTTAATTTATATAAATTTTTAACAAAATGTATAAATTATATATATTGTAGGAGAGCTCACAATAGAAACACTATCAGAATATCTTGGTCTCCACAGAAACAATGAATTTAGTTCACTCTTTTTCTTAATTTATATAAATTTTTAACAAAATGTGTACATTATATATATTGTAGGAGAGCTCACAATAGAAACACTATTAGAATATCTTGGTCTCCACAGAAACAACGAATTTAGTTCTCTCTTTTTCTTAATTTATATAAATTTTTAACAAAATGTATAAATTATATATATTGTAGGAGAGCTCACAATAGAAACACTATTAGAATATCTTGGTCTCCTCATAAACAATGAATTTAGTTCTCTCTTTTTCTTAATTTATATAAATTTTTAACAAAATGTATAAATTATATATATTGTAGGAGAGCTCACAATAGAAACACTATCAGAATATCTTGGTCTCCACAGAAACAATGAATTTAGTTCACTCTTTTTCTTAATTTATATAAATTTTTAACAAAATGTATAAATTATATATATTGTAGGAGAGCTCACAATAGAAACACTATTAGAATATCTTGGTCTCCACAGAAACAATGAATTTAGTTCACTCTTTTTCTTAATTTATATAAATTTTTAACAAAATGTATAAATTATATATATTGTATGAGAGCTCACAATAGAAACACTATTAGAATATCTTGGTCTCCACAGAAACAATGAATTTAGTTCACTCTTTTTCTTAATTTATATAAATTTTTAACAAAATGTATAAATTATATATATTGTAGGAGAGCTCACAATAGAAACACTATCAGAATATCTGGGTCTCCACAGAAACAATGAATTTAGTTCACTCTTTTTCTTAATTTATATAAATTTTTAACAAAATGTATAAATTATATATATTGTAGGAGAGCTCACAATAGAAACACTATTAGAATATCTTGGTCTCCACAGAAACAATGAATTTAGTTCACTCTTTTTCTTAATTTATATAAATTTTTAACAAAATGTATAAATTATATATATTGTAGGAGAGCTCACAATAGAAACACTATTAGAATATCTTGGTCTCCACAGAAACAATGAATTTAGTTCACTCTTTTTCTTAATTTTTATAAAATTTTAAAAAAAGTATAAATTATATATATTGTAGGAGAGCTCACAATAGAAACACTATTAGAATATCTTGGTCTCCACAGAAACAATGAATTTAGTTCTCTCTTTTTCTTAATTTATATAAATTTTTAACAAAATGTATAAATTATATATATTGTAGGACAGCTCACAATAGAAACACTATTAGAATATCTTGGTCTCCAGAGAAACAATGAATTTAGTTCTCTCTTTTTCTTAATTTATATAAATTTTTAACAAAATGTATAAATTATATATATTGTAGGAGAGCTCACAATAGAAACACTATTAGAATATCTTGGTCTCCACAGAAACAATGAATTTAGTTCTCTCTTTTTCTTAATTTATATAAATTTTTAACAAAATGTATAAATTATATATATTGTAGGAGAGCTCACAATAGAAACACTATTAGAATATCTTGGTCTCCACAGAAACAATGAATTTAGTTCTCTCTTTTTCTTAATTTATATAAATTTTTAACAAAATGTATAAATTATATATATTGTAGGAGAGCTCACAATAGAAACACTATTAGAATATCTTGGTCTCCACAGAAACAATGAATTTAGTTCTCTCTTTTTCTTAATTTATATAAATTTTTAACAAAATGTATAAATTATGTATATTGTAGGAGAGCTCACAATAGAAACACTATTAGAATATCTTGGTCTCCACAGAAACAATGAATTTAGTTCACTCTTTTTCTTAATTTATATAAATTTTTAACAAAATGCATAAATTATATATATATTGTAGGAGAGCTCACAATAGAAACACTATCAGAATATCTTGGTCTCCACAGAAACAATGAATTTAGTTCACTCTTTTTCTTAATTTATATAAATTTTTAACAAAATGTATAAATTATATATATTGTAGGAGAGCTCACAATAGAAACACTATTAGAATATCTTGGTCTCCACAGAAACAATGAATTTAATTCTCTCTTTTTCTTAATTTATATAAATTTTTAACAAAATGTATAAATTATATATATTGTAGGAGAGCTCACAATAGAAACACTATCAGAATATCTTGGTCTCCACAGAAACAATGAATTTAGTTCACTCTTTTTCTTAATTTATATAAATTTTTAACAAAATGTATAAATTATATATATTGTAGGAGAGCTCACAATAGAAACACTATTAGAATATCTTGGTCTCCTCAGAATCAATGAATTTAGTTCTCTCTTTTTCTTAATTTATATAAATTTTTAACAAAATGTATAAATTATATATATTGTATGAGAGCTCACAATAGAAACACTATCAGAATATCTTGGTCTCCACAGAAACAATGAATTTAGTTCACTCTTTTTCTTAATTTATATAAATTTTTAACAAAATGCATAAATTATATATATTGTAGGAGAGCTCACAATAGAAACACTATTAGAATATCTTGGTCTCCACAGAAACAATGAATTTAGTTCTCTCTTTTTCTTAATTTATATAAATTTTTAACAAAATGTATAAATTATATATATTGTAGGAGAGCTCACAATAGAAACACTATTAGAATATCTTGGTCTCCACAGAAACAATGAATTTAGTTCTCTCTTTTTCTTAATTTATATAAATTTTTAACAAAATGCATAAATTATATATATTGTAGGAGAGCTCACAATAGAAACACTATTAGAATATCTTGGTCTCCACAGAAACAATGAATTTAGTTCTCTCTTTTTCTTAATTTATATAAATTTTTAACAAAATGTATAAATTATATATATTGTAGGAGAGCTCACAATAGAAACACTATTAGAATATCTTGGTCTCCACAGAAACAATGAATTTAGTTCTCTCTTTTTCTTAATTTATATAAATTTTTAACAAAATGTATAAATTATGTATATTGTAGGAGAGCTCACAATAGAAACACTATTAGAATATCTTGGTCTCCACAGAAACAATGAATTTAGTTCTCTCTTTTTCTTAATTTATATAAATTTTTAACAAAATGTATAAATTATATATATTGTAGGAGAGCTCACAATAGAAACACTATTAGAATATCTTGGTCTCCACAGAAACAATGAATTTAGTTCTCTCTTTTTCTTAATTTATATAAATTTTTAACAAAATGTATAAATTATATATATTGTAGAAGAGCTCACAATAGAAACACTATCAGAATATCTTGGTCTCCACAGAAACAATGAATTTAGTTCTCTCTTTTTCTTAATTTATATAAATTTTTAACAAAATGCATAAATTATATATATTGTAGGAGAGCTCACAATAGAAACACTATTAGAATATCTTGGTCTCCACAGAAACAATGAATTTAGTTCTCTCTTTTTCTTAATTTATATAAATTTTTAACAAAATGTATAAATTATATATATTGTATGAGAGCTCACAATAGAAACACTATCAGAATATCTTGGTCTCCACAGAAACAATGAATTTAGTTCACTCTTTTTCTTAATTTATATAAATTTTTAACAAAATGTATAAATTATATATATTGTAGGAGAGCTCACAATAGAAACACTATTAGAATATCTTGGTCTCCACAGAAACAATGAATTTAGTTCACTCTTTTTCTTAATTTATATAAATTTTTAAAAAAATGTATAAATTATATATATTGTAGGACAGCTCACAATAGAAACACTATTAGAATATCTTGGTCTCCACAGAAACAATGAATTTAGTTCACTCTTTTTCTTAATTTATATAAATTTTTAACAAAATGTATAAATTATATATATTGTAGGAGAGCTCACAATAGAAACACTATTAGAATATCTTGGTCTCCACAGAAACAATGAATTTAGTTCACTCTTTTTCTTAATTTATATAAATTTTTAACAAAATGTATAAATTATATATATTGTAGGAGAGCTCACAATAGAAACACTATTAGAATATCTTGGTCTCCACAGAAACAATGAATTTAGTTCTCTCTTTTTCTTAATTTATATAAATTTTTAACAAAATGTATAAATTATATATATTGTAGGAGAGCTCACAATAGAAACACTATTAGAATATCTTGGTCTCCACAGAAACAATGAATTTAGTTCTCTCTTTTTCTTAATTTATATAAATTTTTAACAAAATGCATAAATTATATATATTGTAGGAGAGCTCACAATAGAAACACTATTAGAATATCTTGGTCTCCACAGAAACAATGAATTTAGTTCTCTCTTTTTCTTAATTTATATAAATTTTTAACAAAATGTATAAATTATATATATTGTAGGAGAGCTCACAATAGAAACACTATTAGAATATCTTGGTCTCCACAGAAACAATGAATTTAGTTCTCTCTTTTTCTTAATTTATATAAATTTTTAACAAAATGTATAAATTATATATATTGTAGGAGAGCTCACAATAGAAACACTATCAGAATATCTTGGTCTCCACAGAAACAATGAATTTAGTTCTCTCTTTTTCTTAATTTATATAAATTTTTAACAAAATGTATAAATTATATATATTGTATGAGAGCTCACAATAGAAACACTATCAGAATATCTTGGTCTCCACAGAAACAATGAATTTAGTTCACTCTTTTTCTTAATTTATATAAATTTTTAACAAAATGTATAAATTATATATATTGTAGGAGAGCTCACAATAGAAACACTATTAGAATATCTTGGTCTCCACAGAAACAATGAATTTAGTTCACTCTTTTTCTTAATTTATATAAATTTTTAAAAAAATGTATAAATTATATATATTGTAGGACAGCTCACAATAGAAACACTATTAGAACATCTTGGTCTCCACAGAAACAATGAATTTAGTTCACTCTTTTTCTTAATTTATATAAATTTTTAACAAAATGTATAAATTATATATATTGTAGGAGAGCTCACAATAGAAACACTATCAGAACATCTTGGTCTCCACAGAAACAATGAATTTAGTTCACTCTTTTTCTTAATTTATATAAATTTTTAACAAAATGTATAAATTATATATATTGTAGGAGAGCTCACAATAGAAACACTATCAGAATATCTTGGTCTCCACAGAAACAATGAATTTAGTTCACTCTTTTTCTTAATTTATATAAATTTTTAAAAAAATGTATAAATTATATATATTGTAGGACAGCTCACAATAGAAACACTATTAGAACATCTTGGTCTCCACAGAAACAATGAATTTAGTTCACTCTTTTTCTTAATTTATATAAATTTTTAACAAAATGTATAAATTATATATATTGTAGGAGAGCTCACAATAGAAACACTATCAGAACATCTTGGTCTCCACAGAAACAATGAATTTAGTTCACTCTTTTTCTTAATTTATATAAATTTTTAACAAAATGTATAAATTATATATATTGTAGGAGAGCTCACAATAGAAACACTATCAGAACATCTTGGTCTCCACAGAAACAATGAATTTAGTTCACTCTTTTTCTTAATTTATATAAATTTTTAACAAAATGTATAAATTATATATATTGTAGGAGAGCTCACAATAGAAACACTATCAGAATATCTGGGTCTGCACAGAAACAATGAATTTAGTTCACTCTTTTTCTTAATTTATATAAATTTTTAACAAAATGTATAAATTATATATATTGTAGGACAGCTCACAATAGAAACACTATCAGAATATCTTGGTCTCCACAGAAACAATGAATTTAGTTCACTCTTTTTCTTAATTTATATAAATTTTTAACAAAATGTATAAATTATATATATTGTAGGAGAGCTCACAATAGAAACACTATTAGAATATCTTGGTCTCCACAGAAACAATGAATTTAGTTCACTCTTTTTCTTAATTTACATAAATTTTTAACAAAATGTATAAATTATATATATTGCAGAGGAATGCATAATAGAAACACTATTAGAATATCTTGGTCTCCACAGAAACAATGAATTTAGTTCACTCTTTTTCTTAATTTATATAAATTTTTAACAAAATGCATAAATTATATATATTGTAGGAGAGCTCACAATAGAAACACTATTAGAATATCTTGGTCTCCACAGAAACAATGAATTTAGTTCACTCTTTTTCTTAATTTACATAAATTTTTAACAAAATGTATAAATTATATATATTGCAGAGGAATGCATAATAGAAACACTATTAGAATATCTTGGTCTCCACAGAAACAATGAATTTAGTTCACTCTTTTTCTTAATTTATATAAATTTTTAACAAAATGCATAAATTATATATATTGTAGGAGAGCTCACAATAGAAACACTATTAGAATATCTTGGTCTCCACAGAAACAATGAATTTAGTTCACTCTTTTTCTTAATTTATATAAATTTTTAACAAAATGTATAAATTATATATATTGTAGGAGAGCTCACAATAGAAACACTATCAGAATATCTTGGTCTCCACAGAAACAATGAATTTAGTTCACTCTTTTTCTTAATTTATATAAATTTTTAACAAAATGTGTACATTATATATATTGTAGGAGAGCTCACAATAGAAACACTATTAGAATATCTTGGTCTCCACAGAAACAATGAATTTAGTTCACTCTTTTTCTTAATTTATATAAATTTTTAACAAAATGTATAAATTATATATATTGTAGGAGAGCTCACAATAGAAACACTATTAGAATATCTTGGTCTCCACAGAAACAATGAATTTAGTTCACTCTTTTTCTTAATTTATATAAATTTTTAACAAAATGTATAAATTATATATATTGTAGGAGAGCTCACAATAGAAACACTATTAGAATATCTTGGTCTCCACAGAAACAATGAATTTAGTTCACTCTTTTTCTTAATTTATATAAATTTTTAACAAAATGTATAAATTATATATATTGTAGGAGAGCTCACAATAGAAACACTATTAGAATATCTTGGTCTCCACAGAAACAATGAATTTAGTTCACTCTTTTTCTTAATTTATATAAATTTTTAACAAAATGTGTACATTATATATATTGTAGGAGAGCTCACAATAGAAACACTATCAGAATATCTTGGTCTCCACAGAAACAATGAATTTAGTTCACTCTTTTTCTTAATTTATATAAATTTTTAACAAAATGTGTACATTATATATATTGTAGGAGAGCTCACCATAGAAACACTATCAGAATATCTTGGTCTCCACAGAAACAATGAATTTAGTTCACTCTTTTTCTTAATTTATATAAATTTTTAACAAAATGTATAAATTATATATATTGTAGGAGAGCTCACAATAGAAACACTATTAGAATATCTTGGTCTCCTCAGAAACAATGAATTTAGTTCTCTCTTTTTCTTAATTTATATAACTTTTTAACAAAATGTATAAATTGTATATATTGTAGGAGAGCTCACAATAGAAACACTATTAGAATATCTTGGTCTCCACAGAAACAATGAATTTAGTTCACTCTTTTTCTTAATTTATATAAATTTTTAACAAAATGTATAAATTATATATATTGTAGGAGAGCTAACAATAGAAACACTATTAGAATATCTTGGTCTCCTCAGAAACAATGAATTTAGTTCACTCTTTTTCTTAATTTATATAAATTTTTAACAAAATGTATAAATTATATATATTGTAGGAGAGCTAACAATAGAAACACTATTAGAATATCTTGGTCTCCACAGAAACAATGAATTTAGTTCACTCTTTTTCTTAATTTATATAAATTTTTAACAAAATGTATAAATTATATATATTGTAGGAGAGCTCACAATAGAAACACTATTAGAATATCTTGGTCTCCACAGAAACAATGAATTTAGTTCACTCTTTTTCTTAATTTATATAAATTTTTAACAAAATGTATAAATTATATATATTGTAGGAGAGCTCACAATAGAAACACTATTAGAATATCTTGTTCTCCACAGAAACAATGAATTTAGTTCACTCTTTTTCTTAATTTATATAAATTTTTAACAAAATGTGTACATTATATATATTGTAGGAGAGCTCACAATAGAAACACTATTAGAATATCTTGGTCTCCACAGAAACAATGAATTTAGTTCACTCTTTTTCTTAATTTATATAAATTTTTAACAAAATGTATAAATTATATATATTGTAGGAGAGCTCACAATAGAAACACTATTAGAATATCTTGGTCTCCACAGAAACAATGAATTTAGTTCACTCTTTTTCTTAATTTATATAAATTTTTAACAAAATGTATAAATTATATATATTGCAGAGGAATGCATAATAGAAACACTATTAGAATATCTTGGTCTCCACAGAAACAATGAATTTAGTTCACTCTTTTTCTTAATTTATATAAATTTTTAACAAAATGTATAAATTATATATATTGTAGGAGAGCTCACAATAGAAACACTATCAGAATATCTTGGTCTCCACAGAAACAATGAATTTAGTTCACTCTTTTTCTTAATTTATATAAATTTTTAACAAAATGTATAAATTATATATATTGTAGGAGAGCTCACAATAGAAACACTATTAGAATATCTTGGTCTCCACAGAAACAATGAATTTAGTTCACTCTTTTTCTTAATTTATATAAATTTTTAACAAAATGTATAAATTATATATATTGTAGGAGAGTTCATAATAGAAATACTTTTAGAATATCTTGGTCTCCACAGAAACAATGAATTTAGTTCTCTCGTTCTCTAAAATTATTTATAGCAATTTTTCGCCAAATGTCTGCATTATATATTGTAGGGGAGTTTGCAATAGAAACAATGCGTACGCTTAACTGGGATCCTGATGCTTGACTTTGAGGAAATGCACCACGTTGACCTTGATAAGGTAGCCAAGTTGTCCTCATTACTTGCGTCTGAAGTTTCTTTCCTCTTGGAGTTGTTCTTGGGTTTACTGGAACTGGAGGAAGTGTTCTTTGTAATGCCCTTGCTCTTCTTGGCGGTAGATCCAGCACGGTCTGTTTTAGAACGTCTTGTTCTGGAGCGAGACCTTCTCGTAGTAAACTTAAAATTTGCCATGTTACTAAGATCAGAATCTTGAACGGCCTTTAACCAATGCTGTTGTCCTGCATCCATAGATTCCCAGCGCTGGGTAGCTAATTTCACTATAGCTCGAACTGGAAATTTGGGCAATGATCTTTGCAGGATTAGATAGTGCGTTAGGGCCCGAGAATCCTTTCTGCCTGTCTTCCTGTATATTCCGGGATCATTAGTCTTCTTTTGCCTAATTTTTCCCATGTTTGTAGCCAAAAACGGATAATGAAACCTAAGCTTCAGATGCCAATCGTTTTCACACGATTTATTTAAAAGAAAATGTTATTTATCAAATGCTGCTAAGCAGCAAACAAAATATTGCAATGCATTAATGCGACATTCATTTGTTCACAATTGTAAAACAAACCAAACAGTTATTACTTTCATTTTAAATCTAGTAGGCCTTGATGATCTAGTGATGCCAATCGTTTTCACACGATTTATTTAAAAGAAAATGTTATTTATCAAATGCTGCTAAGCAGCAAACAAAATATTGCAATGCATTAATGCGACATTCATTTGTTCACAATTGTAAAACAAACCAAACAGTTATTACTTTCATTTTAAATCTAGTAGGCCTTGAAGGCTCATTCAAACAGTTTTGTATTTATTTAACTATTTGGGAATTCAGGTTTTAGATAGAGTTTGAACACTTTTATTTATCACTACTATATAAAGCTTTCCTTGATGAGAAAAATCACATATTAATTAGTTCATCATTCGGTAAAGGATCAGATTTTGCTGTATTCTTTGAAAAATCTTTATGCTAAATTAACACCAGTGTTATATTTTTACAGTCCATTAATATTCACACACACACACACACACACACACACACACACACACACACACACACACACACACACACACACACACACACACACACACACACACACACACACACACACACACACACACACACACACAGACACCACCCGGTGAGAATTTCTGGCGGTAGTAAAGACCTTGGGGCACTTCCACAAGTACCTGTACGATCAGCCATTCCACCTGAGGACTGACCATTCCGCCCTAACCTATCTATTGAGCTTTAAGAACCTGGAAGGCCAGACAGCACGTTGGGTTCAGAGGCTGCAAGAGTACTTCACCTTGGAACATCGCAGAGGGAAGAGCCACGGTAACGCAGACGCTATGTCCCGAAGACCCTGTCCAGAAGAGTGCAGCCAGTGCAAAAGCGTGGAAGAGAAGGAGCGTGCTGCAGCAGCCCGAGTAGTCACGGCAGTGCCTGCGGATGGCTGGGATAGCACAGGCCTGAGGAGGGAGCAGCTGGCGGACGCAGACTTGGGGCCACTCTTGAGGGAAGTGGTGGCAGGGACAAGTCCAAACTGGGAGGACATCGCACTGAGGAGCGCCACCTACAAGTCGTACTGGGCCCAATGGGACTCGTTGAAGACCAGAATGGGCGTGCTGTTCCGGGTATGGGAATCGCCCGATGGGAAGACGCAGAGAGAACAGTTGGTACTTCCCCGGAGTAAGATTCCGGAAGTTTTGGAGGAACGCCGGTGCTTCAGGAGGACACCTGGGTGCGAACCGAACGATTGACAAACTACGGCAGCGCTACTACTGGCTGAGGCTCCGAGCAGACGCCGAGGGATGGTGCCGTCAATGTCACGTGTGCGGGCCGAGTCGCGGCCCCCAGACTAGGTGCTTTGTTCTTTACTCCAGGAATCCTTTTAGTGCATCTTTCAACCTAACAGTTCTCTTTCCTTAAGGTCCTCTATTCTACCCGTTTAACCTAATCTAATATTGTCCTTTGCCTACTTGTTTTCTTTCATTATTCTTTAACTTAGTTCTGTTTTTGCTATTGGAATCCGTCCTGTTTTCTTAAGTGTCGCTATTCTACCCCTTTAACCTAACCTAAGCATGTTTCTTTTCTCCCTCATTCTAACCCATTTCTTTTAGGCCAGCTATTTTGTATCATGCTAACTACTTGTATGTATGCTGTAAAATTCACGTGGCATGTCGATGATAGAACTGCTAGAACTAGCCTCGTCACTGTTAGAGGTATACTTGCTGATTAGAGTTTTTTGCAGTAAATTTAAATCTTTGTGTATCTGTTTCTGTTTTCCTATATATTTAGGTGCTTTTTTTGATGGGGATTCATTTTTTCATGCCTCCTCTATGCTTTCAGGTACTATATTCCATCTTGTTATTCTTTTTACATAATTTATCCTCCAACGTTCAGTCATATCGGACGATGAATGGAATGGGTGAAATGATGCTCTAATGAGCCCAGGGTCCATAGAGCTTACAGTTACCTAACATTCGTCTTTCAGGATAAGGGAAACCCCCGGGAAAAACCTTATCCAGGTAGCTCACCCTGACCGACATTCGAACTCCATCTTGTTATGTTTTGAGATCTTATGCTTATATCTTAGACTTCGTGATTAAGTCTTTTTAGTTTGAAAGGCTATGTATATTGGTTAAGAGCTCATCTCTTTTGGTCACGTGGTTAAATCTTGATGTGTGATCTTATGGTAATGAGCTTAAAGGCTATAGGGTCTAGAGGTTAGGTCTTGTATACTTGAGGCTGGATGTATTGGTCTAGGGCTAGGGGCTATAGGTCTCATAGCTAAAGGTCATATGGATTCGAGGTTAGGCCTCTTGGTCTAGGGTTAAAGGCTGTTGGTATTGGGATGTTGACTTACGGTACTGAGTAGAGACTTATAATTTGTGGCTTCGCTGTATGGGTTTGAGACGTGGTATTTACGGTCACGTGATAGTTCTCTTGATCTAGGGTTATAGGCTGTATGTCTTAAGGCCAAGTCTCTATGGTCTTGTGGATAGATTTTCAGGCATTGTGGCTAAGTCTTTCTGTTCTTGTGGCCTGGTCTTTTGGTGCTGAGGTTAAATGCTGTTCATTCTAGCGGATAGGTCTTCTGGACTTATGGCTAGGTCTCTTGGACTGGGGGGTTAAAGGCTGTAGGTCTTAAAGTTAAATCTTTCGGATCTTGTGGTGGGGTCTTGCGGTGCTGAGGCTAAGGCTGCTGACCCCAGTGGATAGGTCTTATGGACTCGAGGTTAACTGTCTTGGTCTGGCCTTAAGGTTATAGGTCTGAGGTGTTCTCTTATGGGTTTGAGGTATGATCTAGGGGTCTAGGGTTAAAGGCTGTCAGTTTTGTGGATAGGTCTTCAGGCCTTCATGCTAAGTCTTTCAGGTCTCTTGATGTCGAGGCTATGTCTCATGTTCTTGTGACTCTCTTGTATGGGTTTGAGGTGTGGCCTTACGTTATTGTAGCTATGGGTATTTTTTGACTAGTTTTGTGAACAAATGTTTTTAGTCTTGAGGTTATGTCTATGGCTAAAATAATGACAACTGGAGCTATCTTCGTTACTGATAGATGTATATATGCTGATTAGAGAGCTTTTACAACAAATGGTATAGGTGTACATACCGTTTTCATGGCTTTCTTCATGCATGTTGATCTCTTCATACTCTTGTGTCTTTTTCAAGCTTTTAACCCCTCTGCATCGTCTTGTAATATTTCGTAAAGCTAAACCAATGTTCTAATGATATATTTCAAGCTTTTTACAGGTGTTCTGAGTTTTTATGTGTATTTCATGGTTTTTTAGGATAAGTTCAACTATTTAAATCATTTTATGCTAATTCTAAGGTTTCAAGGATATTTCAGATTATGCGGTAGTAGTTACTTTTTCATTTTACATTTTTTTACATTAATTAATTAAAGCGTGTTCTGTTAGCTTATGTAGTGAGGTAGACGTCCCTCGTCTTTATCTGGACGCGGGACCAGCGTCAGTATTCGTTTTTCTGAACGGTGGACTTAACGCCTTTCTCTGCTCTTATTATTCAGGTTTTTCATGATTAGATATCAGCTACGTATAAGAGTTTGTCGCTTCTTGGGATGGCATTTTTTCTGCTCCAGGTTTCTTTATTATTTCATTCACTGTTAACAAGTTTTATGTCCGTGTACATATGTGAATACTCCACCATCTGCAATTACTCTCTTGTCATCATGTGGAGATACAGATATTTGATTCACTTCCACTGAAGTAACATTATGTTAACGAGACAGAATTAAGTTCATTGGCGTTTTTATGATTTCTCTGCTTTTAAGACAGTCTACATATCTCCCAAAGTTATGACAGTGGACTGTCACCTTTAAGCACACTTGAAGTCCACCTGTCTTGGCAGGGTTTGAATCCGCAACCTTGGGATCAGTAGGTCAGTGCCTATCTGCCTTAATGGCCGGTCCTAGGCGGAACAGGTCGAACAAACCAGGTGCTATTTTGTAGCGTAGCTTTCGCTCTGTACCAGTGGGGAATGTTCGAATTCCAGAACGTTTGTTTCTTATGGTGTGCGGGTTCTATATAAGGGGGTACTGGGCGCCCTATTGGACAGTCCAAAAGTTTGCCTTTCACTGGACAGTAAGAGCGGATGTTCAGCGATACCGTGTGCGTTGTAATGCATCAGTTCCGTCATAACTTCATTAATGCTTGCACTGAGTGACTGCAACAGTGACTTAAGTATAACTTTGGCACTACACTATCCACTTATTAGACAAATAATGTGTGATTAGTAGTAACTATTATGTTTTTCAAACGGGAAGAGTTCTGGATTCCGGCGAAGGAGATGCGTTTGCGTGGTCAGCGTTACCATCTCGTTACCCCCACTTTTTCATATTTCCCTCTCTTGGAAACTATCCCAGAGCATGCAATTCTCCTTGGCATTAGTTTTAAGGTAGCCCAAACTATTTTCTAAAGTAATAGAATAATGTAGTTGTTAAAATCAAACTTATAACATGGGTATGCACATATTATGTATATGTTTTAAATGTTATAATTATAGTTTATAAATTACCTATTTTGCTAATTCAATGCAACTTCCAGTGGTTCATCCATGTAGCTGTGAATGTCACTTACGTCAAGAGAAAATTTGTCATCGTCACTCTCTTCATTGTCTGAGTGTTGCAAATTTATAACGATAGGTTCGGGAATCTCGTCACGTGCTATTATTTCCAAAAGTCGTCTTCTTGTAGTTTATCTTCATGTATGACGTAGTTTTATCAGGCTTTTTGTGTTAGCTTGTCAGTGTTTTGGTGAACCAGTCGCTCAACGCCAGTCAGTTTAAAATTATTATCTTCGTTTCCCTTATTATCTTATATCTCCCTTTATTTGAGCATTTACTAACTCCAATGGATTGTATTGGCAACGTTAAGGGGGGCAGTCGGATTACCACTTGTCTCATTTCAATTGCATGTTGAGCCAGTTGATACACTTGTTCATGGTTTTTAAACGAAAGAACTGAATAATGCTGATTTGAACTCTCTAATGTAAGTTAAGGGGAGGATTCGTTAAGATAAACAAATTATCCTACGGCTCACTCTGCAGATGTCCCATTCTACCGGCTAACAGGAAAGTAGGTTAAAAATAGCGGTTCCAGAACAGACCCAAATGAGCAAGATGGCGGCCATGCGCAATCGGTATGTTTAGTGGATTTAGACAGTGTTTAGGTAGGCAGTCAATCCTCTTAATTTGGTGTACCTTATAATGCTGTGTCCTGAGGTATGATCAGAGCTTGTCTTGAGCTATGATCTGAGGCTCTAGGGTTAAGGGCTGCAGGGTTTCTTAGGTAAAGTCTGTTGGTATGGGATGTTAATATCTGAAGGATTTAATGGTTAGGTCCTGAGGTATGATCTGGGAGGAGGGTCTAGTGCTAAGAGCTGCAGGTTTTTCACAGGTGATGTCTGTTGGTCTGGAGGTGAAGTCTGTTGGTCTGGATGGTTTAGAGCTGTAGGATTTAGAGACTAGGTCCTGAGGTATGATCTGGGGCTCTAGGGTTAAGGGTTGCAGGTTTTAACAGGTGGGACTGCTGGTATGGGAGGTTAATAGCTATAGGACTTAGAGGTTAGGTCTCGAGGTATGATCTGAGGCTCTAGGGTTAAGGGCTGCAGGTTTCAACAGGTAGGGCTGCAGGATTTAATGGTAAGCTCTTGAGGTATGGTCTAAGGCTCTAGGGTTAATAGTTTCACAGGCGAAGTCTGTTGGTCTGGATGGTTGTGAGCTGTAGGATTTAGGGGCTTGGTCTCTATGTATGATCTGGGAGGAGGGTCTAGTGCTAAGAGCTGCAGGTTTTTCACAGGTAAAGACTGTTGGTCTGGGAGGTTAATAGCTATAGGACTTAGAGGTTAGGTCTCGAGGTATGATCTGAGGCTCTAGGGCTAAGAGTTGCAGGGTTTCTTAGGTAAAGCCTGTTGGTATGGGATGTTAATATCTGAAGGATTTAATGGTTAGGTCCTGAGGTATGATCTGGGACTCTATGGTTAAGAGTTGCAGGGTTTCTTAGGTAAAGTCTGTTGGTATGGGATGTTAATATCTGAAGGATTTAATGGTTAGGTCCTGAGGTATGATCTGGGACTCTATGGTTAAGAGTTGCAGGGTTTCTTAGGTAAAGACTGTTGGTCTGGGAGGTTAATAGTTATAGGACTTAGAGGTTAGGTCTTGAGGTATGATCTGGGGCTCTAGGGTTAAGGGTTGCAGGTTTTAACAGGTAGGGTTGCTGGTATGGGAGGTTAATACCTATAGGATTTAATGTGGAATGAGCTCTAGGGTTAAGGGTTGTAGGGTTCATAGCTAAATGTTGTTGGTCTAGAGGATAAAGACCGTAGGGTCTTTTATCTATGTTTTATAGGCTGAGGTATGGTCTTATAATTTTGAAGTTAAGTTTGCTAGTCCAGCGATTAAAGGCGGTTAATCTTGGGGCAAGTACTACATTTATGCTTTACTATGTCATCCTATTATAAACTAACCTAACCTAATATACTCTTTCATTTCTACCTTCTTTCATCATTCTTATTATAACCTAGCTGTGTTTGGCTAGTGGCTTCCTTTGTTGCACCTGTTAACCTATTTGTTCTCTTTCCTTAAGTTCCTCTATTCTACCACTTTAACCTAACCTAATATATCCCATGGTTTTAGCTTCTTGATCATTGTTGAACCTAGTTGATTCTGGTATTAACATTCGTTCTCTTTTCTTAAGCTGCCCCGTTTTTACCTCCTTAACCTATCCTAAGCATGTTTCTTTTCTCATGCTAACTACTTGTATGTATGATGCAAAGTTTTTAGGCATATCGATATTATAGCTATCTTTGTCACTGCAAGAGGTATATATGCTGATTACAGATCTTTATACAGTAAATTTAACCCTTTGTGTATCTGCTTCTCTTTTCCTAAAAATTGAGGTTCTTTTGTTGCTAGGGTTTCTTGTTTTTCGTTCCTTCTCTATGCTTTCAGGAACTCTATTCTACCTTGTTATGTTATGAGGTCTTATGCTTATATCTTAGGCTTTTTGATTAAGCCTTTTGATCTGAAAGACTATGTATTTTGACTATGTTCCTCATCTCTTATGGTCACATGGCTAGGTCTTGAGGCATGATCTTAGGGCCTGGGGTTTAAAGGATATAAGTCTCATAGCTTAAGCTCGTATGTCTAAAGGTTAAAGACTGTAGGTTTAGTGGTTAGGTCGTATGGATTCAAGGTTAGATCTCTCGGTCTAGAGTTTAAGGCTGTAGGATCTGAAGGTTACGTATGGAGGTATGATCTGAGGGCTCTAGGGTTAAGTGTTTTAAGCTTCATAGCTAAAGGTTGCTGGTCAGGAGGTTAAAAGCTGTAGGATCTGGAGGTTAGGTATTGAGGTATGATCTCGGAACTCTAGGATTAAAAGCTATAAGCTTCATAGCTAAAAGTTTGCCAGCTAGAGATATCTTCTTTACTGTTAGAGGTATATTTGCAATGGTCTAGGCGTACAGTTTTCTTACATTTTTTCATGCAGATTGATGTCTTCGTACTCTTGTGTCTTTTTCAAGCTTTTACCCCCTATGCATCGTCTTGTAATAAGTCGTTACGCTAAACCAATGTTCTAATGCTATTTCCATGCTTTTTCAGATGTTATGAGGTTTATGCGCGTTTCAGGGATATTTTAGACCAAGTTACGTTACTCAATTCATTTTATAACTAATTAAGAAGTTTTTCAAGGATATTTCAGATTACGAGATAGTAGTTACTTTTTAAATTTACCTATTTAACATTAACTAAAGTGTGTTCAGTTAGCTTATGTGGTGAGGTAGACGTCCCTCGTCTTTTTTCTCTGGACTTGGGACCAGCGTCAGAATTTGTTTTCTGAACGGTAGACTTAACGCCCTCCTCTGCACTTATTATTCAGTTGTTTTCATGCTTGGATATTTTAATGCTACGTTCTAGTGTTTATTTCTCGGAATGAAAATTGTTTTTTTTCTGCTCTAGGGTTCCTTCTTTCATTCGCTGTTCAAAATATGACAATGTCCATGGGCATATGTGGATACTCCATCATCTGCAATTACTCTCTTGTCATCATGTGGAGATAGGGATATTTTGTTCACTTCCACTGACGCAACATTATGTTGATGGGACATAATTAGGTTCATTGGCGTTCTTATGATTTCTCTGCTTTTAAGACAGTCCACATAGCTCTCAAAGGTGATGTACTGTTTAATGGCACTATGTTTTATGCCTTTTATCTTCTTGATTATGCCTCCATCGATGTCGAGTGCATACATCTTCGGTCTCAGTCCAACAAAACGACGAATGATTTTTCCATTGGCTTCATCTTTAAATTTTCCCAACACTTTCTTGTTTTTTGTAGAATGACATATGTGCTCGTTAGGATAATCAGCAGTATCCAGATGTTCCAGAAAACGTAACTTATCCTGGTATATGTCTCCGGTAGTCACACGATGGATGAAAGAGTCAGTATCCATGTACATGAGCTTCAGATTTTCAAGCCCGTAATACGGCATTAGCACATCATAATGATACCAATACATCAAGGTCTTCGAGATATCCAGCACACACATCCCAATGTATATAGGCTTGTTGAAGACTATCTCCCGGGACGCCATGTGTATTGCAGCCAGATTAGGTCCATATATAGTTCTATCAATAAATGTAGGCTTAGCAACCAGTTTTTCCAATGTCTTCCAATCGGCGACAAGTCGTATATTCAGTCGGTTTCTGATGTTTTCCATAGTTTTACCAAACATGGCATTGTTAAAAAGTTTGTAAAGATCCTTCTCGAAATCATTTCTCGATCCTTGTCGTAGCCGGTTATTGAATTCCACATAAGGCTTTAACCAACATGACTGTTGAAATTGTAGCACCCGATGGATTTTAGTCAGTTGTAACCCATGACTAAGGGCCTGCTTCAAGGTCATGTAATGCACCACATACCTAGTTCGTGATCCAAGGTGAGGAATTAGTTTCCTTGTAGAAGAACCCGGGGGCTTGATACACTCAGGTAGGAACGGTAAATCATTGTGTAGGTCATGGAGTTCTGTAGGATATTGAAGGTCCACTTCTAAGATGTATCCGAGAGGGTCATCTTCTCGTAGTATATCTAGGTTGATATCTTCAGGAGAAACCCACTTAAAACCCCCGTAAGCAAGGGGCTTCCCCATAGCCCACGCGTACTGGTTATTCGAATCCTCGTACGTAATATATTGAGAGGGTTTACTTGAGTCATACTCCTTCATGTAGTGATTGTTCGCTTCTGCATACCGATGAGAAACTTGGCATAATCCTCCTCTTATACCTGCTTCAACCATGAGTAGCTGGTCATAATCCTGTAGTAATTCCAGTTCAATTCGTGTGTACAACAGCATTGCATCCCACGTAAGTCCGGGTGATGTATAATAATGTGCGGGATCAACTTTATGGGTTTTCAGGGTCTGCTCTCTGAATGTTTCAAACACATCTGCTAGTAGAAGGACATCTGAAGTTAAGTAGAGGTCACTGTACTCGCCTAGTGTTCTGATGTTGAAGTGACTCCATACGGTTTTTGCATGCTGATACTCTGCATCACTAATTTCTTCTCTGTTTAACTTACTGTAGAATGCTTCTCTCGGAGGAAGTTCTGTCTCACTCAAAACATCCCATGATGTAACGTAATCATAGGGAAACACACCTTTACGCATCATCAAATCGATCTTCTCTGCTCCAAAGTACTTCTGAGTTTCAGGATATGATGTTAGATTTTTTGCTAGTTTATCCAAGCTGGTACTAAGGAAGCGATAGGTATCCACAAAACGAAGTTTAATGTCACCAACATACTTGGAAAATGATATATAACTTTCCTCAGAGCTAGGAATAACTTCTACTCTATCGCTAGTACAGCCTAACTCCTTAACAATGAAATGGGAGTCATATCCACTCAGGTTATGTATGAAGACAGGAATATAATTAGGCGTTTTACAGGTTAGATTACACTGATTATGTAGACTTCCTCGATATTCACCACTTATATGATCATGATCTCGTACTTTCCAGTTATCGTCGGTAAATTCTTTACCACATAAGTAGCATTCTGTAGAAGATTCGAATGATTTTTGTTGCTTATCTGTCAGAGTTAATGGAGCACCAGTTTTGTATACAGCATTAATTTTCTTTGCGAGAGAACTTACATACTCCATAAACTTCGGTGCAGCATTATATCCTCGATATACATAGGGTTCAGTAGGAAGACCAGTCTGTAAACCTTCAATTGTAGCTGAGGATTTGACATAAACACAGAAACTCATAGGAATATGCTTCTGATATGGAACTGTATAAGACGTTTCGGGATTAGAAGAACACCCGTGGTAAGGGGTAAGAATGCTTTCAAAGTCAGCGTATATGACATAAGGTAATTTCAACATCCTTTCATGATTCTTGAATCTAACAATAGATTTCTCCTTAGTTGGCATAACAATCTTAGCAACTCCGTGTTGGCCACATATTTTTCTATGCTCATTTAACCTCTCAACTCCTCCATTTCGATACTCAAAGTGCGTAAAACAGCGTTTGCAGATACAGAGTTTTCCCTCACATTTGGTTTTTTGTTGATGAATAAGTCTCTCGAAATTCTTTATATAAACGTAATGATGACGTCCAGCTGAATTGCTTAACAGAAGCAGATCGCGATGATCGGACAGTTCTTCATCGATAACCTTCATAGGAAACACTTGATTTTTCTCATCCAGTCCGAAAACATTTATAGAGATGTTATTTTTTCGTTCAAATTTCGGGATATCAGTCAGGCTCGTAGGAAACGAGAGGCAGGAAAAGTCATATCTCTCTTGAAGATCCTTATACTTGCTAACACGATGAGGATTCTTCTGAATGAACTTTGCGAGAACAGCATACATAAAACACTTTTCATCTTCATAATTCTGTGGATTTATGCAGGCTCCTTTAGCTCCAATAGAGGTCGGTAGAGGGATGTAACTGGTCCCCCTCAGTTCATTATTCTTGTTGATTCTAACACGCACACCATCAACAGCTAATAAAGCCCAGCTGCTTCCTTTAAGTTGACTTTCCTCCATTTCAGTACAAAGTTTCTTGAATTTACTTTCCAATATGGCGTCCAAGTCACTTTCTAAAAATATTGCTTGATTTGGCGTTTTAAAGGCTTTATCAGTAGTGTCACCAACGGCATTCACAAACCGACATTCAGCCATGAGGTTAATTTTCACACTTTTATGCATCCTCAGTTGCTTCTGAACGGCTTGAATTATCCGCTGTTTTGATTCCTGGAGATATGTATTCAGGTCTTGGCATGTAGAGCACTGGATGAAATATGATTTCAGTCGATCCTGGAAAGCTGTTTCATATTCTACGACATCGTCTTCATCAGGAACCATTAACAGCAATTTATGTTTGGTAGGCTCGATCTTGAGTTTCTTAGCAGTAGTTATTCTCTCGCATCGTTCTTGGTGAGTATCTCTGCGATTCTCAGTATCATAAACGTTACCACAATGTTTACATTCGTAAAACCGGCCACATACCAGCTCATGTCTCTTTTTATTGTAGCTTTTCAGGAAACTCTTTGCACATATGCTACACCTATTTTCAGGTATAGTGTCTAACAGAGCTTCCATCGCTATAGTTTTTTGTTGTGTGCAGGCTAATTCTCAGGAATATGCTGCCAAGTAAGTGTCTTGATACACTTCTCACTTCTCTTCTTCACCTTGATAAGTTATCAGCGCTACTGATGATGAATTTCACTGTAGAAGCTGATCCGCTATGCTATAAACACACTAGCGTAATTACAATCTAAGATCGATAAAGCTCTCTTTATACACTTAGCACAGACCTAATAGAAAACTTCATCATCCCCTTCACCAACGGGATTCGAAGGTGGCACTCCTATCGGAGAAAACCTAAAGGAAAACTTCATCACACCACCACCACCACCACCACCACCACCACCACCACCTTTGTAGTTCGAAGGTGGCGCTCCTATCGGAGAAAACCTAAAAGAAAACTATTATCTTGCTACCACAGGGGTTCGAAGATGCTTCTACTATTGGAGAAAACCTAAAAGAAAACTCTATTAATTTCCCAGTTTTCGATTATTCTTTAACTACTTTACAATTCACATGAGAGAAAAAATTAGACAAATTAAAATTGAAAAAGGAAATAAATAGCTAGATTTGAAGATAAAATTTAGACAATTCAAACGAGTATAAACACGACTAAGCTCCGCCTTTTAGTTTTAAAGTTACATTAGGAGCTCCCATTGCCACCCGTAGACACCTCTACGTCATCTTCAACCACGTGTTCTTGATTCTTTTCACACATATCTTAACATAACAGTTATATTTTTCCCAAGTTCATCTATTACACCGTTTAACTGATCCACGGGGCACCCTTAGAATCCTTCACTTCATCCTCAAACACACCTTCTTGAACCCTTTTGATATATTTTAACCTATTTATGTTTGTTGCTACGGGCATCCGTTCTCTTTTCTTAAGTTAAATTATTACGACCATCTTGTTATGTTTAAGTCTCATGCTTATATATTAAACTTTGTGATTAAGTATTTTGATTTGAAAGTCTATGTAAATCGGTTAAGGTAAACATCTCTTCTCAACATGAGACAAGTCATGATGTATGATCTTATGGGGTGAGCTTGCCAACACGTCTAAAAGCATTTATATTCAAAGGTATTTAAATTATCCCACCGAGATTTGAACCCTGATCCTAAGGCGTAAATTACCATTTCAACAACAATTCAGACCTAAAGTATATATGTATACGCTATTTCATTGCGCTAACGTTATTAGTTCAAGAGTTATTTAAGATTCAAGTTATTGCGACAGAAGCGGTTATCGAACCACGGGTCTGTAGGATACGGAATCATAAATCATTCACAGCATATGTTGAATGAAAAAAACCTGCGCTTTCCCCTGTTGTTCTATGTGCAATAGATCAGAAATAGAACACAATTACATAATTCAGTGGACGATGGGAACTGAACCAGGGACCCTTGAGCTACACGTTGTCAGCATATGATTAACTATGAGAAGCATAACCATATAAAGGTTATTTCACTTCTCTAAACCCAGCGGTTTCAGAGATATTTAAATTAAACGATTCAGGACTCGAACTAAGGACTACAGGTATACAGTATATACCCTGCGGACCCCGCTAACCATATGTAAGTAATAAAGTTTATCCGAAGTCGCTATCATAATTAATTTAGGAGTTACTCAGATTTACCGATTCAGGACTCGAACCGAGGACAACCAGTATATGAGAGAACGTCTGTAGATGCTCCTTAACGATATAAAAGTAATAAAGTTTATCCGAGCTCGCTATCGTTACTAGTTTCGGAGTTATTCGAATAATAAATGTACTGATTTGCACGGGATTCGATTAGGCGACCATTGATAAAACTATCAGTCAGACAGTCAGTAAGGGCACGGACACCCCTGCGCGGTAGAAAGGCAGCATGCATCGTCTTTCCACCCCTGGTCGGCATCCCATTAGTTTGCGAACCGTCTTTATTTATCACATGCAGGTGTGCCTGCGTCTTGGGACAAGGGTTTCACAGGTCATTAATCAAGTAGTAGTTCATAAAGGGGGACTTAAGCACAATAGAATATCTAATTTGCATATAAATTGCAAAGGGGTGGGGCAAGGGATAGGGGACCATTTATGAACTACTACTTGATTAATGACCTGTCAAACCCTTGTCCCAAGACGCAGGCACACCTGCATGTGATAAATAAAGACGGTTCGCAAACTAATGGGATGCCGACCAGGGGTGGAAAGACGATGCATGCTGCCTTTCTACCGCGCAGGGGTGTCCGTGCCCTTACTGACTGTCTGACTGATAGTTTTATCAATGGTCGCCTAATCGAATCCCGTGCAAATCAGTACATTTATTATTCGAATAACTCCGAAACTAGTAACGATAGCGAGCTCGGATAAACTTTATTACTTTTATATCGTTAAGGAGCATCTACAGACGTTCTCTCATATACTGGTTGTCCTCGGTTCGAGTCCTGAATCGGTAAATCTGAGTAACTCCTAAATTAATTATGATAGCGACTTCGGATAAACTTTATTACTTACATATGGTTAGCGGGGTCCGCAGGGTATATACTGTATACCTGTAGTCCTTAGTTCGAGTCCTGAATCGTTTAATTTAAATATCTCTGAAACCGCTGGGTTTAGAGAAGTGAAATAACCTTTATATGGTTATGCTTCTCATAGTTAATCATATGCTGACAACGTGTAGCTCAAGGGTCCCTGGTTCAGTTCCCATCGTCCACTGAATTATGTAATTGTGTTCTATTTCTGATCTATTGCACATAGAACAACAGGGGAAAGCGCAGGTTTTTTTCATTCAACATATGCTGTGAATGATTTATGATTCCGTATCCTACAGACCCGTGGTTCGATAACCGCTTCTGTCGCAATAACTTGAATCTTAAATAACTCTTGAACTAATAACGTTAGCGCAATGAAATAGCGTATACATATATACTTTAGGTCTGAATTGTTGTTGAAATGGTAATTTACGCCTTAGGATCAGGGTTCAAATCTCGGTGGGATAATTTAAATACCTTTGAATATAAATGCTTTTAGACGTGTTGGCAAGCTCACCCCATAAGATCATACATCATGACTTGTCTCATGTTGAGAAGAGATGTTTACCTTAACCGATTTACATAGACTTTCAAATCAAAATACTTAATCACAAAGTTTAATATATAAGCATGAGACTTAAACATAACAAGATGGTCGTAATAATTTAACTTAAGAAAAGAGAACGGATGCCCGTAGCAACAAACATAAATAGGTTAAAATATATCAAAAGGGTTCAAGAAGGTGTGTTTGAGGATGAAGTGAAGGATTCTAAGGGTGCCCCGTGGATCAGTTAAACGGTGTAATAGATGAACTTGGGAAAAATATAACTGTTATGTTAAGATATGTGTGAAAAGAATCAAGAACACGTGGTTGAAGATGACGTAGAGGTGTCTACGGGTGGCAATGGGAGCTCCTAATGTAACTTTAAAACTAAAAGGCGGAGCTTAGTCGTGTTTATACTCGTTTGAATTGTCTAAATTTTATCTTCAAATCTAGCTATTTATTTCCTTTTTCAATTTTAATTTGTCTAATTTTTTCTCTCATGTGAATTGTAAAGTAGTTAAAGAATAATCGAAAACTGGGAAATTAATAGAGTTTTCTTTTAGGTTTTCTCCAATAGTAGAAGCATCTTCGAACCCCTGTGGTAGCAAGATAATAGTTTTCTTTTAGGTTTTCTCCGATAGGAGCGCCACCTTCGAACTACAAAGGTGGTGGTGGTGGTGGTGGTGGTGGTGGTGGTGTGATGAAGTTTTCCTTTAGGTTTTCTCCGATAGGAGTGCCACCTTCGAATCCCGTTGGTGAAGGGGATGATGAAGTTTTCTATTAGGTCTGTGCTAAGTGTATAAAGAGAGCTTTATCGATCTTAGATTGTAATTACGCTAGTGTGTTTATAGCATAGCGGATCAGCTTCTACAGTGAAATTCATCATCAGTAGCGCTGATAACTTATCAAGGTGAAGAAGAGAAGTGAGAAGTGTATCAAGACACTTACTTGGCAGCATATTCCTGAGAATTAGCCTGCACACAACACAAAACTATAGCGATGGAAGCTCTGTTAGACACTATACCTGAAAATAGGTGTAGCATATGTGCAAAGAGTTTCCTGAAAAGCTACAATAAAAAGAGACATGAGCTGGTATGTGGCCGGTTTTACGAATGTAAACATTGTGGTAACGTTTATGATACTGAGAATCGCAGAGATACTCACCAAGAACGATGCGAGAGAATAACTACTGCTAAGAAACTCAAGATCGAGCCTACCAAACATAAATTGCTGTTAATGGTTCCTGATGAAGACGATGTCGTAGAATATGAAACAGCTTTCCAGGATCGACTGAAATCATATTTCATCCAGTGCTCTACATGCCAAGACCTGAATACATATCTCCAGGAATCAAAACAGCGGATAATTCAAGCCGTTCAGAAGCAACTGAGGATGCATAAAAGTGTGAAAATTAACCTCATGGCTGAATGTCGGTTTGTGAATGCCGTTGGTGACACTACTGATAAAGCCTTTAAAACGCCAAATCAAGCAATATTTTTAGAAAGTGACTTGGACGCCATATTGGAAAGTAAATTCAAGAAACTTTGTACTGAAATGGAGGAAAGTCAACTTAAAGGAAGCAGCTGGGCTTTATTAGCTGTTGATGGTGTGCGTGTTAGAATCAACAAGAATAATGAACTGAGGGGGACCAGTTACATCCCTCTACCGACCTCTATTGGAGCTAAAGGAGCCTGCATAAATCCACAGAATTATGAAGATGAAAAGTGTTTTATGTATGCTGTTCTCGCAAAGTTCATTCAGAAGAATCCTCATCGTGTTAGCAAGTATAAGGATCTTCAAGAGAGATATGACTTTTCCTGCCTCTCGTTTCCTACGAGCCTGACTGATATCCCGAAATTTGAACGAAAAAATAACATCTCTATAAATGTTTTCGGACTGGATGAGAAAAATCAAGTGTTTCCTATGAAGGTTATCGATGAAGAACTGTCCGATCATCGCGATCTGCTTCTGTTAAGCAATTCAGCTGGACGTCATCATTACGTTTATATAAAGAATTTCGAGAGACTTATTCATCAACAAAAAACCAAATGTGAGGGAAAACTCTGTATCTGCAAACGCTGTTTTACGCACTTTGAGTATCGAAATGGAGGAGTTGAGAGGTTAAATGAGCATAGAAAAATATGTGGCCAACACGGAGTTGCTAAGATTGTTATGCCAACTAAGGAGAAATCTATTGTTAGATTCAAGAATCATGAAAGGATGTTGAAATTACCTTATGTCATATACGCTGACTTTGAAAGCATTCTTACCCCTTACCACGGGTGTTCTTCTAATCCCGAAACGTCTTATACAGTTCCATATCAGAAGCATATTCCTATGAGTTTCTGTGTTTATGTCAAATCCTCAGCTACAATTGAAGGTTTACAGACTGGTCTTCCTACTGAACCCTATGTATATCGAGGATATAATGCTGCACCGAAGTTTATGGAGTATGTAAGTTCTCTCGCAAAGAAAATTAATGCTGTATACAAAACTGGTGCTCCATTAACTCTGACAGATAAGCAACAAAAATCATTCGAATCTTCTACAGAATGCTACTTATGTGGTAAAGAATTTACCGACGATAACTGGAAAGTACGAGATCATGATCATATAAGTGGTGAATATCGAGGAAGTCTACATAATCAGTGTAATCTAACCTGTAAAACGCCTAATTATATTCCTGTCTTCATACATAACCTGAGTGGATATGACTCCCATTTCATTGTTAAGGAGTTAGGCTGTACTAGCGATAGAGTAGAAGTTATTCCTAGCTCTGAGGAAAGTTATATATCATTTTCCAAGTATGTTGGTGACATTAAACTTCGTTTTGTGGATACCTATCGCTTCCTTAGTACCAGCTTGGATAAACTAGCAAAAAATCTAACATCATATCCTGAAACTCAGAAGTACTTTGGAGCAGAGAAGATCGATTTGATGATGCGTAAAGGTGTGTTTCCCTATGATTACGTTACATCATGGGATGTTTTGAGTGAGACAGAACTTCCTCCGAGAGAAGCATTCTACAGTAAGTTAAACAGAGAAGAAATTAGTGATGCAGAGTATCAGCATGCAAAAACCGTATGGAGTCACTTCAACATCAGAACACTAGGCGAGTACAGTGACCTCTACTTAACTTCAGATGTCCTTCTACTAGCAGATGTGTTTGAAACATTCAGAGAGCAGACCCTGAAAACCCATAAAGTTGATCCCGCACATTATTATACATCACCCGGACTTACGTGGGATGCAATGCTGTTGTACACACGAATTGAACTGGAATTACTACAGGATTATGACCAGCTACTCATGGTTGAAGCAGGTATAAGAGGAGGATTATGCCAAGTTTCTCATCGGTATGCAGAAGCGAACAATCACTACATGAAGGAGTATGACTCAAGTAAACCCTCTCAATATATTACGTACGAGGATTCGAATAACCAGTACGCGTGGGCTATGGGGAAGCCCCTTGCTTACGGGGGTTTTAAGTGGGTTTCTCCTGAAGATATCAACCTAGATATACTACGAGAAGATGACCCTCTCGGATACATCTTAGAAGTGGACCTTCAATATCCTACAGAACTCCATGACCTACACAATGATTTACCGTTCCTACCTGAGTGTATCAAGCCCCCGGGTTCTTCTACAAGGAAACTAATTCCTCACCTTGGATCACGAACTAGGTATGTGGTGCATTACATGACCTTGAAGCAGGCCCTTAGTCATGGGTTACAACTGACTAAAATCCATCGGGTGCTACAATTTCAACAGTCATGTTGGTTAAAGCCTTATGTGGAATTCAATAACCGGCTACGACAAGGATCGAGAAATGATTTCGAGAAGGATCTTTACAAACTTTTTAACAATGCCATGTTTGGTAAAACTATGGAAAACATCAGAAACCGACTGAATATACGACTTGTCGCCGATTGGAAGACATTGGAAAAACTGGTTGCTAAGCCTACATTTATTGATAGAACTATATATGGACCTAATCTGGCTGCAATACACATGGCGTCCCGGAAGATAGTCTTCAACAAGCCTATATACATTGGGATGTGTGTGCTGGATATCTCGAAGACCTTGATGTATTGGTATCATTATGATGTGCTAATGCCGTATTACGGGCTTGAAAATCTGAAGCTCATGTACATGGATACTGACTCTTTCATCCATCGTGTGACTACCGGAGACATATACCAGGATAAGTTACGTTTTCTGGAACATCTGGATACTGCTGATTATCCTAACGAGCACATATGTCATTCTACAAAAAACAAGAAAGTGTTGGGAAAATTTAAAGATGAAGCCAATGGAAAAATCATTCGTCGTTTTGTTGGACTGAGACCGAAGATGTATGCACTCGACATCGATGGAGGCATAATCAAGAAGATAAAAGGCATAAAACATAGTGCCATTAAACAGTACATCACCTTTGAGAGCTATGTGGACTGTCTTAAAAGCAGAGAAATCATAAGAACGCCAATGAACCTAATTATGTCCCATCAACATAATGTTGCGTCAGTGGAAGTGAACAAAATATCCCTATCTCCACATGATGACAAGAGAGTAATTGCAGATGATGGAGTATCCACATATGCCCATGGACATTGTCATATTTTGAACAGCGAATGAAAGAAGGAACCCTAGAGCAGAAAAAAAAACAATTTTCATTCCGAGAAATAAACACTAGAACGTAGCATTAAAATATCCAAGCATGAAAACAACTGAATAATAAGTGCAGAGGAGGGCGTTAAGTCTACCGTTCAGAAAACAAATTCTGACGCTGGTCCCAAGTCCAGAGAAAAAAGACGAGGGACGTCTACCTCACCACATAAGCTAACTGAACACACTTTAGTTAATGTTAAATAGGTAAATTTAAAAAGTAACTACTATCTCGTAATCTGAAATATCCTTGAAAAACTTCTTAATTAGTTATAAAATGAATTGAGTAACGTAACTTGGTCTAAAATATCCCTGAAACGCGCATAAACCTCATAACATCTGAAAAAGCATGGAAATAGCATTAGAACATTGGTTTAGCGTAACGACTTATTACAAGACGATGCATAGGGGGTAAAAGCTTGAAAAAGACACAAGAGTACGAAGACATCAATCTGCATGAAAAAATGTAAGAAAACTGTACGCCTAGACCATTGCAAATATACCTCTAACAGTAAAGAAGATATCTCTAGCTGGCAAACTTTTAGCTATGAAGCTTATAGCTTTTAATCCTAGAGTTCCGAGATCATACCTCAATACCTAACCTCCAGATCCTACAGCTTTTAACCTCCTGACCAGCAACCTTTAGCTATGAAGCTTAAAACACTTAACCCTAGAGCCCTCAGATCATACCTCCATACGTAACCTTCAGATCCTACAGCCTTAAACTCTAGACCGAGAGATCTAACCTTGAATCCATACGACCTAACCACTAAACCTACAGTCTTTAACCTTTAGACATACGAGCTTAAGCTATGAGACTTATATCCTTTAAACCCCAGGCCCTAAGATCATGCCTCAAGACCTAGCCATGTGACCATAAGAGATGAGGAACATAGTCAAAATACATAGTCTTTCAGATCAAAAGGCTTAATCAAAAAGCCTAAGATATAAGCATAAGACCTCATAACATAACAAGGTAGAATAGAGTTCCTGAAAGCATAGAGAAGGAACGAAAAACAAGAAACCCTAGCAACAAAAGAACCTCAATTTTTAGGAAAAGAGAAGCAGATACACAAAGGGTTAAATTTACTGTATAAAGATCTGTAATCAGCATATATACCTCTTGCAGTGACAAAGATAGCTATAATATCGATATGCCTAAAAACTTTGCATCATACATACAAGTAGTTAGCATGAGAAAAGAAACATGCTTAGGATAGGTTAAGGAGGTAAAAACGGGGCAGCTTAAGAAAAGAGAACGAATGTTAATACCAGAATCAACTAGGTTCAACAATGATCAAGAAGCTAAAACCATGGGATATATTAGGTTAGGTTAAAGTGGTAGAATAGAGGAACTTAAGGAAAGAGAACAAATAGGTTAACAGGTGCAACAAAGGAAGCCACTAGCCAAACACAGCTAGGTTATAATAAGAATGATGAAAGAAGGTAGAAATGAAAGAGTATATTAGGTTAGGTTAGTTTATAATAGGATGACATAGTAAAGCATAAATGTAGTACTTGCCCCAAGATTAACCGCCTTTAATCGCTGGACTAGCAAACTTAACTTCAAAATTATAAGACCATACCTCAGCCTATAAAACATAGATAAAAGACCCTACGGTCTTTATCCTCTAGACCAACAACATTTAGCTATGAACCCTACAACCCTTAACCCTAGAGCTCATTCCACATTAAATCCTATAGGTATTAACCTCCCATACCAGCAACCCTACCTGTTAAAACCTGCAACCCTTAACCCTAGAGCCCCAGATCATACCTCAAGACCTAACCTCTAAGTCCTATAACTATTAACCTCCCAGACCAACAGTCTTTACCTAAGAAACCCTGCAACTCTTAACCATAGAGTCCCAGATCATACCTCAGGACCTAACCATTAAATCCTTCAGATATTAACATCCCATACCAACAGACTTTACCTAAGAAACCCTGCAACTCTTAACCATAGAGTCCCAGATCATACCTCAGGACCTAACCATTAAATCCTTCAGATATTAACATCCCATACCAACAGGCTTTACCTAAGAAACCCTGCAACTCTTAACCCTAGAGCCTCAGATCATACCTCGAGACCTAACCTCTAAGTCCTATAGCTATTAACCTCCCAGACCAACAGTCTTTACCTGTGAAAAACCTGCAGCTCTTAGCACTAGACCCTCCTCCCAGATCATACATAGAGACCAAGCCCCTAAATCCTACAGCTCACAACCATCCAGACCAACAGACTTCGCCTGTGAAACTATTAACCCTAGAGCCTTAGACCATACCTCAAGAGCTTACCATTAAATCCTGCAGCCCTACCTGTTGAAACCTGCAGCCCTTAACCCTAGAGCCTCAGATCATACCTCGAGACCTAACCTCTAAGTCCTATAGCTATTAACCTCCCATACCAGCAGTCCCACCTGTTAAAACCTGCAACCCTTAACCCTAGAGCCCCAGATCATACCTCAGGACCTAGTCTCTAAATCCTACAGCTCTAAACCATCCAGACCAACAGACTTCACCTCCAGACCAACAGACATCACCTGTGAAAAACCTGCAGCTCTTAGCACTAGACCCTCCTCCCAGATCATACCTCAGGACCTAACCATTAAATCCTTCAGATATTAACATCCCATACCAACAGACTTTACCTAAGAAACCCTGCAGCCCTTAACCCTAGAGCCTCAGATCATAGCTCAAGACAAGCTCTGATCATACCTCAGGACACAGCATTATAAGGTACACCAAATTAAGAGGATTGACTGCCTACCTAAACACTGTCTAAATCCACTAAACATACCGATTGCGCATGGCCGCCATCTTGCTCATTTGGGTCTGTTCTGGAACCGCTATTTTTAACCTACTCAGGAAGCATACTGTTTGCTCTCTCTCTCTCTCTCTCTCTCTCTCTCTCTCTCTCTCTCTCTCTCTCTCTCTCGAATTTAGTAAATACCTTGCCTTTCTCAAAGTTATTCTTTTAGCATATCGTGTAAATAGTTTACATTTCAGATCTGAGTAACTATAAATGCATGTATTATCCAGGACATTTACGAAGAGTGGAAGCGCTGTTAGCTGTTTACACCGCTGTTATTATCCTGCTACAAAAGGTTACCCTAGCTTTATCTTTGTTAATAGAGACCTCTCAGATAACCCACTCATACTCCACATGGATGTAACACCTATCTATCCTTTGTGATTCCTGCGCGTTCCATTGGCTGAAGTGTTGCGTTCATTGATGCTCAGCAAACATCCGAGAAGCGTGGCAGTACCCCTCTGACTCTTCCGAGAGTATTCAGAGCGTTTTCTGAGACGTTTGTATTAACAAAATTAAAGCCTGGGTAAGTTTTTTCTAGCTTCACTAGCGGAAGCTGCACCGCATTGAGACGCAGCTCAACGATACATGCCCACAAGACCTCGTTGCTGGACTGTACTTGAATCTAAAGGAAAACAAAAAAGATACTGTGTCAAATGCCAAGTAACTCTATTTATGAAGTGTTTTGTGCCATATCACAAGAAAGAAAATGTTCAGCATCAAGTGTAGCATATACGGTATAATGATACTCTATTTTTTATTGTTTCCGTTTATTTTACTGTTTTGTTTTAGTTTCACACATATACACTATACATATAAACACCCATGCCCAAGGCGGAACTCGAACCCGCGACCCTCTACGCGGCGGAACGCTAGAGACGTATCCCAGTGTCCTATTTAGAGGACGGCCATTATTTCAAAATGTACAAACATGGCTATACTATTTTTATATTTATTGTTATTCATAGAGTACAGACATAAAAGAATAAGCAATAAAAGTTTCAGTTTTCAAAAATAAATAATTTGGGATTTAATGGGTTAAGGTAATGAAGACAATTTCCTGCAAGATTTTAGTTCGCACTTTATTTCCGTGCGAATATATGAGCTTTGGACTTCTCACTTCGGATACAATTTACATGTCGCTAAAAAGGCCATAATAATTTTCTCGCCACGGTCCATTAATAATTGTATTTCACCACTCCTTTCTTGCACGATTTCTTATTTCTACGCAAGTTCGCCATTGTGCTACCCGCGGCTATGGCAACTGTGGCTGCGAGGATTATGTAGAATCAAAGATCTGGTCCGCAGAAATTTAGAACAATATTTATTGCAGTAAACAGAGGTGAAACTGACGATCACGTGTCTTCGAGGTCGACTCGGTGCTCCGCCGCACGTAAACAAATGAAAGAAATCACTGCGGTACACTTCTTTGAAGTCCACTTTCGCAATAATCATCACACAACACATCTTTGATAATCAAACACTAGCAACTGCTTCTCTGCACAACACGCAACTGCTGCTTCTAACATTTTGCCGATATTTATAACTCCAGTCATTGTTTCTAGAATGTCGTAGACCTTTATGAGAACAATCGCGGTGGCAAGAGCAAGACAGAAAATTCCGGAGTCTCTCTCTGTCTCTTTCTTTCTCTTGGCAAGCGTCCAGCTCTCCTACTCACGCGCCCGGCTCCCGCTTTTCGCGGCAAGCACAACAATGCCATCGGTGACATTGCACGATGTCTTATTTCGAAGCAAGTTCGCCATTGTGCTACGCGCAGCTATGACAACAGCAATTAACTTCACACTTTGCGTATCCTGCACGCTGATACCGAAATTAAGGGACACAAAGCATAAAGAATCGTAATGGATTTCAAAGGAATGTATATTTGTGTGGAACGCGTGCATGTGCAGTTGAGTTGAATAGCATTGGGTTGAATATTTGTTTTAACAAAAGAAACGTAAGAAACTGTTTTCTTAGCAAAAGTTCTAAAGGGGTAGCACTTCACTCTGTTTGAAAAGGTATTCTTCGGACCCTTAATAACGGCATGACCGAGACTAATAATCACAATGGACAAAATAGTCACAAAGGAGTTTTAGATGAATAAGAGGGTTTTCAAGAAGTGAATGTGACACACACACACACACACACACACACACACACACACACACATATGCACAGCTGTGCACAGTGAGGACAGGCAGTCCGCGGCTTGAGGCCGATTAAGAAAGTCATCACCTCTGTCTTGGTCGAAGGCAGATCAGAAGCGATGGGAGAAGTTTTTTGTCGGTTCGTATTACGTGAAGAACGAATTAAGTTTTATCGAGTAATAAGCAGTCTACATACGGTAACTCTGAACATTGATATATCGGTAACCCTTGGTCGGCAACTTCGAGTTTGATGTAATGATAAAAAGAAGCAGTCATCAAATCAGCTTGAAACGGGAATTCCAGTGTCATTAGAACCATCCTTACTTACATACATATCAACGCATACCCTGAGAGAAACCTCATTGTTCTACCGTGCGCTACCCATATTTTATTTGCTTCAACGCAGGTATTTTCAAAACCTCCAGCGTGTTCTGGGCGCTGCTCACTACAACTTTATATGGGTGTCACATTTTTAATCCTTTCTGACGGCTAGATTGACAACTGCTGAATTGTCCAGTCTTACATCGCTGGCAGCCTTTTTAAGTTCTCTACACTACGCCAGGTTAGCTATTTTTCCTACTGCTATGGATAGCTCTCATATGTCCCCGTGTACGTAGGAGAGACATTGTCCACAGACAAATACAAAGGTGTTACGTGAATGAGGTCATATATATGACAGCTTCTCTTTATTTTGCGGCGCAATAGGGTAAAATTCTTACGCTATTATTACGAAATCTGTAACGATTACACATTTCTGTCAGGGCTTTCCAAAGATATGACGTTTTAACGTAAACAGAATTATCGTTTCAATTATTAAGTCCAATTGTGTTCCTTTAACTCAGACCATTTACACATTTCCAATTGTAACATTTTCCATTATAGTAAAACTAGAGGTAAAAATCTTAGAACTGGAATTCAAAGTCAATGATTTTAAGGAGATTACTTTTTTTTTTGCAACTTAAGTCAAGCTAATACAGTTTAAAGTACAGTGTTAAGATTACAATTAAAACACTCAGAAATGTGATAAAATGGATTAAGAAGGTGTCAAATTTTTCAACTTTTGTTTAAAGTATTTGAGGCTACAGTATTGAGCTTCTATAGCCAGTCTTTTCTTTTCTTTTTTTCATTTGCGTCCATTTGAAGAGGATAGTCATTGCAAAGGATTGCCTAACTATCTGAAGGAACACTGTTCTTCTAAGAAACTTGTGGCGAGCAAACTGATCTTGCTAAAGATTGCGCTCCGTGAAAGCAGCCAGTATAGATGTTGGGATGGAAGTTGACTTCGCAACCAGTGTAATGGAGCTCAATTAGGGTGATGTAGGGCTCCATAGAATCACTGAGCCCCGCCGTGATTAGCTTCCAGCGTTCCCTTCGCAGGAATTCAAACCATTCCCTCTGTAATGCCACATTTCCAGGATTTTTCTGAATTATCCAGTGCAATGTTCCCATTAGCAACCAGATCGCACACCTGTAGAGCGCCGTGTCTTTAAAACCGAATTCCAGTCGCTGTAGCCTTCGAAGACATGGTGGAAACTCCGGCGGGCACCATTTTCCAATAAAGCCTCTGAGCACTATCCAGATATAATGCACCTGTTTGCAAGAGGCAATCCTATGTTCCAAGGTGTCTATTTGTGAACAAATTTGGCATATGTTACATGTTGCACGGCCATGTCGCCGTAATTTCTCCGCTGTTGGTATGGTCTCGTTTAATACTTCATAAGCTGTCTCTTGCCAATCAGTAGGAACAGCTTTATTGAAGAGATTCTTCCATATAAGTTTCCATTCTCTATCGTTAACCTATATTGATAGATGTAACATACCTTCAACATTTGTTGTTGTTTGGCAGTGAGTCAAGTGGAATATCAATCATATTATAAAACACATTTGAGGTTTTCAGAGGAATCCAGCAAGGCAGTATTTTGTTATTATGGATCATGGGCAACCTACCGCAATGGCATTGGAGCCTTTCATGTGGAGAACATTGACACTAAACTCTGCACTCATATCGTCTACACCTTCTTGGGCCTGAGAAATGGCGTTGTCACATCTCTCGATCCTTACAATGACTATGAGGAGAACTGGGGCAAAGGTGAGTCTACACATTATTATCATGTATTATTATTATTATTATTATTATTATTATTATTATTATTATTATTATTATTATTATTATTATTATTATTATTATTATTATTATTATTATTATTATTATTATTATTATTATTATTATTATTATTATTATTATTATTATTATTATTATTATTATTATTATTATTATTATTATTATTATTATTATTATTATTATTATTATTATTATTATTATTATTATTATTATTATTATTATTATTATTATTATTATTATTATTATTATTATTATTATTATTATTATTATTATTATTATTATTCTTATTATTATTATTATTATTATTATTATTATTATTATTATTATTATTATTATTATTATTATTAGCATTATTATTATTAGCATTATTATTATTATTATTATTATTATTATTATTATTATTATTATTATTATTATTATTATTATTATTATTATTATTATTATTATTATTATTATTATTATTATTATTATTATTATTATTATTATTATTATTATTATTATTATTATTATTATTATTATTATTATTATTATTATTATTATTATTATTATTATTATTATTATTATTATTATTATTATTATTATTATTATTATTATTATTATTATTATTATTATTATTATTATTATTATTATTATTATTATTATTATTATTATTATTATTATTATTATTATTATTATTATTATTATTATTATTATTATTATTATTATTATTATTATTATTATTATTATTATTATTATTATTGCTGTTGCTATTGTTGTTAAAGGTTCACTGCGGAAATTTACAAGCTTGGCTAAGAACAACGGTGTCAAATCCATGTTAGCTGTTGGAGGCTGGAATGAAGGTTCTGTCAGTTACTCCCAGGTAATTAATTGTTTGAACTTTGTCAAAGTAACTGTCTAAAGTTACATTTCCTTTCAGCTAGTTCTCATACCTTTGGTTTCCAAAATCTAGTTTATAAGTTAGATTAAAAGATCACTAGTTACAGATAGGCCGATTGAAGTAAAGATTCTGTGATTCTTTGTTCCTGTAAATTCAGGTTACGTATGGAGTGAAATCACCGTTTTACTTCAATGAAAGTGCCAAACGGAATTCTGTGAATAATATATCTTCTTAACTGTTCATGAACTAAGACTAATTTCCTAGCGACAACATTCTTCCTCGATAGATAGGTACTTCTTTACTTCAAGTCCCAGGCTCTATCTTATAATTCTTCTTTCTTAGTTATATGCTGTGGGACAGCAATAGAGGAGACAATAGCTGCCATAAATTTTGAGACAGACATTGTGTTAATTTCGTCACGTTTAAGTATAAAGTGGCCTTTCTTGTAAATAAATAACGTGTATAGTTATTTCCGGACTGTTATGCCGTGGTCTGCTATAGGTAGTTGTCCAATTTCATTCACCACTGTGGTGGTTATCTTCAGTAGCGCGGTCGAGGTCTCTTTAGAAGTTTCGTAGCGCTTGAAATCACGGGCGGGGGGTGTGGGGCGGGAGGGCGTTCCCCGCTACCCGCATATTTTCTCCTCCTTGTGGTGTTGCCTACTGACGTAATGTGCAAGGAGGCTATTAAAGCAATAGATCACTATGTCTGTTTACCTTGCTATGCGATGTGAAGTAGTCAACATAAATAGTTTTAATTGAAAACAAAGCTCTCATTCTATAAAAGGAAATAATTGATGGAACAAGAAACAAAACTGTGTCACGTAACCGCACTGTCTACCAACGCAAAGTAAGTCCCTGAAAGGAATGTGCAGGAATGCCCCACAGTGAACAAAGACAGCGTATGTGTGTGTCAGAAAACGCATGCTACACAAGGAGTAGAACCGTTAAAAAACATGCGACCTATTCACTCTGTACACTAAAACCGAGAATATTGATTCACAAAAGTAGAAGCTGTCAGAATGCTTTTGAATGGTCTGTAACTGAACTGACATGGGGTCTCATAAACTACCGAGGAAGGATGTAGGAAACTTTTCCAAACCTCCTGCGCCTCATTCCCCGGAGACTTTCTTTCCTATGGTTTACTATACAACTGTCATTTAGTTATGAGATTCTAACGCACATTTCCTACACTTTTTGTAGCATTTAGGTAAGTTATAATTGCAATGTAGTCATCACAAAAGATAAGAAGCATCATTGCTCTTTAAAAATGTAACAAACGAAGAGAGAGAGAGAGAGAGAGAGAGAGAGAGAGAGAGAGAGAGAGAGAGAGAGAGAGAGAGAGAGAGAGAGAAGGAGAAGGAGAGGAAGAGAAGACAGGGGAAAAGGACCTGTTTTATTTTAATGCTAATCCTCGTCATGTGGGCCGCGCCATAGCTGAGTGGTTAAACCGCTCGACTTCAACGCTCGATTCCCGGCGACCGCAAAGTGAGATAGGTCAGTGTTTCTCAGTTATAATGTTGAACTAAAACTATAGAAATCGAAGAATTGAATTTACCGAGTCACTTATCTGCTCGGTGCCGAATTACATTTGTTTTACTTAACATTTTTATACAGCTATGTCTAACGATGTCACACAGCTGAGATGCAATCAACGTCACAGTTGGGAGCGTGTAGTACAGCGATATAATAGCAGCGACGGAAGGTTGTTGAACTTGCTACCAAAGGACGTATATTGTGCCCTTTCCAACCACCTATATGCCCGAGCGAACATTTCCAGTGTTGTGCAACATAAAGCCTTTGAAGAGAAACAGATTTGCCAATGTACTTTGCCAACGAACTTAAGAGTAAAAATCACCAACATTAAGCCCAGCTTAACTGAGCTTATTCAATAATAAAAAAAAAAAAAAACAGTTGTATTGTTCACATTAATACATTCCAAAGAGCAGAGTTTCAAGCGTTTGCTACGTAAACTGATTTTTTTAGTAACCCAATACTAACTTTGTTGAAATGATGAAGTGGTGGATTCAGAACATTATGAATAACTTTTTTATATGTGTAAAATAGTTTCTTTACATGGAAAATACATTCATTTTATAACATGTGGGTAATGTTATTAATCCTTGGGTAATCCAAAGAGTGCAGTATTTCAAATACTTACTGATGTAAGGCTAAAGTTAAATAAAAATATAGTTGGGCAAACTTGTATAAAATGTAGTTTAAAGTAAAAAAATAATAATAATAATTTTAATAAAGACAATTTAAAATATATATTTTTTATTTAAAATACATTATATACACAAGTTTATTTTATTTAGTTTAACTTTAATTTTTAATTTATTAATTAAATTTAAAGCTAAATATACAAGAACATATCTTAAATTAAAAATACAGTAATTATTTAAATTCCAATTATAACATTCAACAAAAAGTCGACTCGTTTATATAAACTGAGTTGCCAAACTATGGGGGTCGGCGAACAAGTTCTTAGATGATAAGGAGGTCCTTCAGACAGAAGAGTTTGAGAAACACTGAGATAGGTCATGGCACTGGGGCGGGATTTCTCCGGGTCCTCCGGTTTCCACCACCAGCATTCCACCGATTGCTCCATTAGCAACTTTCCTATCACTTTAACTCTCTCGTACTTTCACTCTCTCGCAACTAATCCCGGAATCTCTCTGATAAGGAAACCTCTGATTCTCAACCCGTTGTCTACAGGCCTCGAGGTTGCGCGGTTCAGAAGGCCCTACGATCCACTTAAGGAATTACAGGAATTCATTCAATTCTCGTCATGCAAATTCCATAGAACTTCAAAGCCATTACATAGCGACACGCTTTACAAAAAATTTGACAATAGTGTTAGCCCAGTGAATCCTTTTTATAATGTGTAATGACTAAACCTCGGATTGTTGCATATTTGCGTGTTTTATTTCTTGATAGTTAAACATATGCATGTAAGTAATAAATTTATTTCACGCTTTAAGGAGTATAATGAGGAATGATTATAGTGCACATTTAAGTGGTTAGTGCATATTTATGAATATGTTTTACTTTCTGAACAATGATAATTGAAATACAAATAATTTAACACAATACATTAAAAAGAACAGAAGAACCCGAGCAAATTTTTGTTTTATTTTTGTGTTTGTGTCTAACTGTTAACTATTGTTTATAAATTCATAAGAAGGTGCAGAAATATGAGAACATCGCTATCAACGAGTGCTTCATGATATATAAATATGTCGCTTAACAGTTTAACGTAACTAGACAATGTTGAACAATAAGGTGGCCAATCTTTAAGCTCGGTGCGACTGTTGCATCATAAAACTAATAACGGTTTGTATTAATGTTGCAAACGACATTTCCAAGAATTAAGAAGTGTCATTTTCAATTAAGTTTTAATCTAGGTAGTGTGCTGTTACTCGTAATTTCTGAAGTGTGAGCAGGAGGAAACGGAATATTACAGGGTTCTTAATTTAGAACCCAACAGAGCACACGGCGTTTCGCCTCTCTCGCGACCTTGCTGGATTGCCCCACCACCGTCTGTCGTTGTGCGCGGGGCCTAGCGGAGTGCACTCCACTCGGCAGTATTGTACCGGCCACCAACATGAACAGGCGCTTAACTCTAGAGCAACCCATTGTCGTGTGTAAAAGTTATAAATGGGAATCACCAACAGTGTTCGCAGAGTATATTCAAACGTTCCCTGGTGAAGTGCTTCCTTCCAGATTTACAATTCCCGGGTCGCTAGGCGAATGCTGGGTAGGTTAGTTTCATCCTCCCTCTCCATTTTATCTCCATTATCATTTCATATCGTCAGCCCGACTGGTAGCGTAGATGGTAGCGTGGCTAGTAGGTTAAAAATAGCGGTTCCAGAACAGACCCAAATGAGCAAGATGGCGGCCATGCGCAATCGGTATGTTTAGTGGATTTAGACAGTGTTTAGGTAGGCAGTCAATCCTCTTAATTTGGTGTACCTTATAATGCTGTGTCTTGAGCTATGATCTGAGGCTCTAGGGTTAAGGGCTGCAGGGTTTCTTAGGTAAAGTCTGTTGGTCTGGAGGTGAAGTCTGTTGGTCTGGATGGTTTAGAGCTGTAGGATTTAGAGACTAGGTCCTGAGGTATGATCTGGGGCTCTAGGGTTAAGGGTTGCAGGTTTTAACAGGTGGGACTGCTGGTATGGGAGGTTAATAGCTATAGGACTTAGAGGTTAGGTCTCGAGGTATGATCTGAGGCTCTAGGGTTAAGGGCTGCAGGTTTCAACAGGTAGGGCTGCAGGATTTAATGGTAAGCTCTTGAGGTATGGTCTAAGGCTCTAGGGTTAATAGTTTCACAGGCGAAGTCTGTTGGTCTGGATGGTTGTGAGCTGTAGGATTTAGGGGCTTGGTCTCTATGTATGATCTGGGAGGAGGGTCTAGTGCTAAGAGCTGCAGGTTTTTCACAGGTAAAGACTGTTGGTCTGGATGGTTGTGAGCTGTAGGATTTAGGGGCTTGGTCTCTATGTATGATCTGGGAGGAGGGTCTAGTGCTAAGAGCTGCAGGTTTTTCACAGGTAAAGACTGTTGGTCTGGGAGGTTAATAGCTATAGGACTTAGAGGTTAGGTCCTGAGGTATGATCTGGGACTCTAGGGTTAAGGGCTGCAGGGTTTCTTAGGTAAAGTCTGTTGGTCTGGAGCTTGAAAGCTGTGGGATTTAGAGGTTAGGTCTTGAGGCATGATCTGGGACTCTATGGTTAAGAGTTGCTGAGTTTCTTAGGTAAAGACTGTTGGTCAGGGAGGTTAATAGCTGTGGGATTTAGAGGTTAGGTCTTGAGGTATGATCTGGGGCTCTAGGGTTAAGGGCTGCAGGTTTTAACAGGTAGGGTTGCTGGTATGGGAGGTTAATACCTATAGGATTTAATGTGGAATGAGCTCTAGGGTTAAGGGTTGTAGGGTTCATAGCTAAATGTTGTTGGTCTAGAGGATAAAGACCGTAGGGTCTTTTATCTATGTTTTATAGGCTGAGGTATGGTCTTATAATTTTGAAGTTAAGTTTGCTAGTCCAGCGATTAAAGGCGGTTAATCTTGGGGCAAGTACTACATTTATGCTTTACTATGTCATCCTATTATAACCTAACCTAACCTAATATACTCTTTAATTTCTACCTTCTTTCATCATTCTTATTATAACCTAGCTGTGTTTGGCTAGTGGCTTCCTTTGTTGCACCTGTTAACCTAATTGTTCTCTTTCCTTAAGTTCCTCTATTCTACCACTTTAACCTAACCTAATATATCCCATGGTTTTAGCTTCTTGATCATTGTTGAACCTAGTTGATTCTGGTATTAACATTCGTTCTCTTTTCTTAAGCTGCCCCGTTTTTACCTCCTTAACCTATCCTAAGCATGTTTCTTTTCTCATGCTAACTACTTGTATGTATGATGCAAAGTTTTTAGGCATATCGATATTATAGCTATCTTTGTCACTGCAAGAGGTATATATGCTGATTACAGATCTTTATACAGTAAATTTAACCCTTTGTGTATCTGCTTCTCTTTTCCTAAAAATTGAGGTTCTTTTGTTGCTAGGGTTTCTTGTTTTTCGTTCCTTCTCTATGCTTTCAGGAACTCTATTCTACCTTGTTATGTTATGAGGTCTTATGCTTATATCTTAGGCTTTTTGATTAAGCCTTTTGATCTGAAAGACTATGTATTTTGACTATGTTCCTCATCTCTTATGGTCACATGGCTAGGTCTTGAGGCATGATCTTAGGGCCTGGGGTTTAAAGGATATAAGTCTCATAGCTTAAGCTCGTATGTCTAAAGGTTAAAGACTGTAGGTTTAGAGGTTAGGTCGTATGGATTCAAGGTTAGATCTCTCGGTCTAGAGTTTAAGGCTGTAGGATCTGAAGGTTACGTATGGAGGTATGATCTGAGGGCTCTAGGGTTAAGTGTTTTAAGCTTCATAGCTAAAGGTTGCTGGTCAGGAGGTTAAAAGCTGTAGGATCTGGAGGTTAGGTATTGAGGTATGATCTCGGAACTCTAGGATTAAAAGCTATAAGCTTCATAGCTAAAAGTTTGCCAGCTAGAGATATCTTCTTTACTGTTAGAGGTATATTTGCAATGGTCTAGGCGTACAGTTTTCTTACATTTTTTCATGCAGATTGATGTCTTCGTACTCTTGTGTCTTTTTCAAGCTTTTACCCCCTATGCATCGTCTTGTAATAAGTCGTTACGCTAAACCAATGTTCTAATGCTATTTCCATGCTTTTTCAGATGTTATGAGGTTTATGCGCGTTTCAGGGATATTTTAGACCAAGTTACGTTACTCAATTCATTTTATAACTAATTAAGAAGTTTTTCAAGGATATTTCAGATTACGAGATAGTAGTTACTTTTTAAATTTACCTATTTAACATTAACTAAAGTGTGTTCAGTTAGCTTATGTGGTGAGGTAGACGTCCCTCGTCTTTTTTCTCTGGACTTGGGACCAGCGTCAGAATTTGTTTTCTGAACGGTAGACTTAACGCCCTCCTCTGCTCTTATTATTCAGTTGTTTTCATGCTTGGATATTTTAATGCTACGTTCTAGTGTTTATTTCTCGGAATGAAAATTGTTTTTTTTCTGCTCTAGGGTTCCTTCTTTCATTCGCCGTTCAAAATATGACAATGTCCATGGGCATATGTGGATACTCCATCATCTGCAATTACTCTCTTGTCATCATGTGGAGATAGGGATATTTTGTTCACTTCCACTGACGCAACATTATGTTGATGGGACATAATTAGGTTCATTGGCGTTCTTATGATTTCTCTGCTTTTAAGACAGTCCACATAGCTCTCAAAGGTGATGTACTGTTTAATGGCACTATGTTTTATGCCTTTTATCTTCTTGATTATGCCTCCATCGATGTCGAGTGCATACATCTTCGGTCTCAGTCCAACAAAACGACGAATGATTTTTCCATTGGCTTCATCTTTAAATTTTCCCAACACTTTCTTGTTTTTTGTAGAATGACATATGTGCTCGTTAGGATAATCAGCAGTATCCAGATGTTCCAGAAAACGTAACTTATCCTGGTATATGTCTCCGGTAGTCACACGATGGATGAAAGAGTCAGTATCCATGTACATGAGCTTCAGATTTTCAAGCCCGTAATACGGCATTAGCACATCATAATGATACCAATACATCAAGGTCTTCGAGATATCCAGCACACACATCCCAATGTATATAGGCTTGTTGAAGACTATCTCCCGGGACGCCATGTGTATTGCAGCCAGATTAGGTCCATATATAGTTCTATCAATAAATGTAGGCTTAGCAACCAGTTTTTCCAATGTCTTCCAATCGGCGACAAGTCGTATATTCAGACGGTTTCTGATGTTTTCCATAGTTTTACCAAACATGGCATTGTTAAAAAGTTTGTAAAGATCCTTCTCGAAATCATTTCTCGATCCTTGTCGTAGCCGGTTATTGAATTCCACATAAGGCTTTAACCAACATGACTGTTGAAATTGTAGCACCCGATGGATTTTAGTCAGTTGTAACCCATGACTAAGGGCCTGCTTCAAGGTCATGTAATGCACCACATACCTAGTTCGTGATCCAAGGTGAGGAATTAGTTTCCTTGTAGAAGAACCCGGGGGCTTGATACACTCAGGTAGGAACGGTAAATCATTGTGTAGGTCATGGAGTTCTGTAGGATATTGAAGGTCCACTTCTAAGATGTATCCGAGAGGGTCATCTTCTCGTAGTATATCTAGGTTGATATCTTCAGGAGAAACCCACTTAAAACCCCCGTAAGCAAGGGGCTTCCCCATAGCCCACGCGTACTGGTTATTCGAATCCTCGTACGTAATATATTGAGAGGGTTTACTTGAGTCATACTCCTTCATGTAGTGATTGTTCGCTTCTGCATACCGATGAGAAACTTGGCATAATCCTCCTCTTATACCTGCTTCAACCATGAGTAGCTGGTCATAATCCTGTAGTAATTCCAGTTCAATTCGTGTGTACAACAGCATTGCATCCCACGTAAGTCCGGGTGATGTATAATAATGTGCGGGATCAACTTTATGGGTTTTCAGGGTCTGCTCTCTGAATGTTTCAAACACATCTGCTAGTAGAAGGACATCTGAAGTTAAGTAGAGGTCACTGTACTCGCCTAGTGTTCTGATGTTGAAGTGACTCCATACGGTTTTTGCATGCTGATACTCTGCATCACTAATTTCTTCTCTGTTTAACTTACTGTAGAATGCTTCTCTCGGAGGAAGTTCTGTCTCACTCAAAACATCCCATGATGTAACGTAATCATAGGGAAACACACCTTTACGCATCATCAAATCGATCTTCTCTGCTCCAAAGTACTTCTGAGTTTCAGGATATGATGTTAGATTTTTTGCTAGTTTATCCAAGCTGGTACTAAGGAAGCGATAGGTATCCACAAAACGAAGTTTAATGTCACCAACATACTTGGAAAATGATATATAACTTTCCTCAGAGCTAGGAATAACTTCTACTCTATCGCTAGTACAGCCTAACTCCTTAACAATGAAATGGGAGTCATATCCACTCAGGTTATGTATGAAGACAGGAATATAATTAGGCGTTTTACAGGTTAGATTACACTGATTATGTAGACTTCCTCGATATTCACCACTTATATGATCATGATCTCGTACTTTCCAGTTATCGTCGGTAAATTCTTTACCACATAAGTAGCATTCTGTAGAAGATTCGAATGATTTTTGTTGCTTATCTGTCAGAGTTAATGGAGCACCAGTTTTGTATACAGCATTAATTTTCTTTGCGAGAGAACTTACATACTCCATAAACTTCGGTGCAGCATTATATCCTCGATATACATAGGGTTCAGTAGGAAGACCAGTCTGTAAACCTTCAATTGTAGCTGAGGATTTGACATAAACACAGAAACTCATAGGAATATGCTTCTGATATGGAACTGTATAAGACGTTTCGGGATTAGAAGAACACCCATGGTAAGGGGTAAGAATGCTTTCAAAGTCAGCGTATATGACATAAGGTAATTTCAACATCCTTTCATGATTCTTGAATCTAACAATAGATTTCTCCTTAGTTGGCATAACAATCTTAGCAACTCCGTGTTGGCCACATATTTTTCTATGCTCATTTAACCTCTCAACTCCTCCATTTCGATACTCAAAGTGCGTAAAACAGCGTTTGCAGATACAGAGTTTTCCCTCACATTTGGTTTTTTGTTGATGAATAAGTCTCTCGAAATTCTTTATATAAACGTAATGATGACGTCCAGCTGAATTGCTTAACAGAAGCAGATCGCGATGATCGGACAGTTCTTCATCGATAACCTTCATAGGAAACACTTGATTTTTCTCATCCAGTCCGAAAACATTTATAGAGATGTTATTTTTTCGTTCAAATTTCGGGATATCAGTCAGGCTCGTAGGAAACGAGAGGCAGGAAAAGTCATATCTCTCTTGAAGATCCTTATACTTGCTAACATGATGAGGATTCTTCTGAATGAACTTTGCGAGAACAGCATACATAAAACACTTTTCATCTTCATAATTCTGTGGATTTATGCAGGCTCCTTTAGCTCCAATAGAGGTCGGTAGAGGGATGTAACTGGTCCCCCTCAGTTCATTATTCTTGTTGATTCTAACACGCACACCATCAACAGCTAATAAAGCCCAGCTGCTTCCTTTAAGTTGACTTTCCTCCATTTCAGTACAAAGTTTCTTGAATTTACTTTCCAATATGGCGTCCAAGTCACTTTCTAAAAATATTGCTTGATTTGGCGTTTTAAAGGCTTTATCAGTAGTGTCACCAACGGCATTCACAAACCGACATTCAGCCATGAGGTTAATTTTCACACTTTTATGCATCCTCAGTTGCTTCTGAACGGCTTGAATTATCCGCTGTTTTGATTCCTGGAGATATGTATTCAGGTCTTGGCATGTAGAGCACTGGATGAAATATGATTTCAGTCGATCCTGGAAAGCTGTTTCATATTCTACGACATCGTCTTCATCAGGAACCATTAACAGCAATTTATGTTTGGTAGGCTCGATCTTGAGTTTCTTAGCAGTAGTTATTCTCTCGCATCGTTCTTGGTGAGTATCTCTGCGATTCTCAGTATCATAAACGTTACCACAATGTTTACATTCGTAAAACCGGCCACATACCAGCTCATGTCTCTTTTTATTGTAGCTTTTCAGGAAACTCTTTGCACATATGCTACACCTATTTTCAGGTATAGTGTCTAACAGAGCTTCCATCGCTATAGTTTTTTGTTGTGTGCAGGCTAATTCTCAGGAATATGCTGCCAAGTAAGTGTCTTGATACACTTCTCACTTCTCTTCTTCACCTTGATAAGTTATCAGCGCTACTGATGATGAATTTCACTGTAGAAGCTGATCCGCTATGCTATAAACACACTAGCGTAATTACAATCTAAGATCGATAAAGCTCTCTTTATACACTTAGCACAGACCTAATAGAAAACTTCATCATCCCCTTCACCAACGGGATTCGAAGGTGGCACTCCTATCGGAGAAAACCTAAAGGAAAACTTCATCACACCACCACCACCACCACCACCACCACCACCACCACCACCACCACCACCTTTGTAGTTCGAAGGTGGCGCTCCTATCGGAGAAAACCTAAAAGAAAACTATTATCTTGCTACCACAGGGGTTCGAAGATGCTTCTACTATTGGAGAAAACCTAAAAGAAAACTCTATTAATTTCCCAGTTTTCGATTATTCTTTAACTACTTTACAATTCACATGAGAGAAAAATTTTGACAAATTAAAATTGAAAAAGGAAATAAATAGCTAGATTTGAAGATAAAATTTAGACAATTCAAACGAGTATAAACACGACTAAGCTCCGCCTTTTAGTTTTAAAGTTACATTAGGAGCTCCCATTGCCACCCGTAGACACCTCTACGTCATCTTCAACCACGTGTTCTTGATTCTTTTCACAAATATCTTAACATAACAGTTATATTTTTCCCAAGTTCATCTATTACACCGTTTAACTGATCAACGGGGCACCCTTAGAATCCTTCACTTCATCCTCAAACACACCTTCTTGAACCCTTTTGATATATTTTAACCTATTTATGTTTGTTGCTACGGGCATCCGTTCTCTTTTCTTAAGTTAAATTATTACGACCATCTTGTTATGTTTAAGTCTCATGCTTATATATTAAACTTTGTGATTAAGTATTTTGATTTGAAAGTCTATGTAAATCGGTTAAGGTAAACATCTCTTCTCAACATGAGACAAGTCATGATGTATGATCTTATGGGGTGAGCTTGCCAACACGTCTAAAAGCATTTATATTCAAAGGTATTTAAATTATCCCACCGAGATTTGAAACCTGATCCTAAGGCGCAAATTACCATTTCAACAACAATTCAGACCTAAAGTATATATGTATACGCTATTTCATTGCGCTAACGTTATTAGTTCAAGAGTTATTTAAGATTCAAGTTATTGCGACAGAAGCGGTTATCGAACCACGGGTCTGTAGGATACGGAATCATAAATCATTCACAGCATATGTTGAATGAAAAAAAACCCTGCGCTTTCCCCTGTTGTTCTATGTGCAATAGATCAGAAATAGAACACAATTACATAATTCAGTGGACGATGGGAACTGAACCAGGGACCCTTGAGCTACACGTTGTCAGCATATGATTAACTATGAGAAGCATAACCATATAAAGGTTATTTCACTTCTCTAGACCCAGCGGTTTCAGAGATATTTAAATTAAACGATTCAGGACTCGAACTAAGGACTACAGGTATACAGTATATACCCTGCGGACCCCGCTAACCATATGTAAGTAATAAAGTTTATCCGAAGTCGCTATCATAATTAATTTAGGAGTTACTCAGATTTACCGATTCAGGACTCGAACCGAGGACAACCAGTATATGAGAGAACGTCTGTAGATGCTCCTTAACGATATAAAAGTAATAAAGTTTATCCGAGCTCGCTATCGTTACTAGTTTCGGAGTTATTCGAATAATAAATGTACTGATTTGCACGGGATTCGATTAGGCGACCATTGATAAAACTATCAGTCAGACAGTCAGTAAGGGCACGGACACCCCTGCGCGGTAGAAAGGCAGCATGCATCGTCTTTCCACCCCTGGTCGGCATCCCATTAGTTTGCGAACACTATTTATCACATGCAGGTGTGCATGCGTCTTGGGACAAGGGCTTGACAGGTCATTAATCAAGGAGTAGTAGATAAAGGCTTTTTCCATACCACCTGCAACATCTTGGGTGGTCCTCACACCCCCTCCCCTCCCCGTTCCATACCACCTGCAACATCTTGGGTGGTCCTCACACCCCCTCCCCTCCATTTATGCAAATTTATGCAAAGTGATCTGGAAAAGGCTTTTATATACTACTCCTTGATTAATGACCTGTCAAGCCCTTGTCCCAAGACGCATGCACACCTGCATGTGATAAATAGTGTTCGCAAACTAATGGGATGCCGACCAGGGGTGGAAAGACGATGCATGCTGCCTTTCTACCGCGCAGGGGTGTCCGTGCCCTTACTGACTGTCTGACTGATAGTTTTATCAATGGTCGCCTAATCGAATCCCGTGCAAATCAGTACATTTATTATTCGAATAACTCCGAAACTAGTAACGATAGCGAGCTCGGATAAACTTTATTACTTTTATATCGTTAAGGAGCATCTACAGACGTTCTCTCATATACTGGTTGTCCTCGGTTCGAGTCCTGAATCGGTAAATCTGAGTAACTCCTAAATTAATTATGATAGCGACTTCGGATAAACTTTATTACTTACATATGGTTAGCGGGGTCCGCAGGGTATATACTGTATACCTGTAGTCCTTAGTTCGAGTCCTGAATCGTTTAATTTAAATATCTCTGAAACCGCTGGGTCTAGAGAAGTGAAATAACCTTTATATGGTTATGCTTCTCATAGTTAATCATATGCTGACAACGTGTAGCTCAAGGGTCCCTGGTTCAGTTCCCATCGTCCACTGAATTATGTAATTGTGTTCTATTTCTGATCTATTGCACATAGAACAACAGGGGAAAGCGCAGGTTTTTTTTTCATTCAACATATGCTGTGAATGATTTATGATTCCGTATCCTACAGACCCGTGGTTCGATAACCGCTTCTGTCGCAATAACTTGAATCTTAAATAACTCTTGAACTAATAACGTTAGCGCAATGAAATAGCGTATACATATATACTTTAGGTCTGAATTGTTGTTGAAATGGTAATTTGCGCCTTAGGATCAGGGTTCAAATCTCGGTGGGATAATTTAAATACCTTTGAATATAAATGCTTTTAGACGTGTTGGCAAGCTCACCCCATAAGATCATACATCATGACTTGTCTCATGTTGAGAAGAGATGTTTACCTTAACCGATTTACATAGACTTTCAAATCAAAATACTTAATCACAAAGTTTAATATATAAGCATGAGACTTAAACATAACAAGATGGTCGTAATAATTTAACTTAAGAAAAGAGAACGGATGCCCGTAGCAACAAACATAAATAGGTTAAAATATATCAAAAGGGTTCAAGAAGGTGTGTTTGAGGATGAAGTGAAGGATTCTAAGGGTGCCCCGTTGATCAGTTAAACGGTGTAATAGATGAACTTGGGGAAAATATAACTGTTATGTTAAGATATTTGTGAAAAGAATCAAGAACACGTGGTTGAAGATGACGTAGAGGTGTCTACGGGTGGCAATGGGAGCTCCTAATGTAACTTTAAAACTAAAAGGCGGAGCTTAGTCGTGTTTATACTCGTTTGAATTGTCTAAATTTTATCTTCAAATCTAGCTATTTATTTCCTTTTTCAATTTTAATTTGTCAAAATTTTTCTCTCATGTGAATTGTAAAGTAGTTAAAGAATAATCGAAAACTGGGAAATTAATAGAGTTTTCTTTTAGGTTTTCTCCAATAGTAGAAGCATCTTCGAACCCCTGTGGTAGCAAGATAATAGTTTTCTTTTAGGTTTTCTCCGATAGGAGCGCCACCTTCGAACTACAAAGGTGGTGGTGGTGGTGGTGGTGGTGGTGGTGGTGTGATGAAGTTTTCCTTTAGGTTTTCTCCGATAGGAGTGCCACCTTCGAATCCCGTTGGTGAAGGGGATGATGAAGTTTTCTATTAGGTCTGTGCTAAGTGTATAAAGAGAGCTTTATCGATCTTAGATTGTAATTACGCTAGTGTGTTTATAGCATAGCGGATCAGCTTCTACAGTGAAATTCATCATCAGTAGCGCTGATAACTTATCAAGGTGAAGAAGAGAAGTGAGAAGTGTATCAAGACACTTACTTGGCAGCATATTCCTGAGAATTAGCCTGCACACAACAAAAAACTATAGCGATGGAAGCTCTGTTAGACACTATACCTGAAAATAGGTGTAGCATATGTGCAAAGAGTTTCCTGAAAAGCTACAATAAAAAGAGACATGAGCTGGTATGTGGCCGGTTTTACGAATGTAAACATTGTGGTAACGTTTATGATACTGAGAATCGCAGAGATACTCACCAAGAACGATGCGAGAGAATAACTACTGCTAAGAAACTCAAGATCGAGCCTACCAAACATAAATTGCTGTTAATGGTTCCTGATGAAGACGATGTCGTAGAATATGAAACAGCTTTCCAGGATCGACTGAAATCATATTTCATCCAGTGCTCTACATGCCAAGACCTGAATACATATCTCCAGGAATCAAAACAGCGGATAATTCAAGCCGTTCAGAAGCAACTGAGGATGCATAAAAGTGTGAAAATTAACCTCATGGCTGAATGTCGGTTTGTGAATGCCGTTGGTGACACTACTGATAAAGCCTTTAAAACGCCAAATCAAGCAATATTTTTAGAAAGTGACTTGGACGCCATATTGGAAAGTAAATTCAAGAAACTTTGTACTGAAATGGAGGAAAGTCAACTTAAAGGAAGCAGCTGGGCTTTATTAGCTGTTGATGGTGTGCGTGTTAGAATCAACAAGAATAATGAACTGAGGGGGACCAGTTACATCCCTCTACCGACCTCTATTGGAGCTAAAGGAGCCTGCATAAATCCACAGAATTATGAAGATGAAAAGTGTTTTATGTATGCTGTTCTCGCAAAGTTCATTCAGAAGAATCCTCATCGTGTTAGCAAGTATAAGGATCTTCAAGAGAGATATGACTTTTCCTGCCTCTCGTTTCCTACGAGCCTGACTGATATCCCGAAATTTGAACGAAAAAATAACATCTCTATAAATGTTTTCGGACTGGATGAGAAAAATCAAGTGTTTCCTATGAAGGTTATCGATGAAGAACTGTCCGATCATCGCGATCTGCTTCTGTTAAGCAATTCAGCTGGACGTCATCATTACGTTTATATAAAGAATTTCGAGAGACTTATTCATCAACAAAAAACCAAATGTGAGGGAAAACTCTGTATCTGCAAACGCTGTTTTACGCACTTTGAGTATCGAAATGGAGGAGTTGAGAGGTTAAATGAGCATAGAAAAATATGTGGCCAACACGGAGTTGCTAAGATTGTTATGCCAACTAAGGAGAAATCTATTGTTAGATTCAAGAATCATGAAAGGATGTTGAAATTACCTTATGTCATATACGCTGACTTTGAAAGCATTCTTACCCCTTACCATGGGTGTTCTTCTAATCCCGAAACGTCTTATACAGTTCCATATCAGAAGCATATTCCTATGAGTTTCTGTGTTTATGTCAAATCCTCAGCTACAATTGAAGGTTTACAGACTGGTCTTCCTACTGAACCCTATGTATATCGAGGATATAATGCTGCACCGAAGTTTATGGAGTATGTAAGTTCTCTCGCAAAGAAAATTAATGCTGTATACAAAACTGGTGCTCCATTAACTCTGACAGATAAGCAACAAAAATCATTCGAATCTTCTACAGAATGCTACTTATGTGGTAAAGAATTTACCGACGATAACTGGAAAGTACGAGATCATGATCATATAAGTGGTGAATATCGAGGAAGTCTACATAATCAGTGTAATCTAACCTGTAAAACGCCTAATTATATTCCTGTCTTCATACATAACCTGAGTGGATATGACTCCCATTTCATTGTTAAGGAGTTAGGCTGTACTAGCGATAGAGTAGAAGTTATTCCTAGCTCTGAGGAAAGTTATATATCATTTTCCAAGTATGTTGGTGACATTAAACTTCGTTTTGTGGATACCTATCGCTTCCTTAGTACCAGCTTGGATAAACTAGCAAAAAATCTAACATCATATCCTGAAACTCAGAAGTACTTTGGAGCAGAGAAGATCGATTTGATGATGCGTAAAGGTGTGTTTCCCTATGATTACGTTACATCATGGGATGTTTTGAGTGAGACAGAACTTCCTCCGAGAGAAGCATTCTACAGTAAGTTAAACAGAGAAGAAATTAGTGATGCAGAGTATCAGCATGCAAAAACCGTATGGAGTCACTTCAACATCAGAACACTAGGCGAGTACAGTGACCTCTACTTAACTTCAGATGTCCTTCTACTAGCAGATGTGTTTGAAACATTCAGAGAGCAGACCCTGAAAACCCATAAAGTTGATCCCGCACATTATTATACATCACCCGGACTTACGTGGGATGCAATGCTGTTGTACACACGAATTGAACTGGAATTACTACAGGATTATGACCAGCTACTCATGGTTGAAGCAGGTATAAGAGGAGGATTATGCCAAGTTTCTCATCGGTATGCAGAAGCGAACAATCACTACATGAAGGAGTATGACTCAAGTAAACCCTCTCAATATATTACGTACGAGGATTCGAATAACCAGTACGCGTGGGCTATGGGGAAGCCCCTTGCTTACGGGGGTTTTAAGTGGGTTTCTCCTGAAGATATCAACCTAGATATACTACGAGAAGATGACCCTCTCGGATACATCTTAGAAGTGGACCTTCAATATCCTACAGAACTCCATGACCTACACAATGATTTACCGTTCCTACCTGAGTGTATCAAGCCCCCGGGTTCTTCTACAAGGAAACTAATTCCTCACCTTGGATCACGAACTAGGTATGTGGTGCATTACATGACCTTGAAGCAGGCCCTTAGTCATGGGTTACAACTGACTAAAATCCATCGGGTGCTACAATTTCAACAGTCATGTTGGTTAAAGCCTTATGTGGAATTCAATAACCGGCTACGACAAGGATCGAGAAATGATTTCGAGAAGGATCTTTACAAACTTTTTAACAATGCCATGTTTGGTAAAACTATGGAAAACATCAGAAACCGTCTGAATATACGACTTGTCGCCGATTGGAAGACATTGGAAAAACTGGTTGCTAAGCCTACATTTATTGATAGAACTATATATGGACCTAATCTGGCTGCAATACACATGGCGTCCCGGGAGATAGTCTTCAACAAGCCTATATACATTGGGATGTGTGTGCTGGATATCTCGAAGACCTTGATGTATTGGTATCATTATGATGTGCTAATGCCGTATTACGGGCTTGAAAATCTGAAGCTCATGTACATGGATACTGACTCTTTCATCCATCGTGTGACTACCGGAGACATATACCAGGATAAGTTACGTTTTCTGGAACATCTGGATACTGCTGATTATCCTAACGAGCACATATGTCATTCTACAAAAAACAAGAAAGTGTTGGGAAAATTTAAAGATGAAGCCAATGGAAAAATCATTCGTCGTTTTGTTGGACTGAGACCGAAGATGTATGCACTCGACATCGATGGAGGCATAATCAAGAAGATAAAAGGCATAAAACATAGTGCCATTAAACAGTACATCACCTTTGAGAGCTATGTGGACTGTCTTAAAAGCAGAGAAATCATAAGAACGCCAATGAACCTAATTATGTCCCATCAACATAATGTTGCGTCAGTGGAAGTGAACAAAATATCCCTATCTCCACATGATGACAAGAGAGTAATTGCAGATGATGGAGTATCCACATATGCCCATGGACATTGTCATATTTTGAACGGCGAATGAAAGAAGGAACCCTAGAGCAGAAAAAAAACAATTTTCATTCCGAGAAATAAACACTAGAACGTAGCATTAAAATATCCAAGCATGAAAACAACTGAATAATAAGAGCAGAGGAGGGCGTTAAGTCTACCGTTCAGAAAACAAATTCTGACGCTGGTCCCAAGTCCAGAGAAAAAAGACGAGGGACGTCTACCTCACCACATAAGCTAACTGAACACACTTTAGTTAATGTTAAATAGGTAAATTTAAAAAGTAACTACTATCTCGTAATCTGAAATATCCTTGAAAAACTTCTTAATTAGTTATAAAATGAATTGAGTAACGTAACTTGGTCTAAAATATCCCTGAAACGCGCATAAACCTCATAACATCTGAAAAAGCATGGAAATAGCATTAGAACATTGGTTTAGCGTAACGACTTATTACAAGACGATGCATAGGGGGTAAAAGCTTGAAAAAGACACAAGAGTACGAAGACATCAATCTGCATGAAAAAATGTAAGAAAACTGTACGCCTAGACCATTGCAAATATACCTCTAACAGTAAAGAAGATATCTCTAGCTGGCAAACTTTTAGCTATGAAGCTTATAGCTTTTAATCCTAGAGTTCCGAGATCATACCTCAATACCTAACCTCCAGATCCTACAGCTTTTAACCTCCTGACCAGCAACCTTTAGCTATGAAGCTTAAAACACTTAACCCTAGAGCCCTCAGATCATACCTCCATACGTAACCTTCAGATCCTACAGCCTTAAACTCTAGACCGAGAGATCTAACCTTGAATCCATACGACCTAACCTCTAAACCTACAGTCTTTAACCTTTAGACATACGAGCTTAAGCTATGAGACTTATATCCTTTAAACCCCAGGCCCTAAGATCATGCCTCAAGACCTAGCCATGTGACCATAAGAGATGAGGAACATAGTCAAAATACATAGTCTTTCAGATCAAAAGGCTTAATCAAAAAGCCTAAGATATAAGCATAAGACCTCATAACATAACAAGGTAGAATAGAGTTCCTGAAAGCATAGAGAAGGAACGAAAAACAAGAAACCCTAGCAACAAAAGAACCTCAATTTTTAGGAAAAGAGAAGCAGATACACAAAGGGTTAAATTTACTGTATAAAGATCTGTAATCAGCATATATACCTCTTGCAGTGACAAAGATAGCTATAATATCGATATGCCTAAAAACTTTGCATCATACATACAAGTAGTTAGCATGAGAAAAGAAACATGCTTAGGATAGGTTAAGGAGGTAAAAACGGGGCAGCTTAAGAAAAGAGAACGAATGTTAATACCAGAATCAACTAGGTTCAACAATGATCAAGAAGCTAAAACCATGGGATATATTAGGTTAGGTTAAAGTGGTAGAATAGAGGAACTTAAGGAAAGAGAACAATTAGGTTAACAGGTGCAACAAAGGAAGCCACTAGCCAAACACAGCTAGGTTATAATAAGAATGATGAAAGAAGGTAGAAATTAAAGAGTATATTAGGTTAGGTTAGGTTATAATAGGATGACATAGTAAAGCATAAATGTAGTACTTGCCCCAAGATTAACCGCCTTTAATCGCTGGACTAGCAAACTTAACTTCAAAATTATAAGACCATACCTCAGCCTATAAAACATAGATAAAAGACCCTACGGTCTTTATCCTCTAGACCAACAACATTTAGCTATGAACCCTACAACCCTTAACCCTAGAGCTCATTCCACATTAAATCCTATAGGTATTAACCTCCCATACCAGCAACCCTACCTGTTAAAACCTGCAGCCCTTAACCCTAGAGCCCCAGATCATACCTCAAGACCTAACCTCTAAATCCCACAGCTATTAACCTCCCTGACCAACAGTCTTTACCTAAGAAACTCAGCAACTCTTAACCATAGAGTCCCAGATCATGCCTCAAGACCTAACCTCTAAATCCCACAGCTTTCAAGCTCCAGACCAACAGACTTTACCTAAGAAACCCTGCAGCCCTTAACCCTAGAGTCCCAGATCATACCTCAGGACCTAACCTCTAAGTCCTATAGCTATTAACCTCCCAGACCAACAGTCTTTACCTGTGAAAAACCTGCAGCTCTTAGCACTAGACCCTCCTCCCAGATCATACATAGAGACCAAGCCCCTAAATCCTACAGCTCACAACCATCCAGACCAACAGTCTTTACCTGTGAAAAACCTGCAGCTCTTAGCACTAGACCCTCCTCCCAGATCATACATAGAGACCAAGCCCCTAAATCCTACAGCTCACAACCATCCAGACCAACAGACTTCGCCTGTGAAACTATTAACCCTAGAGCCTTAGACCATACCTCAAGAGCTTACCATTAAATCCTGCAGCCCTACCTGTTGAAACCTGCAGCCCTTAACCCTAGAGCCTCAGATCATACCTCGAGACCTAACCTCTAAGTCCTATAGCTATTAACCTCCCATACCAGCAGTCCCACCTGTTAAAACCTGCAACCCTTAACCCTAGAGCCCCAGATCATACCTCAGGACCTAGTCTCTAAATCCTACAGCTCTAAACCATCCAGACCAACAGACTTCACCTCCAGATCAACAGACTTTACCTAAGAAACCCTGCAGCCCTTAACCCTAGAGCCTCAGATCATAGCTCAAGACACAGCATTATAAGGTACACCAAATTAAGAGGATTGACTGCCTACCTAAACACTGTCTAAATCCACTAAACATACCGATTGCGCATGGCCGCCATCTTGCTCATTTGGGTCTGTTCTGGAACCGCTATTTTTAACCTACTGTGGCTGCCTCACGTTCAATAGGTCCCGAGTTCGAATCTCGGTCAGGGTGAGTTGCCTGGATAAGGCTTTTTTTCCGGGATTTTCCCTTATCCTTAAAGACCAATGTCGGGTAGCTCTAAGCTCTATGGGCCCTGGACGCATTTAAGCATCATTTCACCCATTTCATTCACCGTCCGATATGACTTAACGTTGGAGGACGTAAAATTAAAAAAAAATCATATAATCCCTCATCTGGTGATCTCTTTCAGGGTAGAAGTGTCGGCGACTGTCTCGGCGCTGCATGGCAGGATGATATGCTCCTAGTAAACACTTTCTCCTCCGGTAGAACGGTCTCCGGTCTCAGGGCCGGCCTACTGGGCCGCTTTAGGACCACGGTGATTGGCATAGTGGTTGTACTGGTCTGCCAGGGAGTTTCCAACTGGTCACCTGTAGGGACCCTGCCCGCTGCCCTGTCATCTCTAATAGGGATGGCCTCTCTCTTTCTTCTCTCCTCTCATTCTCCCTTCCCGGGATGCCTCACTTGGTGTATACGTACAATAGATCTAGTCTGGTCGCAGTGCCGAATCCCCTCCGTAGCTTAATCCAATCCAATCCAAATAACTAACAGGTAAAGATAAAAGGCACATTCTGAGCATCACACTTAAAGGCACCTCCTTTGTCATAAACTTCAGTATTAATTTCGCTGGTATACTAGATTTGTTTTAACCGCTACCTGTAGCCTTTTGACTTAGATTTAAATTCAGAATATGTCAACCTATGGCGCGTCTCACGCTTAGAAGACAGTACAGGTCTTATGGAGCGCCCTGTTATCACATGTACTATACGTCCAATCGCAACTTCGGCCACGGCAGCGTCCAGTCTGTCGGTTTGATATTGTATCGTAAATGATACATCATTAATACGGAACTATCTACACTGTTATTGTATTCTATTTTAAAAGATTCGATTTCTGAGTGCATGTAGTTTAATTTTTAATCCTCCTTTTACTTGTTACTTTAGAGTTCAAAACATGATTTTGCAGACAAAAAAATATATATTACAAGAAACCAAATGGAGGCATGCAATGATAAAAGCCTTAAATATGCTTTAAATATGTCTGTTACTTGTATGCTTCTCCACTGTCTTCTGATGAGGGTGCAATTCCTTCCATTTCGTCGTCCATTAGTCTCGACGACAAATCTGATATCTTCTCTTTCTATTAGTACACACTTGTTACCTCTTCTTTCATATTCGAACCTCAAATCGTGTAGGAACTGATTCAAAATGGTTCTTGAGAAATTAGCTAGGGTGTCGCCATTACTGTTTACCTTTGCCAAATCTAGATTCAGCTGGGTGAAATGTTTTCAAGCAGCAAAGAATGAACAGTACGCCGCACTCCGCTTTGCACTATTCCATCATATTGCGTTAATCTAGCGTTCTTTTGTTTCCTCGCCCTTTTTTATGGAGTTCATAAGGCAACTTTCATTCGTTCCCTTTTTATTCTATATACTGATGTTTCTGAACACGTACTGATTCTAATTTGACTTGAAAAATAACTTAAGACATTCGATACTAACGTGCAGCTAACAAAACTGTTAAATAGCTGCACGTGAACCTTAGCAATGTTTCACACGCTATAAACATACTCATAAGAACTCTTGCAAACTGTGTTCCTTTGTCTGCATCACATTGCCTGCTGTTCGCGCGTGCCGCTGTTTCTTTGAGTATATGAATGTCTTTTGTTTATTTGGCACATACGACGAATGCAAGAAGTTAGAGGATTGCGCTTTCTTTTAAAAATTGCCTTCAACCTTCCTTTACATTTCTTTCCCTTTGTCCCCCGATGTAAACCCAATAACAAAAAAGTTTCTCACTGCCTACATTTTCTAGTGTGTATATAAAATTTCCCGGAATTACTTAATGTAAAAAAAAAAAAAAAAAAAAAAATATAGCACTCGTCTGATTTAAGATGGAGAATTCAAACTTGGCAGGTAGGAACATTGTAGTCTTCTATACCTAAGAAAAAATTGTTGTAATATTATAGCGGTAAGCTTTATAGTTACCGCATGATGAACATACAAATAGCAAATATCGGACTTTTGCCGAAAAACAATTTTCGGAAAATTTGGGCCCATAGAAACACAAAATGACTTTAAAAATGACATAATCTGACCAGGCACGTATTTAGAAGTCAATTTCCGGGGGGGGGGGGGCTTTCAAACAATCTACGTTGAATTATTTGCTTTTAATAAATAATTAATCAGTAATGTGTTTTTATCATGTTAGTAAAAATAAAGACATATGTAATATATTATATTCACATGACTTTCTCCACACAAGCTTCTACAAATTGTTCTTAGAAAAGTTTGTTTTTGTCTTGTTTCTTTGGATAAAGTCTTGCACATTGCACATATTTTGTTCTTATACCTGGGATAAAGTGATATAAGCAGTTATCAGATATTTAAAAAGTGAAATACTGATTGATGCATTTGAAGTATTAGTTCTCCTTGAATGAGAAAGGGAATAGAAACGTACAAGTTAAAAATTACATACCTTTAAGTATCTAGGAATTCTAATGAACAAATTATAATATATCGGAGTTCGTTAACTTTTCAATACATTATTGTAATTTACATTATTTGTGTATTTTAATGAGTTCTACAGCTGCTGTACAGTAACTTTTCGTTTATCTCTTAAATAACTTCATGTTGTCCTGACAGTGAATAGAGACGTTAAGATGAGAAGCTTCTATAAAGTTTGCCGATTAATTTTAAACTAAGTTTTATTTAAACTATTTATTAAAATTTGAAATGATAATTCATTTGGAAGGTTCGAAACTCCTGGGGCTTCCCTAAAATAATCTGACAGAGAAAATATTCTGCATAAGACAGTGTGTTCAAAGCTGCAAATTATTACAATTAATTATTTATATCATGTGGCAACAACGCAAGGGTAAAAAAGGACGAAGCTAATGAGAATTCCCATGTGTTAGACAGAGAGAGATACATTCCATTAAATTTCATACTGTCTTTTAAGGTTGAGACAAGCTATAGCTCCTTAATTCTCACTTTCTCCTCTAAAGATCCACAGATAGAAGGTCGTTTTTTTGCCATGTTGCTCACACAACAACAATTACTGGACTTGCAAAAAAAAAAAAAAAAAAAAAAAATCCACCGTATACCACAACAGTCTAAAACAAATGCTCGACCTGGAGCTGCTACTATGTCACACCTGTCAAGAAGGAAAGTCCAACAGGGCAATGCGCTGTCGAAATGTCACCGTAATGTACCTTCTCTCTGTCAGCAACCCATGCCTACTGTCTGCCCACCAAAAGTAGACAAGGCATCACTTTTGCTGTGTTTATGTTGGCCTTCCGTATATGATAAGAATGCTATGTTCATCTAAAATACACAGTGTTGTCACATCTCACCCATACATAATACCTATGACTGCAGCTATTAAACAGAGCTGGCAGCATGGGTAACTCATGTGCCCTCTCATACACTCATTTCGAAGTAAACAACATATGCCATGTTGTGATGAGCAGACAGTAGTTCAGAGGGCGACAGCTTCGGGCAAGGTGGCGTTTTAAGGCGAAGAGCAGGGCTGTCAGCGCGTGTGACGTCAGGTGAGAGCTGCGTACTGCAGGTTACCGAAATAAATGGCGCTGTATGTAGGAACCGGAGGGTTCAGTCAGCTTGTAATTTTCCTCACTGAAGAATATGTGCAGATAGTACAAAGTCTTCGTCACCAGTTTGAATCCAGATTTCAAAATGTAAAAACACTTTCTACTACATTTCAGCTCTTTGCAACCCTCTGTTCAGTGGATGTCAACAATGTAGCTACCCGGTACCAAATGGAAAAGTTGATGAATATTGAAGGACAAATATATTCACAAGGAAGTCTTGACCGAGTTCTATAAGAGTGTCCGACAAAACAGATTTCCAAGGCCGTATGCACTTGCTGCACGGATATTATGTACATTCGGTTTGACATATGCCTTCGAACAGCTCTTTTTTGTTATAAGTTAGCTGAAACCAAATTCCGGAGCAGCATGTTGGATCAGATTAGCATGCAGCCTTCGATTACAAAGTTCGTGCTAACATTGACAAGTTAGAGGAAAACGAAACAGAAAATGTCGAAAAAATATCTAAGTAAGTATAGGCCTCTTCTAAAATAGAGAGAAAATAGTATTATATTCAATTTTATTTATGTTATATCCAGATTAGTTGACTCAGAAAATTGGCTAACTTAAATTTGCAAAATCAGCATCGCAAAAACTGTTTTTATACTGGAATAGTGGTTTTGAATTTCATTGGGGCTTCCCTCTGTATATGAATTTAAAAGTTCCTGAAAGTTACCTTTATTTAAAGAGTCCTCGCTTTCATTATGTTAAATACTCGATGAAATTAGTATTAATATTGATGTCTTCGCATTACCTGTAGTATATTCGTGATTAGACAGCTGACGTTTGCACGTCAGCAAATGTTCACTGGAGCCAGTGAATACTATATGTTAAGCGCGATGTGTACCTCACACGTTACCAGAATGCTCAATTAGAACGAACACAAAACTGCTGTGTCAACTGGCTCCTTTGAAGGTGGTTCAAATCCTCTACATAGGCTTACTATTCTTTTTCTTTACCACGTAATACTCACAATTTACAAGTATTATTCTGAAAATTGTTATTATTTTTAATCGTTTTATTTATATTGTATGGTATTGTTTGATGCTTTTTTATTGATGAACTACAAGTTGGTAGTTGTTTAAACACACCTATAGATAGGTGTAATTGAAATAAGGATCATTTATACACATTTGAACACAGAAAACAAGGAAATTGCAGTATCAGAGTTTAACGTGGAAATAAACACAATTTTAAAGACATAGAATTATTGTGCTATTAAAAATGTCGTTTCAAATTGGTATGTTTTGTCACCCTTTTTTCTATTCCTGGAACACGACTCCTCTAACGAAGCAAGTGCTCGAACTGATGACTTTCTTGGGTAATGCACACCCTCAGGAACTTTATAACTAAATTATTGTGAATCTGGTTGCCAAGTTTTGATGAACATAAAAACAATAATTAGAATGCTGAGACCCGAAATTGTGTCAGTGGGTGTTAGGGCACAGGAGACGTCATAATCCCATTGGACTATTTCGAGACTTGCCTGATGATGATGATGATGATGATGATGATGATGATGATGATGATGATGATGATGATGATGATGATGATGATGATGATGATGATGATTTGTATTTAAGGGCGCTCAACTCCATGGTCATCAGCGCCCTTTGAAATTTCACTTTACTATCCATCCTTTCCCTTTCACTTATCTTTAAAAGACTTGCCTGAAAGCATGTTCTGGGTTCAGTAGTACGACTATAGTATGCCTGGCGCTATACATTTGCCACCTCGCGAGTTCTCGTGCTTGATTTAGCCTTTTAAGACACTTTTAATCATTTGCTGGGTGTTTTAATATTATTACATAAATGGCAAAAGTTCTTATGCATGTTAATTGAGTTGCACGGCACGTAGTTTAAGCAAAAATGTAAATAAACCGTTGTTTAATTCGTTTTGACTGTACTCGTCCATTATAAATGAGGCGTGTCTCTAATTTTTTCCTAATTTTTGGCAGCCAACCCCTGCTCTAAGGAAAAGAATCCACCATTTTCTTTTTAGCTGACGTTGTTAGTGTACCCACATGATAGGTCCATTTTTTCCGAGGCGTTTACTGAATTACTTTGCCATGTATACTCTAATACAGGGTTTGAAAAATCACCTGATAGCCGGAATTCGCTCCCAGTAAAGGAGTCGTATGTTTTTGAGCTGCACTTTAGCATGTAGTACGTTTTGTACCTTAAACCGCTATTCCTCTGAATTTTGCACATTCTTCTTTCTAAGAACATCAAGCAATAAAGTTTAGTAAGCGCAAAACTGGACTAAGGCCCACATGCCGTTTGATGGGTGGCCTACCTTACAAACGAATAAGGCGCGGCTGACTCGCCTGGTATATTTAAGGGTCCTGCCACTCCGAATTTATGCAGCATTTATCAGACGTGTAGAGACTAACCAACTGTCATACTCTGTAATGTGGATTTAGCTCAAATTACTTCCTGTTTGTAGTGAATTAATAGCTAGCGATGAGTGTCAGTGTTTCTGTCGTAAATAAAATACTATGTATTACTACTACAATAACTAAATTGCTCATGTTCATGATGATAAAACTAAGAGTTATGAGGACACTGAGGGATATGATTATTTTGTACATGCACTTGACTATACGAGGCGTGTCCGTAAAATAAGGTCTCCAATGCGCTGGAGCCGTGAGGAACGCTAGTACGCGAGCTCCGGCAACGATGGCGTGTAGCTTGGTTTCACCCCTTCAAATCCCCACCACTACGAACCCGTTACAACCATTAGTCTTGGCTGGGCAGCCATTTGCGATGGAGCTTCCTATCACTTCCGCCGCCAAGCGTGAGTTGCGTGCAGTGATCCGTTTTTTGAGTGCCAAGGACACTATCCCCACTGAAATTCGTCGTCAGTTATGCGAAGTCTATGGACCACAGTGTATGGACGTCAAAAACATGCGAAAGTGGCTCATAGAGTTCAAAGACGGGCGTACAGACGTCCATGATGAACTGCGTTCTGGTCGGCCTTAGGTTTCAGCCGAAACAATTGCAAACGTGGAGCAAGAAATGCTTAAAGGTCGCCGTGTGACATTCGCGAAAAAATGTGTAGTGTTTAACGCCCGCTTTTACTACATACGGCACCGCAGGCGGTGACACTGATGATGCATGAGATGAAGATGGAGCACCGGTGGAATGAGATGGCGGGGGAAACCGGAGGTCCCGGAGAAAACCCGCCCCAACGCCGTGTTGTCCACCACAAATCTCACTTTGCGGTCGCCTGGGATCGAACCCGGGCCGCCTTGGTGAGAGCCAAGCGGTCTAACCACTGAGCCACGGCGTGGCCTGACATTCGCGAGCTGCGTGAACTTATCCCTGAAGTCAGTAAGACTACGATTGACAAGATTTTGACCGAACATTTACATTATCGCAAGGTGTGTGCGAGGTGGGTCCCCAAAATGCTCACCGAAGACCATAAACGGCAACGGCTGATCTGGCCCAGTTCGGATGGGACATCCTAACCCATCCCCCCTACAGTCCAGACTTAGCACCTAGTGATTATCATCTGTTTCCTGAGTTGAAGTCACACCTGGGGAACACATTTCCAGAACGACGGTGATTTGAAAAACGAGGTTGAGCGCTACCTGCGCAACTTGGTGGGAGAATGCTATGACAAGGGTATACAAAAGCTGCTACAGCGTATGCAAAGCTGCATCGATCGCAACGGTGATTACGTTGAAAAATAGCTGTAACTTCCGCCTTTCCATCAATATAACATTTATTGACAATAAACATGTTTTCTATATTAAATAAAATTAGAGACCTTATTTTACGGACACGCCTCGTAATTCTCTCCTTTTCTTTTTGTTGTTCTTCGATAAGTCTCTTGCTATGTGATATCACAGCCGCTCAGTTTTCTGACCTAACCTTCTATGTATTGAAGGTCTTCCTCATTTGCCAAATATTTGATACATTTTAGACAATATTAGGATTGCTACACTATCTGAATATTACGCGGTCCTACTCTTAACGTTTTGAGCTTGAAGGTTATTTAATAATTGTTACAAACTGCTATTTTCTCCAAAAACATGGCCGCTTAACAACAAATAGTAAACTTTAAAAACAAAGGGAACAGAAATGAACGCTACTAAGCATTAGTATGTGGAGTAACGGGCAATGCGCTTCCCCTCAAAGTTCAGCTTGATAATAAAGTGGATGTTGCCATGAAAAATCCCTTCTTGGAGTGTCAGAAGTTTCGTGTAGTTTAATTCTACCGTAAAGTATGCCTCTAGTAAACTGGGCACTACAATAAAGGGAATCCATCATATGCTAGACACCCATTAACGAAGGAGCTTATGATGGCAACTTTCGGTAAGCTTCAAAATAGTTTCTATAGGGGAGTAATACTTGAATGCGACTGAGAGAACAATGTTTTGAGCGGTTGCCATGGCAACTGCCTTTAGCATTACACATATAAAATATTTGTTAATTAATGTCCACTTATCTTAAGAAGTTGGTGTTAATACTTCTTTCTTCTTTTTTGATTCGAGTTCACGAACATTTGCTGGCATCGTCAGTTAACACACTTCATCGTCAAGGATACCATGTTTTTTCGTATTACCAAAATATGAAAACGAAACAAACCTAAAAACAGAATCAATTGCCGGTATGTCAAAATTCATTACGCGATTTTTATTTTTTAATATAAATATTTTTCCCACACTATTAAATCTATGGGAACATTTAATTGTTTTAATAATTTAACTTCGGGATTTATTTCATGGTTAAATGGCCAAAAAATGATCTGCTACGGCCGATTTATCAATTTGTTTATATCTAATGTTACGAAAATGTTCTTTCTTTCTGGTTTCCAAACTACGTTTCGTCTTTACAATATAAACCTGATCACAATCTAAACAATTAAATTGATAAATACTAGACTTTTTATTATTAGGAATTTTATCTTTTTTCAGAAAATTTTAATAAATTTTTAATTCTATATTTATTTTGAGGAACTTAAGTTATACCAACTTCTTTAAACATTTTTTGAAAATGTTTATTAACCCAAGGATGGTAAGTAAATTTTTAAATTTATAATCATCTTTTATTTTTTAAGAGTAGAAATATCATTAATAGTTTTTGACATTTAAATTTTTGAATCTTCTTTTGTATACAATCTTTATTAAAACCATTAATTAAAGCAGTATTAATAATATGTTTATATTCTTTATTAAATTCTTCTTTATTCAGGGGTATATTTATTAATCTATAAATCAAACCATTAAAAACAGCAAATTTATTTGAAAAAGGGTTACAACTTTTATTTTTTTATGTAATTATCAATATGAGTAGATTTCTCATAAATACCAAAATCTAATTTGTTATCATTTCTTATTATTTTTAAATCTAGAAAAGGAAGAAATCCATTAATTTCAGTTTCTAATGTGAATTTTATAGCTTTATCTTGTAAATTTAGTAATTTTAAAGCATCATTAATTTGTTTTTCAGGAACAATAGCAAAAATATCATCAACATATCTATACCATGTTTTAAAAATCAAAGGAAAAACTTTAGTGACTTGAATTTTGAAAAAATGAATAAAAAGATCAGCAAGAAAAGTTGAAAGAGGATTACCCATTGCTAACCCAGAAGTTTGTTGAAAAAATTCACCATTAAAAGAGAAAAAATTTTGATCTAAACAAATAATCAGTAAGTTTAACAAAATCTACTATTAAGTCCTCATGTAAATTTATTGAATTCAACCATATTTTTAAAGAAATTAAAAGTTTTTCTCTAGGAATACTAGGAAATAAGGCAGTTACATCAGAAGGAATAAGTTTATCAGTTTTAGATAATACAATACTATCAAAATTTTTTACTAGTTCAAAAGAATTTTTAATACTTAAACTTTCAAATTTATCAAAATTACTAAAATTTTTGTGTATCCATTTTGCTAAATTGTAAGTTGGTGAGTTTATACAATTAACAATAGGTCTCGTTTTATTTATATGCCATTAGCATATTTAGCCATAACGTCACGTCAGTACTATTACATGTAGTGAGCAGATAATATCTACTACCAAGAAATATCTACCGAGTGAGATTGCTCAGCAATAATGTGTGAGACTCCCATCCGGCAGGTCCGCGGCTCAAATCCCGTCAGAAAATCCTCCCTGACTGAGGGTTTATTCTAAGTTTGCCGGCGAGTAACCTAAACATAAGTCAGGAACGTTTCCTTAGCAAAATTCATTTCCTAAATATTATTCCATTTCGTTTATAATCAGTGTCCAATGAATATGATACCGTATATATTAAGAATGATTCTAAACACTGAAATAAAACAAAACAAAAATATTTGCTTTGTTTTCACAATCTTCAGTGTAAAGGGCTGTTGGTTCGTGGCCGTTTATTATTGGGTCGATGAGCGAGTAAGTACCTGCTCGAATATGCTGTGTACTGAACTGAAAGGCTTGATGTAGGTTGGCTGTTTAGGTTTTTGAACGAGTGTTGTTGTAGCTCTTCAATGGCAGGGGTTTATATAGAATGTCATTTTGGAAGGACCGAAGGTAATTACCCGAAAAAAACTTAAAATTTGGAGCATTTGCAAATGAGATAATGCTAGACTACACTTATATATACATACAATGTCAGGAGGTATTATTTCTAACAAGTACACTTTTTGGTTTACGAGGCAGTACTATGCATTTTTGTGTAGAACAGGGAATGTACGAGGGGGACCCAAAAGAAACTGGACTCAGAGGGCGCTGCCACTCGTAGACGTAGTGTAGGGTTCTCACGCTATATGGTGTTAGTAGAGACCTTCATGAAACAGCTGTGCAGATGGCGTCAGTGTAGAGCTGAACGTGCAAGTGTGGTATTGTGTTTCTCTGACTGTTGGCGGGTTACCTCTGCGAAGTCGTTATGGCAACTGTAAAAGAACAAAGAGTGTGTGTGAAATTTTGTTTCTTGCTTTAAAAAACTGTAACGGAGACACACCAAATGCTTCAGGAAGCTTTCCAGGAGGACGCTATGAGCCGCACACAGGTTTTCGAGTGGTTTGGGCGCTTTAAACGTGATGAGATGTGTGTTGAAGACCAAGCTCGTTCTGGACGCCCTTCAACATCGCGAAATGGGGAGAACATTGAAAAGGTCCGCCAAAGGATCAACGAGAATCATCGCCAAACGATCGACCAAATTTCAGCAGCGACAGCAATCAGTTGGAGCTCATGCCGGCGGATTTTGAGGGAGGATTTGCACATGAAACCTGTTGCTGCTAAATTTATTCCTCGCCTTCTCACACAGGAGCACAAAACCATCCGCATGAATGTGTGTCAGGACTTGAAAACAGATTCCTCGTGATCCAAACTTCTTGAACAAAGTAATTACAGGCGATGAGAGTTGGTGTTATGGGTATGACCCAGAAACCAAGCAAGCGTCAATCCAGTAGAGGACTCCCAGCTCTCTCAGACCAAAAAAAGCAAGGCAAGTGAGGTCAAATGTGGAGACGATGATCATTGTCTTTTTTGATGTTCGTGAAATTGTGCATCGGGAACTCGTACTCCCTAGCCAGACTTAACCAGTACTTTTACTTGGATATTTTAAGGCGTCTGCGAGAGGATGTGAGGAGGAAACTCCCGGAACTTTGGCGATCAGGTGACTGGTTTCTGCAACACGATAACGCTCCAGCACACACGGCCTTACGAGTGACCCACTATTTGGCATCTCAGAGGTGGTCTGTCGTTCCCCACGCTCCGTATTCGCCGGACCTAGCCCCGTGTGCGACTTTTTCCTATTTCCACGAATGATAAAAACGCTAAAAGGGGAGCGTTATCACGATGTGGAAGCGGTTAAAACAGCTTCGCAAAGGGTACTGGACAATATCAAACTTGAAGAGTTCCAAACATGCTTCCAACAGTGGGAAAAGAGACTTGACAAGTCCATCGCATGTAATGGAGAGTATTTTGAAGGTGACTGAAGTAATTTTGTAAAAAGGTTCATCAATAAAGTTTTTTATGACAACAATCCGGTTTCTTTTGGGTCCTCCCTCGTATACACTTTTCACTATTGTTAACAGATTATCAATTTTAACTTTTAGAAAGAAATTGAAAACTCAAAGTTATTTATATAAAATATATTTTTTTGTTGGAACAATAGCGAATTTCGTCTACAAAATCATCATCCAAATATAACAGTGAACTGACAGCAAGCGGAAGTCCACTTAATCAGATTAAGATGTTGTACTATTCAAGTATGTCTTTAATTGTCTTAATGTGGAAACGTTATTTCTATGGAAACAGTGGAAGCTGTCAAAATTGTAAATATTGTAACTTTGTGGGTTCGTAGAATTAAAAGTCCAGGTAGATGAAGTTCAAAATACTGTTTGTACACCCCTTTGCAGCAAGCTGACGTAACATAAACTAACACAATCTCTCGTCACTTCTGCACACGTAAATAAACAAAAGAGTTCACTTTCAAATCACAGCTGTACGAGTTCAATTACGACTAACTCAACTTGCGATCCGCAGCTTTTTTTTACAGTTCCACTCGTTGTCCTAGAAATTTGTGGAATGTTCTCTAACAATCAAGACGGCACTAGAAAGACGAACCTTCCAGTTATCTATCTTTATCTGTTTCGGCAAGATTTTTGTCTCCGCGTTGCACTATCTGTCCCTTTGTGTGCGCCGGCCGCGCCAGTCACAACAATAGGTTCGCGACAATATCTTTAGGACATTGACAACTCAGGAAGTCATATATTCTAAGTTTCCTATGTTGTTCTAGGAAAGAAGACATTTCGAAGGGTAGGGTTCCCTTGACGCCCCTTAAATACTTCCCTACTCAATTGTTACTTTCCAGAGCTTATTTCCTCTACAGTTGCCCACTGGCGTCAGCCCCTTTTTACTTTTAAGCCCGATATCCCGTAGGGGAGGGATCCGTCCCTTTCAGCTACCGTGGTGTGGGCGCTGCGGACCCTCAGCACTCGTGGTACCTCTGACGTTACTAGAGGAACCTCGGGCCGAACATTCGAGCCCCTCCCTCAGGGAGTTGTTTGGATTGGGTTGGTCTCGAGGGGGCAGTGGTTCCCGATACCCGTGGGTGATCGGGCACGTCTCCGGACAGGGTTGAGGGAAGCCATTAATATCCCCGGGTACTAGTCTGCATAGCTAGTATAAGGTGTGCTAGATCACCAGGCGGCCCCACCGAGGTCATATCGGTAGCCTTCCCATTTTGGGGTTGGCGCGCGTAAGTGGCGTATGCACTTCCATCCCGTCTTGAATCCATAGGACCAGATGGGGGGGAGGCATTTTAGCTTCTAGGTCTTGCCCTATGGAGAGCCCCACGGAGGACGCTGGGCGCTCTTTTGGGACAGCTCGGTAACTCCCTGGTCGAAGGAGTCCCGGGTCCTTGGTTCTACGGGTCCAGGACTAATGGGAGTAGAACCTCTGACATTCACACTTTAATCCCGATAGAGTCTGGAGAAATATGAAAAATGGAGTGTTAGAAGGACTTCTTTCCATGATAGCTCCTTGAAACTAGCGGTCAGATTGGACTCATTTCTTAGAAAAATACTTATAACACACTTTGGAAACAAATTAAGCATATTTCGTATTATTTGCTGCTATTTTAATTTTATATGTTTTTCATGCTGCTTTTATCAAAGCTGTTGCTAAAATATGTAGTTACACAAACCTTTAAAGTGTACAAAGGAAATTATTTTCCCAACAAATTTAAACAGTTGAGTTTGCAAAACGCAAATTCCCCAGAAAAAAATACTCGTGATCAACTAATATTAAGTGAGAGTGTATTCTTATATTCTGTTACAGATGGCAGCAACACAAGAGGGACGAGATAAATTTACAGAAAGTGTGGTTGAGTTCCTGAATAAATATGGATTCGATGGGTTCGACTTTGACTGGGAATATCCGACTCAGAGGGGTGGAAGTCCACAGGATAAGGTAGGTACAATGAACTAGATGATGTATCGTTCTTTGGTTGTCAGCTTCTGCCTCTCGGAGAAGGAAAAAGGTTGACTTTCGAGACACAGTTAATTATGTCAAATACTTTGGTCACTCTGTAAAGTTTGTTTTAGGTAAACTATCCGATTTTGCTGAAAACCCTCGCTACTAGACTGCATGCTGAGGGTAAGATATTGTCTGTGGCTGTTGCTGCTGATCCAGACATAGCATCCCAGGCATACGACTTCGCTCAAGTTGCCGAGTAAGTAACTTTCCCAAGTGTTGTCGTTAGCTTACTGGTATGTTTATCTACAGGATATATCTTCATTGTTGTCAAACATTAACACAGTAAAGACGTTCACATGAACATAGTTCTGAAAATAGTTTGTTTGAGAGTTATTAGAATATTTGCCCCTTGGTTGACATCAATAACATTTAACTGAATTAAACTCTCTGCAGTTGCTTGATTACTTTTGTTTGGTTATTTATTGTAGAACTTAGAATTAATAATTAATGAAATTAAATTGTTGTCCTCTGATTGCTTAGCTTTTTGTTTTAGAAAATAGAACGTGGAATAAATATATTCTGTCAGGAAACAGGCCAATATACAACACATGCATGGTTGCGATAGGGAATGCATTATGAGGCGGTCCTTGCCCGTTAGGAACCTGGTTGAGTCCTCCCAGCACTCAACGCCTCATAAAGTAGGGAAGGTGATGGTTGAGGGTTACGGATGTAGGAGGTTTACTGGACAGGTCGGGGGTTTCCTCGGGGTTCACTCTGCATGGACTCTCTTCTGTTCCAGGGTCTGGGATACGTCCTGACTGGGTGTGGTGTGGTTAGCGAAAAAAAAGCACCTCGACTGTTCCATGATAGGTTTATTCACGATTGTAATCAGGTTCCTCACTCGCCACCAGGAAATTCGCTGTTCGTAGACTCGTGTGATGTGTTTGGCAGTAACGATAGAGTTCTTTACATGTGCTGTGTTTTCGGTGTATTCCTACCGCACTTGTATTAATAACGTGACTTCACTATCACCCGACCGGGAGAGAAAGTGTTTCTGCTATCAAACTCTCTGATCCATGTGTTGTGCATTCGAGGTACTCTTGCCGCACTGCTATGTACGACGTGACCTCACTATGCCCCGACCGAGAGAGAGTGTTTCTGCTATCAAACTCTCGGATCCATGTGTTGTGTATTCGAGGTACTCTTGCCGCACTGCTATGTACGACGCGACCTCACTATGCCCCGACCGAGAGAGAGTGTTTCTGCTATCAAACTCCCGGATCCATGTGTTGTGTATTCGAGGTACTCTTGCCGCACTGCTATGTACGACGCGACCTCACTATGCCCCGACTGAGAGTGTCCTAGCTATCAAAATCACGGATCCGCCATCTTCTGGCTTTCCCCCTCTCTAGGTACTTTTGGAGTTTGAAATAAAATCCCGTGACCAAATATTAATTTTCTATTGGCTGGCACCTATCCCCCACTTACAATTAATGTTCAAATATTCCAGTTTTGAACCTAATCTAAAAATAGCTTCCTGTTTCCTCAGGGAGAGATACATTATGCCAGCTCACGTTTGCAACTGCCCAGGCTAAATCCTGCAGCCTTTTGTGGTTAACACGTTCGCGAATTCTAAGAAGGAACCCTGACTGGAAGGGACAGGTGCCTCTCACTGCCTTGGACTTAGTCAGACAATGAGTAATGTTTCCGGTCAGGTTAGGGTGTGGGAACCAGAGTATCAAAAAATGTTCGGAGACTTTTGCTTATAGCCTGAATGTTCCTGTGTGTTATTATTCGGTTTATGGTATTATTATTAATTCTTTATTGTTATTATTAATTATTATTATTGCTCCTGCCCTACACGGACCGCGTCAATTACTAGCACGCGAGCCTTATGCATAAAGGACATCCGCCCGGTAGTTACTTTCTTCATGAATTTATCGACGATATAGAAAGAGAGTGCAGTTTATTTGAGAGGAGTGTTTCAGATTTTGGGAAACCAAGAATGATGCGAAGCACTGACCGTGAAGAATGGATTCTTCTTGAGATGGACGTAAATCTATCAAGTAGCACATGGCACACTGCAGTAACGAATGGCTTTAGTCACTTGACTACCTGCAGAATCTTCCATAAAAACTACTTTAACCGCATCGCCTTCAGCAGGTATGAGGATTAAATATGTTGGATCATCAGTCAAGAAGAACTGTTCTGCCATCACGTTACAGGATTGTGCTATGTTTATGAATATTTTAGGTTTCTACAGTTCTCCTAACATTAATAAATGGGTATATGAAAACCTGCACAAAGATATTAATAAAGATTCTGCACAAATGTTTGCGGTGGAATTATTCGTGATCATATTATGGTGTCCATTTTCTCCCAACGTCTGACTGCAGATACATTTTCTCACAAATTATTTTCATAATTTAATTGGTGATGTGCTTCTGAGCGTTATCCAAAGAATGTGGATTTTACACAATGGTGCGCCAGCTCACTTCAGTCACATATCACTAATTTCTTGAATGATATGCATAGAAGTCGAGGAGGACTCTTTGCATGGCCTGTTGGTTTCTCTAATTTGAAACAAATGAATTAATTCTCTGGGGATATTTGAAATTCTAATTTATGTTATTCCTGTATCGGATATTGACACACTGCAAGAGCTTATCTAAACTGAAATCAAATACGAAACACTCCAATAAATTTTCAATCGAGTACGCCATGGCATAAAACGCCCCATTAGGGCACACATTAACGCAAGAGGAAGTCATTTCGAGCAATATTTACGTCATACACACGGCTAGTGTGAAATAACAAATAATTTCCATTAATTGACCTAATAGTGGTCCGAACTATAAAGTCCGGGCCTTAAAGTACTTACAGCATAGTAAGTCGCCATTAAGGTAGTTGTCTCATGTGTTTATGAAAACTTCTAGTGGTTTACCGGGTAAAAACACGAGTCAGTTGGAGAATTTAATGTCATGTCGTCACTTCGGCCATAGTAGTTGAATGGTTTAGAGCGGCTGGACGGAGACCAGAAGATCCGTGGTTCAAATCCCGGCTATGGCATTGAATTTTTCAGTCTGACTCTACCCCTTCAATCTTCAATTTTGTTTTGTATCTAAGCAATAACCTATGTTTATATTAACATTTGCTACTTTTGGGAGGGCGTTTCAAAGTCATTGATACCAATAGAAATACATCCTGTATTATGTAAACCTTAACAATAATTTGTTTTGTTCTCAAGTTTTAGTACCCATGCTTTCTTACACCCAATATACCTACTGTTGCAGGTATACAGATTATATAAACCTTATGACGTTCGACTATCACACAGCGTCTGCTGACAGTAAGACAGCTTTAAATTCACCAATAGAAGCACTTCCTCATGAGACTGGTAGAGACTGCATCTTGAACATAGTAAGTTAAATATTTCAATGCAATAAGTTTTATATAATAATGTAGCTTATCACTTCACAAGTTATTCTGAATGTGGACCCCTATAACTCTTCCAGCAAAAATTAGATCATTGTCAAAGTGTGTCAATACCAAGTCTGTAGCACGACTTTGAAGAAAGATTGCAGAAGGAGCAAGAAAAAATTTAAGTAACATCTAAACATTTAAGTAACGTTTTAACTAACATACACACCAGAAAGTAATTCCAAATATCTGCCTTCAGCACTAACATAAATCTTTAAAACTGACTACCAGTATGATATTTTTATTATAATTAGATACTTTGTATGGAAGGGTAGCTGCGTCACATATATTTAACAAGGATTAAGGTACCCAGCGGGATGGCTCAGGAGGTTTCGTCTGTGACCCGTATTCGGGAGGTCCGGGCTCGATTCCCGTGGCCGGTCTACCTGAACCATGAAGTTTTTTGGGGTCGCCAGGCGAATGCTGGGGAGGTTAATAACATCGCCCCATGCCCTGTCTCTACATTTCATTTCCATTATCATTTCATATCCGCTCTCATCCGATGGTCTCTTTCATTGAAGAAGTGTCGGCGGGAGTCTCGGAGCTGCATGGCAGGATGAGATGCTCTAGGGAAACACTCATCGGTATGACTGTCTCCGAGCCGGCCGTGTGGGCCACTTGAGGACCACGGTGGGTGGGAGACCGCTTGTTCTGGCGTGCTGGGGAGCTTCCAACTGCTCAACTTGTGGGGACCCTGGCCCTCTGCACTATCGTGACTCCTTGCGCCGACCGCCCTCTGTCTCCTTTCACCTCACCCTTCCTCCCAGGGATGCCCCACTTAGGGCATAGGTACAATAAACCAAATCTGGTTGCCGTACAAAGTCCTCTCCAATAAAATGCAATCCAAGGGTTAACGTTTGAGTAGTCATGCTCATTCATCTTAGCTGATGAGGCACTCTTGCAATCTTTAAGCTGAGAAACAATCTGACTGGAACATCCGACTGACGGATTTCAAAAAAAATCTATAGCACAGCCCACCTCTGTAGCGTAGACGGTAGCGTGTCTGCCTCACATTCAAGAGGTCCCGAGTTCGAATTTCGGTCAAGATAAATTACCTGGATAAGGTATTTTCCGGAGGTTTCTCTTATCCTGAAAGACGAATGTCGGGTAACCTGAGCTCTATGGATTTGAGCATCATTTCACCCATTTCATCCACCGTCCAATATGACTTAACGTTGGAGGACGTAAATAAATGAATAATAAATCTGTAAGACATAGTTGTTTTGAATTCTTCTCACACCTGTCCCATATAAACACGAGTTTGTAAGTGCAAAGCAAGCAATTTGCAGTTAAAAATCACTGTCTAGACATTTAACGCATCTTGTTTCTTTTTGTAAACAATTTTATGCTTTAGTGTGTTACTTGTTCAGTTATGTTTGAAAAAGTATGTTGATTATAAACGTTTGTTTTGTTTATTTTCTACTTAAATAACTTGATACCATACGAACACATTTAAATGGAGAAGATGTACATCAATGTATATTGCCAACTGACACTTCAGTATTTATTTTCTTTTCTGTGCTCGCAGATAGCCTTTTATTGCAATTTTCAGAAAATAGAGACTATCTCTGCAGCCAAGCAGTCAGCATTCTGGCTCCCCAGGACAGAATCCCAGATTCGATTCCCGTCGTCCCAAATAAGTCTGGAAGTATGAGGCATGATTAATAAGTAATAAAACAAGCATATAATAATAGAGTCAAAATTTAGAGCCATTTTTGAGAAAATAGAAATGTTTTAAAAATGATCCATATGAAGGATTCTATTTTGCTTATCATGGCGGAGAATTGGGCCGTGCAGCCAATAGCTTATTGTGCGCCAGACTCCGAGAGAAAGGAGAAGATAAAGTACCCTACGGGTTGCCAAAACCCATTATAGGTTTCACTACAACCCAGGTGGATCCCTAAAAATGTAAGCCGTTTCTTCAGTTCGATTAAATCCCCGGTCACTACTGATAACCCTTGCAAGTCCAACTTGATTGAGCACCCGCTCTGGAAGAGAGGGTTTCGATACCTTCAAGATCGGATAGAAAGAATGAAATAAAATGTAATAAAAAGGGCGATGTGAAGTAAACATGCTGCCAGCGTTGCCTAGTGACCCGGAAAAGCTCGGAAAACCCCAAAGTCAGGAAGTTTGGCTACGGGAGTCAAACATACAACCTTCCGAATGCAGAGGTTAGCGCCTGAGTTATCTCGTTCGAAGTAAAGCATAGTTTTGTGTCGGAGAAATCTTTAAAATATTTCTGTCGCATTCTTAGAAAACGCTGAACTTAAATATCGAGTTACTGATTTTTCATTTTTGAGTTATTCTGTTCACCGCTTGGCTCTCACCAAGACGGCCCCGGTTCGATCCCAGGTGACTGCAAAGTGAGATTAGTGGTGGATAATATGGCACAGGGTCAAGTTTTCTCCGGGCCCTCCCGCCCTTATTCCACCAATTGCTCCATCATCGTCCTTCCTGTCATTTCATCTTGCCCTCTTACTACCATCCACTTCTCTCACTCTCATACCAGGCAGCGGCCTGATCACCCATCCTGGATTCTCTCTCTCACTGATCCGGAGATTCCATTCCTCAACCCACATAAGGATTAAGAGGAACAAAAGTACCCTGACACCATGTGGTGGTATAAGAGGGTAGTTAAAGAAGAAGAAGAAGAAGAGTTATCCTGTTCACACACACACACACACACACACACACACACACACACACACACACACACACACACACACACACACACACACACACACGCCTGTACACAAAGATATTGATGGTAATATTAATATTTCATTTTTGTCCAAGTATGTTAGAAACAAAGAACGAAGTTTGAATGTGCGATTGCGTTTTCGAGATTACTGGCAATGAAGAAAATAATTACAAAAATAAATAGATCAACACCAAAAAGTGTGTGCTTAAATCAAATAATGAGCACACCTTCGTTTAAAATATTCTTGCCAAGAAATGAGGTTTCCAATTATATAATACTACGGGTTCAATTAGGCATGATATCTACGTAACCGCTTACAGTCAACTGCACGATACTCCTAACTGCACCTGTGGCAAATCATAAATTTGGGGCATATTCTAATTAGCTACAAACTAAAATATCAACTGAAGGTACCGAAATCACTGTAGACTACTGGATTATTTTGATACATTGAAATATCTAATATCTTTGAATGCAATTTTAGATTAATTTTCAGAAAACCTTTTCATAACGTCTGAAAAAAAAGTTATTGTGAATAAATATTGTGAAACAGTGGTTTGGGCCCAAAGTTACTGGAAGGCTGATACCGGGCAGTCGAAATTGTAAACAGATAAGCAACGCCCTCACCTAGCTTGAATACGATAAGTGCTATCGCCAAATAACTGGAACCATATAGAAGTTCATCGTCTCAAACGTTATGGAATTGTCTGGAAACCTCCAACGGCTATATAAGTGAGCTCTTTCGCGAGTTGAGCCAGCAAGAACAGGGGAGTTAGTTAACGAGTGAGTGAGCAAGCAGGTGAGATGGCGAGTACATTTCCAAACAGTTTCGTTCTCATTATGATGACTGACTGGTAGTGAGTCCAGTTACTGCAAGGGTATTTGAGGTGTTTTATTTTGTATTTCGCAGATAGTGAACCGTTCGGAAGAAGAACCTGCGCCTTGTGTATTTCATACGTCCCAAGGAAAGTGAAGTGAACGACGATAATTGGAACTACTTCGTATTAGTGAAGTGACAGTTTGAGCTAGCGAAATTTCACTGAAAATTAAGTTATTAAATGAAAGAAGAAGATAAAGTGACAATTTAAATTAATATTAGGATGACTTTTAAATAATGATGACCATAATTTATTTAGCAATCTGACCCGAAATATATTTGCTATGAACAGACAGAATAACACACAAAATTCCTTAACAGAAAAGATGCATTAAAATTGGTTCATCAAATAGAATGTAAGATGTAGTTGCTTCTTTTTAAAATAAGTTATAAATTGAATATAATTTAAATGTGAAAATAGATATAGTAAATCTGAGTAGATTTAAGACTTCTAATGCCAGTTTTATATGATAGCTCAGCATTCAAAATTTATAGAATACTCATAATACTTTCAGAATGGAATCATCTTAAGATTATGGTCTCATAAGTAGCTTGGACTTTAAGTGTGAGTTTCAACGCTTTGCAGTAGATAGAATTAATGGTTCATGTTCTTATGAAAGGAACTATTTTCAAAATTTTAACAGTAAAAAGTAAAATTGTGGAATGTTGTTGTAGAAGTCAACTCTGAACCAATGGGAGAAGGGCGGTGTTCCAAAGAACAAGCTGCTTCTCGGTGTCCCTATGTATGGCCGCACTTACAGACTTGCTGACAAGGACAAGCATGGCCTGGGTGCCTCGGTTGTGGGAGCAGGAACAGCGGGCCAGTATACTCAGGAGCCTGGTTTCCTTGCCTACTATGAGGTAAGATTACTGATGGATATTAACAAGTTTCAAACTGTGAGGGTCACTCATGAAACACTAGCAATAATAATTAGCATTAATTTTGCAGATTACTAAGCCATGACAAGATCTGACACAATTACTCTCTAGTAAACCCCGAGGCTAGCATTTGGGAGAACCTGGATTCCATACCTGTTGGGCAAGCCATTCTAACCATAGGATTTGCTTATATACTTTACCAGGGCCTGTATATAAATGTTTGGATGTTTCCCCTTCTACCTGAATTTTATGTTCGTCAGTCCTATTCCCATAATTTCCTCTCCTTTGTTTCAGATTTATAGAATCACGTGACAGCAGTTGTGTGGTGTGGTAGGACGGTGGCGGTGGGCAGAACTGCTGGGCTCCCTTTCCTCCTGGGAACTATCTCGTCTATTGGCCGCGCCGTGGCTCAGTGGTTAGACCGCTTGGCTCACCAAGGCTGCCCGGGTTCGATCCCAGGCGACCGCAAAGTTAGATTTGTGATGGACAACACGGCGTTGGGGCGGGTTTTCTCCGTGGCCTCCGGTTTCCCCCGCCATCTCATTCCACCATCTCATGTATCATCAGTGTCACCGCCTGCAGTGCCGTGTGTAATAAAAGTGGGCGTTAAACACTACACATAACTCGTCTATCCACAATTGGTTCGGAGAGGGCTAGCCACGAATATTGTGCTTTTCATCCGGTCCTTGCTAGCACAGCCCGTAGAAGAGCTCTGTTCTCATGATGGCAAAAGTCCGTAGCTGGCGGCCGGAAGGTGACCTCGGTTGCAACGGAGAAGAATCCCCTTGGTTCGTTCCGCCAAATACTTGGGAATCCAACTAGACCGAGGCCTTACTTTCACTCCGCATGTCAGGGCAAAAGTCGGCCTCGGTCACGCTGCCCTCAGGCAGCTATACCATATCTTCCGATCCATAATGCCCATCAGACTCAAACTGCGGCTGTATCGTGCGATCGTTTCGCCTCTGATCCTGTACGGATGCGAGGTCTGGGGTTCGGTGGCTCATACCACCCTCCGCAGGCTCCAGGCCGTGCAGAACAGGGCTCTAAGAATGATCTACGCTACCGACCGGAGGTTCCCATCGCATTTTCTACACACCCAGTGCGGCATATCTTAAATTGAGGACACTGTGCGTGAATGAACGCTCACGTTGTATGCCAAAGTCACGCCTCACCCTAACCAGTTGGTGAACTCACTGGGTCAATATGACTACCGGCTCCCCAGGAAACGGACGAGCTACCACCTTCCCAAGGAAGAGCTTGGGTGGTAAAATCTGCCTCTCCTCCTTCTACCACAGACACCACCAACTACGCCACACCGCATTTGGTCGCGGCTGGCAGGGTGACACCTGCAGCAGCGCCCGACGGTTTGCGGCCTAGCTGGACACACCCTAATATTTGGCCTCTCGCTTCTGGTTCGTCTTCTACTTGACGGATTGCTAGCGACCGTCCTAAGTAAGGCGGATTCGGGCACTGTCCCCCTTTATCGGAGGTACACCCCGGTACCAGAAGCACCAATAGAGACCAACATCGCCGTCATTTTACATTGACGAAAAAAAAGCTAGCGCAAAATAACATTACCTACTCAACCGTACGGGTAAATCCGCACAGCGCATAGGTACCGTGGCGTGTTACCCTCCGCCCGGGAGAACCCGGGCGACCTGCTCTTGGTTCTTTGCTCTTGGCTCTTGCTAGCGCACGTCACCCCTTCATGCCCGCCTCGGTAGCGTAGATGGTAGCGTGTCTGCCTCACGTTCAAGAGCTCCCGAGTTCGAATCTCGGTCAGGGTGAGTTACCTGGATAAGGTTTCTCCGGGGTTTTCCCTTATCCCGATAGACGAATATCAGGTAACTCGAAGTTCCATGGACCCCGTACTCATTTGAGCACCATTTCACCCACTTCACTCATCGCCCGATATGACTTAACGTTAGAGGACGTAAATTACAAAAACAAAAAAAAAGTCACCCCTTAATCCCAGCGACCACGTTGGAAGAAAAAGGGCCCACTATATTCTTTGTGTGGTGCTGCGCATTAGACCAGAAACATTCAATGCTACGTCCGAGACCCATGGCATGGAACACGATGGACTCTATACAGGCCGGAAGGTTGGTGGACGGTGTAGTTACGTAGAAAGGCTATCACATTGTATGGAGTCCGTCATGATAACTCGCTTCACAATGAGGTTTAGTTTACTGTAATAGTATTACAGCAGGTACCCACGCACATTGTGAATTTTATTCCAGTTTTCAGTTTTCTTGATGTGTCTGCCTTCTGCGTTGCTAATGAATCGTTCCGCTTGTGCTTATAGTTTGTTAAAAAAATATTAGACACACAATTTTGTCTGTAATTTTACGCATGTCATTTCCGCAGAGACATTTTTTTCGTTATGATTAAATTTAGTTCTACGCTTTTCCACACTTTTTTTACTGTCATTCTACACAACAATGCATGTTGTATGTTGCATTCTTGGTAGAATGCTTCAGATACAATTACACTCATTACTCTAAGTGTTATTTCCCCCACATCAATGACGAATGCAGCTGGGATCGAAAGTCCTCTATTGACAGCTTCAAAGTATTCATCGTTGATGATTTCCTTTTGAATTACTTCTGTGCAATGCTCACACTTTATTTTTATGTCATTTTAAATGCTGCGTAACCACAAACGTATAAAAGAGCTGATTTATAAATTTCTTATGCCATACCACAACCAATATCTGTAAAATAACCTACATCGGTGGAATTGCTGTCGATTATTTCATCATTGGCATTCATTTCTTCATTATTGCCATTAATTAAATGCAAGTCCATAGTCAGCATACCATATCGCGCGGAGTTTATTTTTAACATGTTTTTTGCTTTAATTGTTTTTCGCTGCATCAGTTATTTGAATCACGCCAATATTGTAGTTTCCACTACTAAATTGCCTATGCATACTAAACGTTTTCTCTAACACATCAGTTTTAAATTTTCCACACAGCACATATTTCACATTAAATGTAGATAGATAGAGAGTCTAATAAGGTAAGTCGGGGAAATATGACATACTTCACGGTTATGTCCTTTTTTCATAGAAATGGAAATGGAGAAAAATATAAAAGGTATCTCAAGATATTGCCTGTATATTTAATTGTTACTGGGAGAAACAGTAATCAGTGACCTGAAATGTGAGGTGATAAAAAGGTACAATTAAACTAATTGCAACAAAACTGACATCTTACCCCAACATTAGGGGAAGATGGGAGTTAACAGGGGGGGGGGGAGCAAATGTTACAACATGGAGGAAGATGCAACAACACCAAGTTTGAAATTAAAAAATAAATTAAATTGGGCATTTGTATTACAGCATGTAAGACACTTTATAAAATGTAAATTTAACGCATGTTAGGGACATGATACATTGAAGAAAGGAATGAACCAAACTGCAGTCTTGTAACCCCCCGGCCAGGATTTGAATTAATCCAAGTATTCAAAGCTTGCTGCCAAAATGTTTCCAATGGTTTGTACAATGACCGTTCAAGCCGCCATGATCGGTCATATGTAATTTATCAGTATTCCTTAAGAACTTTAAACTTCCCTCAATACCTGGGAGAAGATGCAAGGATCCTTATTTTTGGTGTATTCTTCCAGCCATATTGGTCCGAGCTGGCATTTGCTCACAAAGCCGCACATGGCAAAATACCATGGTTTGGTGAAGCTCCATGCAGTACATCAAGTGCTAGACCTTACGTATTGGCAACGAAATGTTACATTACTTGTACTTAACAAGTTTACACATAGTAGTTTCTTTTTTATCATTGGATGAACCAAGATATAAAACGGAAGAACACAACAGCACACTTCCAACTGAATGCCCCTATGATAGGCAGTGGTAAGTGCTGCTATCTATTATGTGTTTCAAATGGGAAGGTGTTTGTCCTTGAGCGCTACTATCAATCTGTATGAAATACTATTCGCGCTAAGACAAAAATTCAGATTTTGCCGAATCCATGTGGAAGGTGGAGAGTAATGTATCTAACATAACCATGAAACCCCCATATTTTTTAGCTCAGTTTTTCTAATACAAATAAATAAACCACTATTACCTGTATTATAACAATAAATCGCGACGTAAGCACTGTATGAATATCATTATTGGTTGGCATGTATACGTGTACGTATATTTATAATTACTTAGAACTGAAACGTAAATGTTTGACATGACGTGATAAAAGAATTACTTTGAATAAGCCAATTTGAGTGAGAGGAAACAAATTTCCTGCTGTCCTGGCAAAACGTGTCTGGTCACATTATATCTTTGTTTATGAATGGTTCGTAATTTCTATTTACTCTAGAGAGTTCAAAGTGGTTGGTGTGTAACTGTGTATGTATGTACATATACTTTTAATTACTCAGAACTGAAATTTAAACTACTGACATGAGGTGATAAAAGAATTACTGTGAATAAGTCAAGGTGTTAATATCGAGAAAGAGCAAACACTTCATTTCCTGTTAGCCTGTGGAATGCTGTGGGCTTATGTTTATGAATGAATGCTGGATAAGATACTCTGGAGAGTTCAGATCAATATCATTCAGCTGTTCTTTACACAACAGTAGAGTAAGTGTTAAATAGTGCAATGGCTTCTTGCGGTGAATTTAGTGGCAAGTCAAAAAGACAGGTATTGTGAAGTCAGGCTCGGAGTATTATTTTTAAGGTGTACACGTTCTTCAAAAAAATTTTGGAAACAGAAACTAAAAATGAGTTATTGCAAAAAGTACTTCTGTTTAAAAACAGGGAAAAAGTGTATCAGCTGGATCAACTTGCAATTGAAACGGGACACGAGGTAGTACGCCTCCCTCTTTAACACTGCCAATATAATCCAATTGAGTTGGTGTTGGCTCAAATAAAAAGGGGATTGCAAACAGAAATAATACTTTTACACTGACGGACGTTAAACGACATGTTCACGAAGAAATTGACAAGGTAACACAACAGGACTGGGAAAACTGCGTGAGGCATGCAGATTTTAAGAAAGAAACAGCACATGACGAGATTTTGGAACCTATAATCATAAATTTGCAAGACTCAGACGATGAAGACAGTGACAATGACGAATTGTCTCTCAACGGAAGTGACATTGCCAGCGATATGGATGAGCCACTGGCAGTCCCATTGGATTAGAAAAACAAGTAATTCATAAACTATAATTATAGGCGTAGTATTTTAAAATATACAAATTTGCGAAAATGCTTTTTCCAATTTTGATTTTGGCAACTGCATCATTGTAAAAGTTTGCAAAATATAATTTCTGCGCCAAGCAGACTTGCATGTTGTATGAGTGTGCGAGAGAGAGAGGGAAATATAAAAGGAGTAGGGTATCAAGTTGGCAACGCTGAGTGTGATACGGCATCTGATTAGCTTGACTCCAGAACTCTTCCCATTTGAAACACATAATAGTCTCAGATGAACAAAATATTACGAAACTTCCTTCTTCCCCCAACTTCCATCTTCCCCCCACTTACCTTAATGTTTACAAGACTTTTGTACTTTGTATTAAAGCTTTGCAGCTGTCATTTGTTAGTGATACCGGCTCACCAATTTTCATCCAATCTTTTAACCAGACAATGAAATTTTCAAGACTGCAATCTTGTATCTTCATGGAATCAAATGGATATCCGAATTCATTACTTCTGCGTGCACCACAAATAGGATTCCTTGTATTTAAAATCGACCACCATCTCCATACAATACCAAGAAAATGAGCTATCTCGTTATATCCATGAATGGCCATTAATGCCCTAATGCTTTTATGGAAAATATTTAAAGCAAGGGATACTTGCTGTCTGTCAATATTGGTGGGTATGAAGTCTTGTAGTTTAATTTGTAACCTTATTTTACAATGCTCTCTATCACTCTAGTATGCAGTCCTCATATGATTGAATTCTGCTTTCTTTATTGGATTTGTGCTGGAAGTTTAACATGGAACGTCAAAATCAGGGAATGAAAATGTTATATTCGGTTCATTTTGATTTAGCCAACTGTTTTTATGTTTTTCAGCAAGTGCACAGTATCGTAGATAAAGTAAACCCGATGATCAATTTCAGGCATGAACAATGCACATTCATTTTTAGATTCCTTGCTTAAAATGGAAAACAAGTTCTGATTTACTTTGTTGTTACCTGAAATGACACGCAGCACTTTGAACCCACTTTTTTCAATCATTTCCACAACCTTTCTTGTTATATCGGCCATTTCAGAACCTGTTATTGTTTTTACAGGATGAAGGGAAACAGCGTACTCGAAGCTAGATGTTAAGTATGTGAAAACTATTTTAACCTCAGTGAAATGGTCACGATTTTCTGCGAAACCAGTAATTTTTCCATATCTGTAATCTATTCCCTCCTAAACGTATATTTCATCTAGCTCCAGAATAACTCATTTTTCCAATCCTGATAACTTATCGCCAACAGCTTTTAGAAAATTATCATTCTCACATTCCTGCTTTGGAGATACACCTAAAGACGTTATCAGCTGTTGAAAATATTTAGGGTGACAAGATTTTGACTGCTCTAAGTGTTTCGTAACTTTTTCTTTTTGTTTTTTGGTTGTACGTAAATAATGAAGGCTATCATAATCATGCGAGGTGAGTAAACTTTCTTTGATACCCTTTCTTTAATACTAAAGCCAAGGAGAACTTTTCCAAGAAAAATTCCACTTGTTCAGCTTAACTTTCATCATTACTATTTACTAATGTTTCTTTCAGATTTTTCATATTATATTTCGTATGATCTAAAAGTCTGACCACACACGGCGAAGAATTCGTGTTAATGAATTTGTTAATTAACTGCTGTAAACAGCTCCCTCTTTTTAATATTAAATCCGATCCAAGAATGTCACTTGGTAACAAATGAGGATGTGATTCAAATAAATACACCATACACCAAATAACTACACATACAGAGTTTTGCCGATGATGTCTTGGAATATTAGTAATATCTTGCGAAATAGCATTTTCTCAGAGCTTCAGAAAACTTCTCTTGCCTTCATAATGGCATTGGATCAGTTGCAATTTATCATTTAGTGATTGATTGGTAACCTACAAATTCCTATAGGAGTGTGGATAAAATTACTGTTTTATTCAAGAAAACGGTAGTCATGGTAACGGTAAAGTGAAAAAAAAAGGAAAGAAAATCTTACTGTCCCAGCGGTGGGGGTTGGGAATTTTTCTCCCACCAAGATAATTCCTCATCTTCCCCAGAGTCTGGAATTATGAATGAGAGTGTGCACGTGGGCGTGATCTAATGATTAATCCCCAACGATGGACTGATGATGAAAACAATTTGTTTTTGAAATCGATCTCCATTAGAAAGAAGAATTAACACCATTTTCTTAAGATAAATGAAGCTTTTTGTTACAAATATTTATATTTGTGTAATATTCATTGCTTCACTGTAACTAGCTTCATTTTCTGCGTAACCAACGAATACTGGTTAACGCCTTCGATATGTTCCAAAGGTAAATGGTCGCTGATATGACCATTGGAGCTTAAGGCGGGGTATAAATGGAACAGATAAAAAAAGACTCTTATTGCTTGACCAGTATGTGGCTTCCTTTGTGTTTATCCTTTCTCAAGTATTTTAATACTCATAGTGGTTTAAATTTTGATGTGACGTTTGAAACCCTGCGGGTAGAAAGCAACACTCATGTACATTCCAAGTTTCTCCGACACTTTCTTAGTCAGGTTTCTGTTGTGAATCTTTGGTCAAAAGGTCATTACTGTGAGTACATTTATTCTAAAAGGCAGGCAAACACTGCAGTGATGCAAGTGAACGGACAAATGACCTTGCATGCTTTTACACCCGGGCTAATTGCTGGCAACTTGTGCACATGTCACACTTCCAACAATGCAGGCAAAGGAGCTGACATGCGCTCCACAGTAACTGTTGCGTGCTGACAACTGGCACGCCGATTCACATCGTGTATCTTAGAAAGTTTTGCTTGTGATTATTACTGCAACCACTTGTTAATATGAAGTACACTATAAACGAATTCCAAAGTGACATATAAACATGTAAGACATCTAAACGTCCATTACAGCCACAATATGATAATGTCTATGTTGGCAGATCTGCATGAACCCCAGCTGGAGTATCATAAGAGACTCTACATATGTATATGGCTACAACGGCTATGAGTGGGTCAGTCACGAGGTTCCGGACACTGTAGCGGCAAAGGTAGGCAGTTTATGTCGTGTATACTGTATAACAATAATTCTTACGAAGAGCTTCACAAACACAACTCCCTTTATGGTTCTTCCTGCAGGCTCAGCTGGTGATGGACGAGGCTTTAGGAGGTGTTATGATCTGGGCTCTTGAATCTGAAGATTTTCACAACTCTTGCAATGGAGGAGCCAACCCCTTGCTGACTGCCGTTAACAAAGTCTTGGGTCGTATCTAAGGACTATCTAAGCGACCAAGTGCTTGATGTACAAATTGCATTCTCAAATAAAGCGTATCTCTAAGTGTAAATAAATGCTTTTCTCTGTAGTAATAACATATCCAAGGCACATGAAGAACCTACTAGCTTCAACGAAAGTTACCCAGCCATTGAGGAGCAAATATTGGTATATTGTTAGATTCTTTCTTCCTGTCTTTCTGGCATTCCACAACCCCTACATCCTGTCTAGAGTGTGAGCGCTTTAAAAGGTTTAGTAAACATTTGGGCAGCTTTAAGCTCTCCACATGCTGCTGTCACTGAAGATTTGCATCGCTTACCCCAATTAATCTGTCATTAACCAAGCCACAACCATAACATGATTTTTCCTTCCAAAAATTGACACATAAACGGAACTAATAACTGCTTCATGGGTGATCTGCCGTGTTAAATGTATAAAACTCGAACCTTCGGCCATACTACACCCTATGGTCTTCATCAGGCACTATCAGGAACTCTTTCATTAGGAGTTTTATACAATTAACATGGCTGATCACCCATGAAACACTAACATTCGCTGTGAACGTTTCAAATCTTACACATTACGTCAACACATGTGAATCTACGTAATTGATCCGAGGCAAATCTTCAAGCGATAGCGGAAGACCAAATACCGCGGCAGCCCAAGGACTTCTTCATTTAAACCTCTGTGCATATTACTGTCTATGAACTCTTTGATTGCATCACTGGTCCTCGGTATTGCACATTAGCTCGGCGTTCTGAAGTGGTTACTTCATTATAATATACAGATGTATTCCGCACCATCAATAAAATTGGTAATGTTACTCAGAAAAGATAGACTTTTAACAAATCCTACCAGCAAATGAGGGCTAAAGCTGAAGCAATGTGTGGAGGAAGATCCTTCCCAATTAAAGGGCGTTAAACTTATAATGAACGAAAAGTGCGTGGTTGTAGAGTGTCTGCCTCACGTTCAAGAGGTCCCGTGTTCGAATCTCGGTCAGGGTGAGTTACCTGGATAAGGTCTTTTCCGGGGTTTTCCCTTATCCTGAAAGACGAATGTCGGGTAACTCTAAGCTCTATGGACCCTGGGCTCATTTGAGCATCATTTCACCCATTCCATTCATCGTCCGATATGACTTAACGTTGGAGAACGTAAATTACAAAAGAAAAAAAAGTATGCAACGGACCCATAACTCTGGTACAAATGGCAAGCACATTAATGTGTTCAGCATCTAACTACAGTTTTACGTACAGAAACAGCTCATCAGTAACTAGATATAAAATAAAACGGAAGTTAACTATCCTTACCTGAATCTGTAGTTCATATGTAAATGATTCACCTGTCTCACTCTGAATAAATTCTATGTTTTCCTACGAGGGCTTTCCTATCACTTCAAGGACGTGAGTGCTATCCCGAAATTTAGACCCGGAATAAACCCTAAAATAATCTAACCTGAGACTTCCTAATGTGCTACTAATAAAGTAGGCATATTGGTACAATTTCCTCCTAAAGACTTGCTTAACATTTTACTCATTGGTGTGTTGATATTTGTTTAAAAATGAAATCTAGATAAACCTTTTGAAGTAGTGATTACACATGGCAAACACTTCTCAAGGATAATACATTTTCTGGACAAATATTATGCGTTCATGCACTTTATATAGGTTACTCTAGTTTCCAATCAATGTATAAATCCCGCATAAAGAATGTTTGTTGCTTTCAGAAAACGTTGGATTGGATTGATTTACGTGCAGTAGGTTCACTTGTAGCCAGAAAAGGCTGTGAACATTGATCATGTCCAGAGGTATAAAGTTTAATAGCATATATATGTACAAAAGTTAACATAAGACACATATTATAGTATACAGGCAATATGAACAATATTATGGAAAACAAAGCAGGGATAATTATATATGATACAAAATCAAACACTTTTTAAACTAGCTTTCACTTGGCTTATGCCAGTAAGTCTCAACCTTTTTGCAATGGATACCATTCTTGTTATTTCTTAAACACACACACACACACACACACACACACACACACACACATATATATATATATATATATATATATATATATATATATATATATATATATATATACATATTAAAAATAAACTTTCAACATGCATCAAAGATTTATTGGTAATGATTTGTCATTGGAACAGTTAGATACTACTTATAGAGCTACAGAAGCATTATCAGGACAATTTGCCATGCAGATAATCTTGTACAGAATAAAAAGATTTTGAACAAAGGTACTCTCTAACAGCATTTTTAAAAGCACCGAAATTAGCAACTTTTTCTTTAAGAACATTAGGAAGTGCGCCAAATATTTTGATAGTTTCATAGTACACACCTTTCTGAAAGTAAGAAAGTTTAGCACTGGGATAATGGATATTATACTTTTGTCTAGTGTTTATTCTGTGAATTACATTATTTGTTGCAAATAAGGCACGATTGCATACAAAGAATTTTAGGATCGAGAATATATACATGCAAGGAAGCGTTAATATCTTCAATCTTGTAAAAAGATCTTTACAGGATGGGTGTTAGTAATGATTCTTATAACCTTCTTTTGCATAAGAAATATTTTTTTACTTTCTACTGAGTTTCCCCAAAATAATATTCCGTATTCCACAATAGAGTTAAAGTATGCATAATATACTAATTTAAGTGTGTCAATAGAACTCACATTAACCAGCTCTCGGATAGTATAACAGGCAGAGCTGAGTTTAGGTAAGATATAATTTATGTGAGCTTTCCAATCTAAACAGCTGTCCACTTGAAGGCCCAGAAATTTTATGCTGTCAATTTCTTCTAATAACATATCATTAATGCCGATTTCTATTTGAGTATGTGACGTACGACAGGTTATAAATTTGACCACTTTTGTTTTGTCTAGATTCACAGATAATTTGTTCGTTTTAAACCAGCATGACATACACTTCAAAGCATAATTCATTTTAATTATACACTCACTTAAATTTGTACTGGTCACCAGGACACTAGTGTCATCAGCGAAAAGAACTGTACTTGCAATGTCCTTTATATAAAGTGAGAGGTCATTTATATAGATCAGAAATAATAAAGTCCCTAACACGTTATATCCTATATTTCAATATAAGTTAAATAAGACATAGTTATTACCTCGGCATTCTATAAGTTACGAGGCTAAGGAGCACTCTAGGATATAACAGATGCACGTATGCATACTTTCATAAAAAATAATTTTATGGTAGCCTTCACATTTCAGAAGCACAAACATTTACTGCAAACAACTCAAATTATATATACACGGTATTCATTTTTAGCTGTAAGCTTACCGCGCAAAATTTGACGTCATCAATAGCATCGCTGATGGAGCGCGTTTGTTTACCATTCCCCTAGATGCTTGCGATCGTATCTGATGTGCTGACAGTAGCCTTGAGGCTTCCCTCCACCGGCAGGTAAATATACCATTTGAGACGTGGGTCTAACAGCGTAATATAATTTCGCCTGCTGCGTAGATACGATAACTGCTTTTAAAAAACGATATACTGCAATGATTGCAAAGCTAGTAAAAGTATACTATGAAGAATATATGAAATGATAAGTCAATGAACATTTATTTCACAATGAACATCTATTTTTCTGTTATAGTGGATATATATGCATATTATAAACCTGTCACATAAAATAGAAATATTTCAATTTGGTTTCAATTCTTTTCTAACATCCACATTTTCCTCACAATGCAACTTCATTACAAACCAGAAAATTAGCAGAACATGTTCTAGGAATGAGATATAAATTAGTGTTACAATATATACAAAATTTTTATCCAAAACTAAACAAGAAAATATCTCTAGTACATAGTCATATGTGTCCATTTTCTTATATTTCCTTTCTCTCTTCCCCTTAAACACTGTCTGTCTTGCGAGAAGGTATGCTTGAGGCTTTTCTGTCATAACATTATTTATTGCTTCTAGATTGGAACCAGTCACTTTATAGCGTATACTGTCTCTCTTTTTGCGAGTAACTGATCTTGTATCTTAGAAATGTTTTGGTGCATCTCAGTGACGTATATTATGGGCTATCAAAGCTATCACCGAAGCCTATATCTATTAATAAGCAATATTAATAATACTTGCAATAGCAGCCAGTTTCCCCCCATAAAAATTAGTGCGTAGGGTGGAATATCTCCTTTCCCTACCACTAAACAGAGGGGCTAGCAGAGCTGTGAAAGCTACTGTTGCTGCCTTCCCTCTGGTAAGGGACAGTGAGGGACGAGGGGAAGAAATGCAGGATTCAACATGCCAAGGCTTCGAAACCTTGCATCTCAAGACTCATACGAGCTTCTCCGAAATGTACCGTACGGACACGACTGGCTTTGGAATTCCTCATAGCACGTGGAGTTATGGGCAAGAAAGAGCATGTTTTCAATTACTGTGTGATTGTTACGGTCCTCAACAGCCGTATTAGTATTGTTTATTTCATAGTGTACAGTGCACCAAGACAGTTGCTAGCGCTAATTCATCGAAATGGGTGAAGAATGTGTAGTTCAACAATTAGTACAAAGACCATTCTCGCAGTTTAAATACGAGGATAAGTTAGTGGTAATAAAACAGGGAAGGCCTACTCAAGCTCTTCCGCACTTGCAGTGTGAACAGAAGCGAAAAAAATAAGAATCCGTATAAAAGATATTTTAGTATAAGTAATTATGATAAGTACGAGTGTCTGTCTGGCTCATTCGAACTAAATAAACTTTATTGCTGGCCATGCTTGTTGTTTGCAACTAAGAAAACACCCTGGAATACCACGGATTTCGTTAATTTATCTTATTTAATCACAGCTTTGGATAAACATAAAAGATCAACAACGCATATACAATCTTTCACGGCATTAAAAACGTCCGGCACTCAACAGGTAGACCATGCATTGAATTACCAAAGGAAACTTGCTGACAGTTTTCACAATGAAAGGGTTAAGGAAAATGGAAATGTATTGAAAAGATTGACTGATGCAGTGGTTCTTCTTGCAAAACAGGAATGTTCGTTTAGAGGCCACGATGAAAGTGAGGAGTCATTAAATAAAGGCAATTATATAGAATTGCTACAATTTCTGGCTAATTATGATGTGGTACTATCTCAGCATCTAAAGACAGCTAGTGTTTTCAAAGGCACCTCGGCTCTTATACAGAATGACCTAATCAATGCTGTGGCCAGTGTTGTTAGAGATAGCATTAAATCAGTTATTGATAAGGCTAGTTTTGTTGGACTAATGCTCGATGAAACGACTGATGTCACCAATAAAAGTCAAATATCTACTATTCTACGCTATGATGACGATGAAGACAATTGCAAAGAACGATTTGTACATTTCACTGATGTAAGTTCTGATCGAACAGCCAGTGGTTTATTTGAATATGTAAAAACACCATGTTCAAAAAAAATTGTTGCTCAAACTTTCGTTGGTGCTGCAGTAATGGCCGGACATGTTTCTGGACTTCAGACTTTAATTAAAACTGAGTATCTAGATGCTACCTTCATCCACTGCTATAGCCACAGACTTAACCTAATACTTTCCCAATCTGTGAATTTTACTAAGGAAACCAGACAAGTATTTGTTTCTCTTAATGGTTTACCCGCCTTTTTCTCACATTCCACTTCACGTACAGATGCTCTTAAAGCCTTTACTAAAAAGAAAATGCCAAGCGTTGCACCTACACGATGGAATTTTACTTCCAGACTTATAAGCACAGTTCATCACTATAGAAGTCATCTTATCAGTTTACTTCAATGGAAGAGGAACCTGGAGACTGGTCTAGCGAAGAAGTTAACATGTCTACATAAACCTCGTCCAGAAGAATGCTTACGTTCAGTACCACAGCTAGTACAACTGGAGTTTCGCTTCAAAGACACGAAATTTCATAATTTTGCAGTGTGGTTGGTTGCTGGTACACTACATTGGCTGCTGAAAGTACGGCGAGGATACACTGTGTTAGGAAAGCACTTACGTATATTTTTAAAGGAGCAGAGATGGACCTATACATGGAAGAAAACCTTGCGTTCTCTGGAGCCATACATTTATCTCTTGAAACAAATGCAGATCTAATAACCATTTAAGCAAATAGAACCCTTCATATGTCTCACAGTACAAGCCAATAAAACAAGAAATGTTCTAAACGACTTACCCTGTACCCGTTCCCGTCTTAAAAAGGGCAATATATATATATATATAAAATAAAAAATAAATAAATAACAAACAAAAATAGGATACACTTGTTCAATAGCCTTTCTTTCCTTAGAGATATTTAAAATGATCACTTAAGACAATTATACAAAGAGTGAAGTAAAAAAATAAAAAATAAAAAAAGGAACCAATGGCTACTTTAGGAAACCGAATAAAGAAAAGAAGTAAATGTACCCCCTCCGCGGGTCAGTATCATTCAGGTGTTTCATTACTAGAGGGTATGAAAACGAAATCCGTCATGTTCGTAGATGTATAATGTTCTTTTTTTCCATATGTACCCCGCCTTAACTCCAATGGTCATATCGCCGGCCGTTCTCCTTTAGAACATGTCGAAGGAGTTATTCGCATTCGCTGGGTTTTAATCTTTAAATCAAGCACATATTCGCACTCTCATTCATACTTCCAGACTTTGCGAAAAACGAGAGAAAAAAAAAACATGGGTTCAGGCTTTGTGCAATTTCTCTCAAAGGCTCGAACCAACTTTTTCTTGATTATATTCAGTAAAGTTCTTGCATTTTCAGATATTATTTTTGACATTTTACAAAACAACAGCATGGACATCTGTTACTGTACGGAAAAAGTCCACGAATTTATTACCACACTGAAAAACATTAGACATACAGCATTTGAAGAAGTATGGTCAGAAATTATGAGTTACTGGATTCTAAACATTTTTCGAGTTACGATAGAATGTTTGCAACAAATGTATTTCGTGAACTGAGAAAACCGTATGTTTCCTATTTCGATATACTCTCTTTGAAAAATGAACTGAAGGTGTTATATTCACTTCAAGAATTTTCTAACATGTCCGTTCAAACTACTGCAAGTTATATGAAATCAAATGGAATTGACGTTGTGTACAGTGAAGTTTATAAACTATGTGAACTGATTTTAACATTTCCTTCTACCACTGCAAGTGCTGAAAGGAGTTTTTCAGCCTTGAAGCGAATAAAATCTTATTTACGTGCACCACAAGGACAAATTCGTTTGAGCACCTTGGCTCTTCTATCGGTGGAAAAGGACATTCTTTTTTCAATGAGAAGACATCACGAGGAACTGTTTTTTGATAGTGTCACAGCGCAGTTTACCCACAAAGAAAGACGGCTGGAATTCATGTATATAAAGAGGTATGGTGAACTTGTTTGTTTTCATTTTTAATTGTTTTAAGAGCTTGTTTCAAGAAAAGTTGATTTAAATGCACTGTTTGTGAAGCTAACATTTAATCAACAATCCCTTATTGTCCGGATCTGGTAGGCCTAGTGATAGCCCCAGTCACAATCCCAGCATACACCACTGGTGCAGTGGCCACGCCGTGGCTCAGTGGTTAGACCGCTTGGCTCTCACGAAGGCAGCCCGGGTTCGATCCCAGGCGACCGCAAAATGAGATTTGTGATAGACAACACCGCGTTGGGGCGGGTTTTCTCCGGGACCTCCGGTTTCCCCCGCCATCTCATTCCACCGGTGCTCCATCTTCATCTCATGCATCATCAGTGTCACCGCCTGCGGTGCCGTATATAGTAAAAGCGGGCGTTAAACACTACAACATTTATTTTTTATTTTCCACTGGTGCACCCATTGGTTTTAAAAGACACACGGATACCAACATTAATAGACATTTTATTTAAGCGTAAGAATGACAAAAAGTTTATATTGTGTACTGATAAAACGTAAGACGTTTATGTGACAAACAAAAGTATGTCAATTTGACGGTACCTGGACATTTTTGACAACATTACGCTCCGAGGGACTTGTCTGAATGCTGGATAGCGTTGCATAAACTCTTCTATGCAGCGGTTTAAATTATATGTCGAATCAATTTTAATGCTGGTACGAAAGTAGCATTCAACCATGAGGACGTGGTGCTCTGTGTTATATCCAGGGGAAGCTGGTTGTATTAGTTACCGGCGCAACCACACTCAGAGTGCTGTAATTTGCTTACTGTTCCGCAAAAATTACCGTTTCTTCTCCGTAGATGGCACTGTGATTTCAAGTTAGACTCACCAGTCAACTATGACGTCATTCTTACTCAATCGGAGGGCGGGAAATAACGAATAAAAATGGTGTGTGTGTATCACATCTTTTTAGGATATCTGTTCTCAAAACATGCCAATTATAAATCTAAATTCCTGGAAACAAAAGTATGGCATTCCGGTAATCCTAAAGTTATGTTCCAAGCAGAGTGTGATTGTCTCACATGGGCATTAAATAACTTTCACAAAGAGTACATTCCAACAAACTCTGAACACGTCCACATATTAGACATTGGACATACCCCACCACGCCAAAAGTGTTGTTCAATGCATGACAAATGGCAAGTGTATATGGTCCTGGACTGAGGGTGCGCGATCACTGAAGAATACTGTGACTGGAAATACATTCTAACAAACTTCTGACTCTATAAATGTTTGTCAGAAGTATGTAGGATACATCACGCTCCCGGGGAGGGGAGTCTCCCTCCAGGAGCACATACAAAAAGCATCTTCCATAGATCAATGTATGGGTGTACAAAGTTCTTCTTCGTACCTTGTGATACGCCATTAGATAAAAAGGAGCACAGGGGTCGAATGCACATCTCTCTCGTGTGTAATTTAATTAATGCAGCTCTTTTGGGAAGTGAATCCCTACAAGAAAAATTTTATCTTCAGATTGTAAACAGTGATGTTGAAATACGAGGGTGTTCTAAGAAGTTTCCGACCTCAACATGAGGATGGCAGCACAAGTAAATAGTGGTTAGTGGATTTCGTTGTTCATCTGTTGACGGTTACTCACCAAAGCTTCAGCCATTTTGGACACTCAGTTGTTATGTAACAGTTGTTTGAGTGAGTTGATGTGAGTGTTTTTATGAAAATGGACAAAATAGAGTATCGAACTGTCATTAAATATTTGTTTTTGAAAGGCAATACGCCTACGCAAATCAAAGATGAGTTGGATTCTGTGTATGGGGACTCTGCACCATCATTTAACACAATGAAATTCTGGACAGCTGAATGTAAACGTGGCTGTAAGCGCTTGGGAGACGATGAACGTTCGGGACGTCCAAAAACTGCAACTACCGACGAAATCATCGCCAAAGTTCACCAAATGGTGCTAGATGACTGCTGAAATAAAGTGAGAGAGATAGCAGAGGCTACGAACATGTCAAAAGAACGTGTTTGTCACATATTAAATCAGCATTTATACATGAGAAAGCTGTCCGCTCGTTGGGTGCCACGTTTGCTCACGTTAGACCAAAAACGTGCTGGAATGAACATTTCCAACGCTCTACTGGCGCAGCTTACGTCCAATAAATCCGATTTTGGGGCCGATTAGTTCCTGTATATGAAATTTGGATACACTATTATACGTCCGAAACAAAAATACAATCCAAACAGTGGACTGCAAAGGGGCAACCGGCTCCAAAAAGAGCAAAAAATGTATTTTCGGCAGGGAAAGTGATGGCGACTGTTTTTGAGATAGTCATGGAGTTATTTTAATTGATTATCTTCAAAAAGGAAAAACCTTATAGGAGCATACTACGCATCATTACTTGACAAGCTGAAGGCAGAACTTGCGAAAAAGCGGCCACATTTGCAGGGAAAAAAATCCTGTTTCACCAAGAGAACGCACCGTCTCACAACTCAGCGGTTGCTATGGCGAAAATCCACGAATTACTGTTTGAACTGTTTGACCATCCGCCTTACTCACCAGATCTAGCACCAAGCGACTTCTTTTTGTCCCCTCATCTGAAAATTGCGCTCGGAGGTCAGAGATTTTCGTCAAATGAAGAGACAATCACCTTCATGAACAATTATTTTGCAGAGAAAAACGCCGAGTACAATTTGGACGGGTTACAGAGATGGGAGCATCGCTGGGAGAAGTGTGTATAGTTACAAGGAGACTATGTTGAAAAATAAAAATATAAAAATTCTGAAAACATGTCTTGTATCTTTTTAGTTCGGAAACTTTTCAGACCACCCTCATAATGATTATAAAGTTCTCGGAATCCATACTAATGTAGTATAAACATATAGACACTTTGTGTAGTATTGTGGTAAATCAGTTTATTTGTTAGGATATTTTAAACCATTATTAAGAGAAAAATACATGAAGCTAATATACTATGAAGTCCACATACGTTATATGGCATAGAGGTCTGTAGTGGCGCTGCTGAAGTACATATGAAAAGATTAATTCTTCTGCAAAATATGTGTATAAGAATAATGTATAATCTCACATCAAGAGAATCTTGTAAACAAACGTTTATTCAAAATAAGATATTAGCGTTATACTCTATATGCATATCGTGTGATTTTGTTCACTAATGATAAACACAATTGTGTGTACTCTTATAATACCAGAAATGAAACTGATTATCATAAATCTACAAATGTTAAAAAGTATCTGACAAAGATGCCAATGTGATGGGAATTAAACTATATTGTCATGGCAATAGGCATAGAAGTTTCGGCACAAATAAGAAAACAGTCGGCGGATGAAGTTTCATGGCATTAATGAGCCCTGCTAAGCAGTTAATGATAGCGTGGCTATTGTAAACAAACGCCGGCAAGCAAAAGATAACTGAGGTAAAGGACTTGCCGGCATAGATTAAGTTACGCTTCTGGAATGTGATAGAATATTTGGTTTCTTTATTCTTCCGGAAATTTCTGGACTGATAGAGATTGTTCGGGTTCTGGTTTATGTTAGAACAATCTAGAATTACGAATTAGGTATTTAAGGACGTGACGGCTCGCAAAGTAAGTTGTAGAACAGTGAGTTGTGAAACAGTGTTGTGAACGAGAGACTGCTCGAAGTGTTATTGTAACGAGAGCTAATCTGCTGTCACTGTTTGTTATTGTAATCGACCTTGGTAGACTGATGGTGACGTAACGTAATGGTGCTGTATTCTATAACAGTATTTCTACGAAAATAAAGGAGAATTTTAATTTCTGCGACTCGGCCTTTTAATTCTACAGACCCACAAAGTCACAATATAATAAATTACCTGCAATGCTAAAGGAATTGGGCTGAATTGGATTGGATTACGGTACGGATGGGATTCGGAACTGCGACCAATCTTGATCTATTGTGTCTATACCCAAGTGGAGCATCCCCGGAAGGAAGGATGAGGCGAGATGAGGCAAAGAGCTGCCGACCCAAAGGGCCGCGACATGCAGACGGCAGGGCACTTAGCCTTTACGAGTTGGAAACTCCTCGGCAGTCCAGCACAACAGGCAGCTCACCCGACTGCGGACTGGAAACGGCCCTATCATACCGAACTAGGAGACCGGAGATCATCCTACTGAAGTAGGAAGTAGTTCACTCAGAACATCATTCTGCCATACACCGCCGAGACTCCCGCCGACACTTCCACCCTGAAAAAAGACCACCAGAATAGGGATGACGTGAAATGATAATGGAGATGAAATGGAGGGACAGGAAATTCGGGGCATGTAATTAACTTACCCAGCATTCATCTGGCTAGCTGGCACCCTGGTCAGGTATGTCGGCTACGGGAATCGAACCCGGGCCTCCCGAATGTGGGCCACAAACGAAACCACCTGAGCCATCCCGCTTGTTAAGCTAAAAGTATTAAATGACACAATATTTATACGCCAGCCGAAAAATATTCCTTATATTCAAATGTCTGTATAATCTTAGCGTATTGTAAATAATCATTTAACTATAGTGTATTTTATAGGATTAGAGCATTGAATGTAGCTATCTGTACTGACGAAATCAAAATTATGTGAGAATCTACGACTAGTAAAATTTGAATTTGAATTTAAGATTACCAGATAAGTCGTTAAGGAGATTAGGGTATTAAAGGGTATTCGAGGATGTTTCCGATAACAGTTTCTAAGATGAACAGTGGTGTGTGTGTATGTATGTATGTGTTTATGCGAATTCGTGGTAGCTGAGTGTGTGTTAATTCCATTCCCTTTACATGAACAAGGGAAAGCATGGTATCATCCAGATCCAGGGGTCCTCGGTTTCGATTCAGGATGGGAAATTTCTTTTAACAGGATTATTCTCTAATCTAGACTGGAAGAAGTACGAGTGAGTGAGGGAGGAAATCTGTGTGTATGCGCCCGGATATCTAATACAGATATAACACTCTAGTGGCCAAATGGTCCTTATGAAGGAAAAGAAAGAAACAACAAAGAAAAGTATGAACAGCAATTTTCATTTGAAGTAGGTAGGTGTGTGAGAATTCAAACCAATAACAACGAACATGAACAATGGTAAAAAAATTAATGGATTGATTTAATGAGATCTACATTACTTGTGCAGTACGATTTTGTATATCTTTTATGGCTTCCCAGTCTCATTCAGAATAAAGAGGAATTTAGATGCCGTTCCCAGAAAATTCTTGGTATAATTAATTAGAGCCAACTGAAAAATTCAATGCCACGGACGGGAATTGAACCACGGATCTGCTGGTTTCCGTCCAGTCGCTCTAACCCCTTGAGCTGCCATGGCCAACGTCCCGTCCTGACATAAAATTCTCCAATTGACTCATTATATTTCCCCGGTAGACCACTTAGAGTTCTCATATTCAAGATAAACATTTGTGGCGACTTATTATTGTAAGTACTTAAATGCCAGGATTTTTATAGCTGAATATTTTTAATGTAAATTTTATATTGAGGCATTAATCCTTAAAGAATTAATCCTTTTAAATACATTAATCCGGTATATGGATGATTTTAATTAATTAGAGTCAACTGAATTCCGTGGCATTGCATTTTTCAATTGGCTCTATTTAATTAAAATCACCCATATACCGGAGTAATGTATTCAAAAGGATTAATTCTTTAAGGATTAATGCCTCAATATAAAATTCTAGGTATAATTTCATGATAGAGCAAATAGCTAAAATACGTAGTATTTCAATAAAATCTGTAAAATCTACTTTTCACAAAAAAAAATGAAGAATGTTACTTTAAAGTGTAGTTCGGGGATGGAGGATTTTTAAAAAACATCTTTGTGTCGCATGCTTGGTTGATGAACATAACTATCAAGTATTATATTTAATAAACCTTTCGTTTTAGAGTTATGCTGTTCACAGGGATGAGTGCACATAGAGACCGCGTTCTAAAATGTCTTTTTATTAGGGAAGTCTCAAAATGTATATCTCCAGTAAAAGATTGGTGATAAATTTATAGTAGAAGTTCAAAGCTTCCTTTACTTACTATAAGCAAATAGCAGAGGAAGTAAAATGTAGAACTCACACAAAATCCTGACCAAAAGTAGCAAAACATTGATCCCACAGACGATTTTACAAAGATATAAAAAGTGCATTCTCAACAGATCGGTAATTTTCTTATAATACGTTAGTGTTTATACTTATGGTTTATTGGTAGCACATAATTCAAAATGAATAAACAGAACTCCATAGGCTGTTCCCTCCAAAATTCTAGATATGCAGTTTTTTTCTCCATGCCAGTATATCGAATATTTTAATCAAAATCTTCAAAGCCATTTTAAGAAAATTAATGAAAACAGAATTTATTTAATATAAAGGTGTTGTTGTAGATTTTATGTAAACATGGTAGCTGCCTGGCTTTTGTTTTTTCCCCAGACCTTTCATTTTGAGTTAAGTTGTACACGTACACACAGACAAACTTGTTTTTTTTTCAAAAATTGCATTTTGGGTTTAAGAGACATCAAAACCTCTGTTTCCAATAAAAACTCTATATTTAATATTTTTGTGGAATATAGTATTTGTTGTAATTTTTAAGTATAGAGGAAGTAAAAATGTTAAAATGTTCTTCATTATAGAGTTTTATGGTTAAAAATGCGAAAGATAAGTTTATAAGTATGTCACCGTGTTGTGCTGCTGCCGCAGGCCGGAGCCGGGTGCTTGACAGAAGAGAAAATGACAAGAGAGAGGCTCCAGAACGTTCTGCCAATTGTTGCTCCCGCTAAAGTTCTCGAAAGGTCTACGGCTTTCTAGAAACAATGACTGGAGTGATATAAATACCCCGCAAGGTGTTAGAGTGGCAGTTGTTTGTTGGTTATTGCGACAGTCGACGATTGAAGTGTGCCGCAGCGATTTCTTTCATTTGTTTTCGTGCAGCAAAACATCGAGTCAGCCTTGAAGACAGCTGATTGTCAATTTCACGTCTTTTTACTGCAGCAAAAGATTTTCTAAATTTCTGCAAACCAGATTTCCGAATCTATGTAACCCACACAGTCACAGTATGTTTCTTTTTTTTTTTTTTTTGGTATAATTTACGTCCTCCAACGTCAAGTCATATCGGACGATGAATGACGTGGGTGATATGATGCTTAAATGAACCCGGATCCATAGAGCTTAGAGTTACCCGACATTCGTCTTTTAAGGATAAGGGAAAACCCCGGAAAAACCTTAACCAGGTAACTCACCCTGACCGAAATTCGAACTCGGGACCTCTTGAACGTGAGGCAGACTCGGTACCACCACGCTACCGAGGCGGGCCAGTCACAGCATGGGTAATATTTCTAACGGGTTTTACTACCTACAAAATTTCGATAAATGAATAATGAGTTACAGCAATATTTCATTATTCAGATTTATGGCAGGAACTACAAAAAGGCTCTAGTAGTCACAATATATAAGTAAAAGCTTTATTTGTATGCATTATACAATGTTTTACCTTTTTTAAGTGTTGTCAACAATCGGAAAATGTAATTGAATGACGAGTTGGAATATTATACGACTGCATGTTGCACATTGAGGGGCAAAGCGAATGAAGGGAGCATATGTACAGTTAAAATAAAACTGTAACCATAAAGATGTCTAGTTATTTTTTTTATTTTAAATTAATAAGTGATAGTCCACCGTGAATCCTAAAAATTGCCGTTTTCGCCGTTTTCTGTCCGCTCCAAACTTTGAAAAACACGTGTGCGCTCATAAAAGATCACCATTTTACTGAATGCAGGGTACAAAATGCAACTGCAACATAGCACGCGTTTACTTTTCTTCACCGACAGTTAATAATTCTTTTCTTTCTAGTCAGGCGCCTTATCTTTTCATATCTCCGAAAGCAGATGTGCTATAAACATGGGGTTTGGACAGTAATCCACAGAAATATAGTTCTGTGACATGGGAAAAACAAAATAATTTTTAATTGGTATCTTTAGAGTGCAAAAATTATGATACACAGCGCAACTGCTACCCTGACTGAGTAGCACCTCTTCCGAGTCGAACACCTTTTAATAAGTATTTATGAATATGACAAACATTTCAATATGCTAAAGCTCAAATATGGTGCAAACGAATCGATGGAAGGTTGGTTCTGATTGTAGTGAATGCTGAGAGCAAAGAGCTTCTAGCGAAATCCATGTGGAATGTGAAGAACAAGAGATTCTTGTCTGGGAGAGCTTCAAGGATTCTCTTGAAATTCTTGGTCGGATTGTACCTGCAGGTTCCAGAGAGTAGTCAATGATTTAGAAGTATTGGTATAAATGTCTTACCACAGCAAACCAAAGGGTGACATAGGAGGTTTAGGGCTTTTCCTACAGAAGGTACCAACATCCGACACTGCTGACAGATGCGACAAAATATCCGTTCTAGAAATATTGCTGTTAAATTATCAACAAATTCATAAAAACTTCTTATCATTCCTTTATTATAATTATATATTAAAATGTGTGCACTAATTAACAGAGGTAGCAAAGAGATGCAGATTAGAGTCAGTGATGCTGTACCCTCAAGGAACACATTGTCAGTACGGCATAGTTTTGAGACAATCGTTCAACATTTGCAAAGGAAGAGCTACCCTATGTCATCACTTTGTTATCTATACAACAGTATCGAATTATTTCCCATCACTTTGAATCTTTGCAAAATCAAACGATTACGCCCGTACTTCAAATCAGACTCCTAACATAAGAGGCCTCTTTACTCATGGGCTTTCTGCACTATATGTTGTCTGAACTGCTCTCAACATCGAAGGACTGTACGGTTAATTCGAGCTGCAATGAAAGACCTACAAATACTGAATCTCTGTAGCCGATAATGGCATTTGATTTGCTGGTTTCATAACGCACGGAGCCAGTTAAAGTAAAGTAATTGAGACAGGAGCCATGATTTCCAGTAAGACAGAAGCAGTAGAAGTTTAATGCTACTCTTTTTATTTAATTTTAAGTATTATTTTGGTTGAAATCTTAAATTAGACTATGTTTTAGTTTTGTTGTTTTTAATATTAATATATTGGCGACTTATTTTAATACAATCCAATAAATAGTTTAAAGAAATATAATCTACCCCAAGGGTGCTTTAAAAAAATGGAAATGCAGGTCCAAATATGGCAGAATTTAGCACTGTCATAGTTATAACTTTGGATAAAAATACCTGCACTACTAAAGATAATACAATTAATTTAAATGTAAAACTAGAAACAAGTAAAGAAAATGCATCCTGATTATAAAGACAGTGGTGCAGATATTGTAATTATTAACAATGAACAACATAACGTAAACAAAATTCATTCTATGCAATTTGTAAGAATGTAGTTTGGGAAGATTTTCAAATTAAAAGAAATAATGCCTTTGGTTGTACATAAATAAGAAGTATATCTTGAGTACTGCAAAGATACAAGCCACTTTTTAAATTCTGAATTAGGCTCCAAATAACATTTTAATTCATATCATACCGTATAACTGCATAGTAGAAGAGAAGGAAGTATCAGAGGAGGACATGTAAAAAGACGCTACTAGTGATGGAAATTATGAAATATTAGAGGTACATGGCTTTACAAGAAACGTGCAAGAGAGTGAGAATAATAATATAAAGCAAATCCTTAGTGAGACAGGACTGCTTAATTTTAGAGAAACCTAGTCATAAAAAGAGGGGAAGGAAAAACTGGAAAACAATGCAAAACTTTTCAGTCTGCCAAAATGACACAAATCAAATCTCTCAAAGCATAAGATGTTTTTCAAACAAGTGTGACTTCAGTTAAAAATAGATCATATCCTGAACTATAATTTTCTGAAAGCAGTAGCTCTGTTCACGCTAACATCAACTGTAAGTAAATAATAAAATAGGTAAATAAAGACACGAGTAATAATGTGTGCGTTAGTTATATGAGATGGAGCAAATAATCCTTGACCCTTAGAATAATATTCCTGGACCATTTCAATTAGTTCACTTGCAAAATCTATCTGATGGAATTTTAATTACTCTTATCAGAACATTTAACTATACATTTAACTCAGGAGAAATACCTTCGCTTTAGAATATAATTTACATATAACTTCTGTAAAGAGCAAAATAATGATCTCAACCTCCTAAAGGTTATAAACCAATAATAATAATCTAGTGTCCTCAAAGAGGTTTTGGAAAAGACAGTAAATATAATTGCATTCTTCTTAGGGTGGTATGGGATATGACCTATATACAATATGGTTTTAGGAAGAATTTCATGCAAAATCAGCATTTAACTATTTTAATCGCAGAAATGCGTGCTACCCTCTTGAAAAAACATTGATAGTTGAAAGTCTGTACAATAGCAGAGCTTACGATTAAATGATAAGGATTCTGATTAATTGATTACAGCAAAACTGATAAAAATCATTGCTAACTTAATGATGGATAGAGAAAACAAGTTATATCCCAGATGTAATAGCTCAAACGAAACTATTTCAAGCTTAAGATTACCACAAGGTGCTTCCTTGAGTCCAGATTTGTATATAATATACACATTGAATTTAGCTAGATTTTCCTCAACAGAGTTGCAAAGCCTTGCTTTCACAGATGATTCACTCATATATACATCTTGCAAAACTGAGAATATGGACAATATTATTAAAACGTTAGAATAGAGAATTCTTAGGTTGATAAGGGTCTTTGAAGAAAAAGCTGGGATAAATTATGAAAGGGCAACTGGATGATTTTTAGAATGGGAAGAAAATAATCAGTAAAACAAAGAGTACCTTCAGTAAGGAGTATTTTCAATTAGTATTAGAAAGTAAACACTAAATAAAGACATAGTGTATTGAAGAGTGTTATTAAAAACTACGTGTAAGAAGAAGAGGTGAATATAGCTCGTCATTCACATTTAAAATAATACGTGAAACGTCAGGTAATTAGTAATTTATAAGCTTAAACTGTGGAACAGTATATCATACTTCTAAGAGTAATTACAGCATTCTATTTGTATCAAATTTTTACCATGAAGACCTATAATAGATATAGATGTATTATGTTATCTTGACAGGAATCCTGCGCGGTAGGGATGAGTAGCATCTGTGGTGGGGATAGTGCACCTATCGCCACAATGCGACACACGTGTAAGATTACGAGAGGGGAGGGCGATGCATAAGGTGTCTAAAAACAAATTTCATTCTCGAAGCCAGTTTTGCAGCTCTTATAAACTGAGTTGTAATTATTACTATGGTAGTACTCTCCACGCTTTTTTTGGATCTTAAATAGTACATAGGCATTTGGAACAAAACCCTGTTCTCCTCCAGCATGCATGATAGCCAACTGTCGGCCTTTCAATATCGCTGCAGAGTCCCTGTAACGTATTTCACTCCAGGCATATGGTCTAGTATGTGCTGTATTTATATAAGTTTCATCCATATAAGCTATATAAACTTCACTTCGATATCTCCGAATATTTCGTAAATACTTAAGCCTTTTTGCACGTATGGTGCGATGTTCGATTAAAATTTGTCTGTCACGCTTAGTGTTTTTTTTTTTTTTTTTTTTTTTTTTTTTCAAATAATCCTAGCTTCAAAAGAACTCTTCTTAATGTACAGACACTGCCTTGGAAGTCAGTAGAATTTTTAAGCTTCATAAGCACTTTCTTCAAAGTTGGTCTTTGTTTATCTGTGCTTTAAAAATTATTCATAGTTTGCCTAACTACTTCTGAATTAAAACATCCAATTAGATTTTGTGCATTTTCTTAATCTTTGTTTACTGGGCATAGAGAAGGACGTTGTTGCACTAGCACCAGTGGCTTTTCTTTCCTTAATAACTCTCCTAAACTGCTTTCAGACACAACTGTTGCCTCAGATACACTTCCACAGATGTTTATAGCTGACCCATTTTTATAGCTGATTTTTATAGCTTGTTCCTTTTTTATAAATCTATGGATATTGGTTATTACTTCTCGTGTTTTTAAATGTAGCACTTTATTTCCTAATGTGCTGCTAGGAGGCGTCATTTATAAATGCTCTCTTGGAAGCAGGAGACAAGCACATTTTGAAACAAGCTGTAGTATTACCGAGTAACTCTGCACGTGTTCACTTGCTCGCAACTGGTACGCAACTGACCCGCCCCCCCCCTCCAGTTGCAACCGTTCTGAGGTGGACTCGTCCAGATGCCACTGCGCATCGCTCTGCACTTTTCAAGATAAAAAAATACATCTGTACTTCTATCCGTTACCTAAGAAAAAACCGACTTGTATTATGAATTGTAAAAATGTTAAAAATTGTTTGCAAAAGATATAGAATCGATGTTTTTACTAGGTGTAAGATAATTTTGGAGGCTTTGAATGGCGAATAATCGTAACTACCGATTTTAACTTTCTGGGTAGTTCATCTTCAGCCCACACTAGTGGACCTGTATTCCATTTTAAAAATTGCACTGTTAATATTAATTATGCAATGACACCAGAATAGTAAAATATATTTCTGTACATTGTAGATGTTTTATGTTTGTTTCTGATTTCTCAGGTAACACTGGACAACAATGATAATGTTTTGGGCTTAAAAATAATGAATTTACATGTATTTTCATCTGCTGAATTCAAAAATCACTATAAAAATGATAGATTAGCTCTTGTTTTGAAGATAAAGGGACATTTCATGTTTAGAGTGAAGATTTTAAATTTGGGGGATTTTTTTGGAGTTGGCACACCTGTCAAATAACAAAACACAAATGCTCTTCAGCTGATGCAGAATTTAAGGAAGCCATTTCTGTCAGACCACAAATAAGAGAACTTGTAAAGGATCCTGCATTTGACCAAGTTTTGGAGGGGAAAGAAAAGGAAGCTTTGAAAGCCTTCAAGGGTGTTTGTTCATAGATTTTTAGGCAGCAGCTTGACAACTACAAGCATTTGGTGACAGTGCTTCTGCAAAATACCGTAACCTTGGATGCAACATGTCCCTTAAGATCCATTTTCTTCACTCCCACCTAGAATTTTTCCCTCCTAGTTGTGGAGCTGTTAGTGATGTACATGGGGAGAGATTTCATTAGGACATTTCTGTTATGGAACAAAGATATCAGGGCCGTTGGAATGAAGTAATGCTTGCGGATTAGTGTTGGTCTTTGTATAGGGATTCTGCGGAACTCCATCACAAGAAGCAAGCTAAAAGACGACGAAGTCAATAGGTCACCACACGATTCTCCGCCCGCCTCGGTAGCGTAGATGGCAGCGCGCCTACCTCACGTTCAAGAGGTCCCGAGTTCGAATCTCGGTCAGGGTGAGTTACCTGGATAAGTTTTTTCCGGGGTTGGCCCTTATTCTTCAAGACAAATGTCGGGTAACTCTAAGCTCAATGGACCCTGGACTCATTTTAGCATCATTTCACCCATTTCTTTCACCGTCTGATATGACTTAACGTTGGAGGACGTAAATAACAAGAAAGAAAGAAAGAAAGAAAGAAAGAAAGAAAGAAAGAAAGAAAGAAAGAAAGAAAGAAAGAAAGAAAGAAAGAAAGAAAGAAAGAAAGAAAACATGATGATCTTCAGACAGGACTATCTGCGAAGTATTTTTCTAGCAATTTAGAACTCTTAGCATGTAATTACCAGTTAAAAAATCAAATGCACTTTCATTGTTGTTAGCATGTATGTAATTAAAATGTACCCTTTTCTCTCAATCCGTTAATATGTAATACTTCCACCTGGTGTATATCATAGAAACTAGAGTTAATAAAACTTTCCCGTTGTCTTATTTGTTTTGCTTAACCCAAAATTAGTAGGAATTACCTCATTAAGTGCTCGAAACATTAAAAAATTATTTTTTTGTTGCCCAGTGTAATTAAAGAAAAATTGAGCATCAACTAAGCCATCTACGAGGTAATCGAGAGTCAAAGAGATTATAATATAACGTCTTTGACTCTATATTAAGACACTATTAGAGTAGGCGTTCCGAAAGAATAATGTGCTTTTGTATCGCAAATTTTAACTTTTTTCATCTGCTTGAACTGCTATTATTGACTCTGGTAGAGATAATTCGACTCTTAGCAGATATTACTCATATCTGACAGTAAATGATCTACTTTTCAGTAACAAAAGTACTGTCGCGAACCCGTTATCTACGATCGATCGGCTTGTTTACACAAAGGAACTGATAGGCGAGCAGTGTGGAAACAAAGAGCCGGCAGATAAAGATAGCACACAGATAAAGGTCTGCCGAAACAAACAAACTGAGATAAATGGAAATTTCTGGTGACTTCTTGACTGATAGATTATTCGGTTTCTGGTTTATTTTAAAATAGTCTAGAAATTATCAGTGAGGTATTTAAGAGAGCGACGACTCCCCAAGAGGAGTAGTAGTAAACAGCTGTGAAGTGTTGTAACGAGAGCTGATGTAATCAGAATGTTGTTTGTTATTGTCATCAACCTTGGAAGATTATGTTGTATATGTCATATAATGTTGTTACATGAGAATTGAACAGTGTATTTCACGGAATTAAAGAACATTTAGAATTTCTGCAATTTGGACTTTTAATTCTACGAACCCACAAAGTCACAGTATAGTGTAATGATCTGTTTTTTCTTGTGGTGGCGGATAAAAGTATAAATCGCTATACAACATAAACCATTTAAATGAAATAAAACGACTTTGCATGATACTGCGAGAAACAAAACACTTGAAAAATTCTAGTTGTTGCATTCATAATACTTTTTCTAATCTTTTCTCTACAAAGTATACGAAGAAAAATTTATTCTTGTATCTATTTTTTGTTAACAGAGAGAAACTTTCACTACAGATTTTCAACTCAGTATAAGAACAGCGAGTTGAAGTGATAGTCATTTCTTTTGGTCACAATGGGATGAGTCATACATTTCTCTTTGCATGAACAAGAAGATTACGTCTGTGGTCTCGAGCATGCTAACATCCAAATCCACAGGTCCTGGATTCCACTCTCTGTTTGAGGATGCAAATGTATCTGTAATTAGGATCCTTCTTTTAGTGTGGATGTAGGCGTGAAAGAGTAAACATATTGTCACCCGAATATCGGAATTCCCGAGAGAACCAGCTGGCAGGTAGGGGCCAGACGGGAAGCATTCAGACAACGCCTACCCATTTATTTGTGTAGCGCTCATGGAGGGGATGGTTAGAAGAGCATCACGAGCCACTGTACCGTCTCTTTCCCCTCCCCCTGACGTCTGGAATAATCGGGATGATTGTTCCAAGCCAGGAAGCTTCCAGATACAGCGATCTGCCTATATAAGGGCTGCAGTGGACGAGTCAGTCCGTTCTTGGGGAGCAGCCGTGAAGAGCGCAGTGCTAGCGAACGGACTGCAAGACTGCGTACGTGTATCAGAGGAGTTCTTAGTCAGCTCTAGAGAGAGTTGCTGTACGGCAAGTTGCCGAGTAGCGAGTGTTACGTAATTGTGAGTGTTGCGTAATAGTGAGTGTGGAGTGGACCTGTGACAGACGAACTGGTGGATTGTAATTGTGTGTGCTATGTAATCGGCAAGTGTTCCAACTGTAATTCGGTGGAAATAAAGAACATTTTAAGTTTGTGCAATTGGGCTTTTAATTCTACGAACCCACAAAGTCACAATATGAACAAATTTAACACGAATCTTGCCATCCTGTTGTCTAAATGGTTCTTACAGGGAGGAGGAGAAAATGAAAAGCAAAGGAGAAACAATGAACAACGATTTGAATTTACAGAACAAAAATCTGATGTATTACACTTACGTATAATATATTTCCACAAAGACTTATCCTTATATAAAAGAATGCAATGTGTGTGTGTTTGTTTGTTTGTGTGATATTTTAGTCAAAATCACTAGAGCCATTTTTGGAAAAATCAGAATGTTCCAAATATTTGTCATTTAAGGTACAGTTTCAAACGGAAAGATATTGTATGTATGTATGTATGTATGTATGTATGTATGTATGTATGTATGTATGTATGTATGTATGTATGTATGTATGTATGTATGTATGTATGTATGTATGTATGTATGTATGTATGTATGTATGTATGTATGTATGTATGTATGTATGTATGTATGTATGTATGTATGTATGTATGTATGTATGTATGTATGTATGTATGTATGTATGTATGTATGTATGTATGTATGTATGTATGTATGTATGTATGTATGTATGTATGTATGTATGTATGTATGTATGTATGTATGTATGTATGTATGTATGTATGTATGTATGTATGTATGTATGTATGTATGTATGTATGTATGTATGTATGTATGTATGTATGTATGTATGTATGTATGTATGTATGTATGTATGTATGTATGTATGTATGTATGTATGTATGTATGTATGTATGTATGTATGTATGTATGTATGTATGTATGTATGTATGTATGTATGTATGTATGTATGTATGTATGTATGTATGTATGTATGTATTTATTTATTTATTGACTGCAATTGGGTACTACCCGGTGGCAGAGTTAAGAATACAGATCAAATTACAAATACTATATTTACAACAATAACACAGTAAACAATACAAACATGATATTATTTTACTTTAGTCACTTAAAGCATATCTAATTACTTCTCTATTTACATATTATATACCATTATAATTCAAAAGTTAAACTATAAACCATCTAGATTTTTTCTAAATTTCTTCAGCGACAGGGGACAGCCCTGAAAGACTGCTACAGGCAATTCATTCTATTCTTCAATGGTTCAATTAACAAAAGAAAATTTTCCTACGTCGGTTCTGTATCTTCTACCCTTAATTTTATACCTATGATCGTTTCGTCCATAATAATCCGGATTATCTAACCTTACACTAACGTCCACCCATGCCTTTACACCAGCATTAGCTTTGAATAACGCTACCAGCCTATGTTTTTTACGCCTAATTCTTAATTCCTCCCATTTAGTCTCATCTCCTTTTATAGGCCCAAAATACTTGCCTCTTTTTATGAATTTTATTGCCCTCTTCTGTATTTTTTCTAATGGATCGATTTGGTTAGCTCTATACGGGTCCCAGCATGCTACTCCATATTCCATAACCGGCCGCACTAAGGCCTTGTAGGCAATTTCCCTGGACCTAGCGCTCCCCTTTTTCAATATTCTCATTACGAAATGTAATGCCTTCCACGCATTCCTAGATGTGGAATTTACTTGTTCATCCCATCCAGCATTACTTGCCAGGTACACTCCCAAGTATTTGCAGCTGTCCACCTGTGGAATTTGCACCCCTCCCATGTGATAGTTAACAATAATTTTGCCCTTAGTTCTACTAAAAACAATGGACTTACTTTTCTTGGCATTAATTGACATTTTGTTAGCCGCAGCCCAATTACAGATTTCATTTAAATCATCCTGAAGAGCGGTTTCATGCACTGTATTCCGAATTTTATTATAAATGATACAATCGTCTGCAAACAACCTTATCTGGCTGTTAATATTAACAGCAATGTCATTAACAAAAATGAGAAACAGTAAAGGCCCTAGTACTGAGCCTTGCGGCACACCCGAACTTACAGTTCCACTATCGGACAGCTGTTTACCTACTTTAACTTTTTGCGTTCTCCCTTTCAAAAAATGTTTAACCCATAATACTACGCGTTTGTCAATTCCTGTATTAGCTAGCTTACAAATAAGTAAACTATGTGGCACTACATCAAAAGCTTTAGAAAAGTCAATTACTACTGCATCAGTTCTTCCCCCTGCATCTACCTCATCTGCCAAATCTTGAAATAATGAAGTAATTTGACTTTCGCACGAATACCCAGGTCTAAATCCATGTTGCGCTTCATTAAACCACTTTATTTTCTAACTCCTCTCTTATATATTCTGCAATTAAATGCTCCATTAATTTACATACTACTGAAGCTAGACTAACTGGCCGATAATTATTTATTTCTGTTTTATTACCCCCTTTATAAATCGGAACTATAATAGCTGTTTTCCAGTCTTCCGGTAAGGCAGAGTTGTTAATTGACATGTTGAACAAGAGCATTAGATAGGGAATCACGGCTTCACCCCCAAGTTTTAATATTTCAGTAGGTATATTATCTGGTCCCCTTGATTTTCGGTTTTGTAGCATCTTAATCCTTTTGCGTAATTTGGGCGCCGTTATTTGAAAAATCGTTTCTCCATTCTCCCCAATTTCCTGTTTGGAACTATCGTCGGATTTAAGAAAAACCGATACAAAATGCGAATTTAATATATTAGCTTTGTTCCTATCACTTAATACATCTATCCCATTAACGTTAAAATCTGGTATGCTCTCTTTATTTCCCCTGCGTCTTTTTACATAATTGTAAAATGATCTCCAACAATTATTTGTCCCGCTAAAAACGTTATCTAAGAATCGTTCCTGCGCTTGCAACTTTTCGTCTTGTAATTGTTTAGCTAATTCTTTAAATTTGTTAAGATGCCATTCTGATATCTTCCTTTTATTATAAGCGTGCCTAGTCTTTCTTTTAAGTTTCCTAATACATTTTGTATAAAATTCTGGATCCGCTTTATGTTTAATAACTTTAAAAGGTACGTGTTCTCTAATTGTTTCCAGGATAAGCGTTTTGAAATTAACCCATGCTTCATTTACACTAGTGGCAAATTTTACAAATATTCCATATTTTTCCCGGAGAAATGTTTGGATAGCCTCCCCGTTCGCCCTATGGAAATCCCAATTAATTACCTGTTCCGTTTCCAACCGGTTTGTCTGCCATTTCCAGTTTAGGTCTAATTGCACACACTGATGGTCACTTATACCTGGCAAGACATCGCATGCAGAAAACAATGACTCAGGTTTGCATAAAAATACGTCCAGTAATGCTGATTGTCGAGTAACAGTTTTCACTACTTGAGATAACCCCTGCTCCCAAACCAGAAAGTTAACGAGCTTTTGAGCTTCACCTCCTATTCGTCCCAGTTTACATTTGGCAGATTTAGATCCCCTGCTAATATAACATTTTTTTCCCCTTCGGAAGAGATTTTCTCCACTAGTTTATGAAGTGTAGCATAATCAGTTTCTCCAGGTGGTCTATAGCAAGCTATTATTGTTAAATTATTCCCTTTGTTTGCTTGATCAATAATTTAGATTGCCATAATCTCAAGCTCTTCTTCTACCCATAATGCTTTGCTGTTTAGCTCTGATTTAGCGCAAATAAAGATTCCCCCTCCCCTTCCAGCCCGGCCCCTCCTAAACACCCTGTAATCTGTTCTGAATACTTCTGAATCATTAATGTCAATATTCAGCCATGATTCCGTACCTATAATGACACTTGGATTGCATATTTCTACTAAATTCCAAAACTCAACAATTTTATTCATAATACTACGGCAATTTACCTGTAGCAGCCTTAAGGAATCAGCCCCTACCTGAAAGTCTACGTTTTCCTGAAGTTGGTGTCATTGCCGCCCTTGCTGCTCGTTGCCGTCAGCCCACTTCGTCACCCTCGCGAACAAAGCTGCCAGCTTTGACGATCCTCTTCGGTTCAAGTGTACTCCATCCCGTCCATAGTCCCAGTCTTCAATCCACGAATTCGGGTCAAGAAACTGAGCACCCAGTCGCTCCGCTACCCATGAAAAAGCTTCATTTACCTGCATCACCTTTCTCCAGCTGGAGTCGCGTCGTCTTAGTACTCCACTGACGACTATTTTTGCTGAAGGAAACAGCTGTTTTGTCCTTTTAACTAAGTCGTACATGTCACCCAACACATAGTTAACACTTCTCCGCAAGCCATTGCTCCCGACATGTAATACGATTTTCCGATAGTGAAAAGTCGTTTTGCATTCTTATAGAAGCTGAACTTAAATATAAAATTTGCTAGTGAATTGACTTTCTGCTGTTCACACACTCGCATGCACACACACTATCCTTTCTATTTAAGGTCCTTTAACCGCTTAGTCATATCGGACGATGAATGAAATAGTGTTCAAATGTCCTCCTGGTCCATTGAGCTTAGAGTTACTCGACATTCGTCTTTCAGGATAAAGAAATACCTTGTCCAGATAACTCATCCTGAGCAAAATTCGAACTGCAGAACTCTTGAACGTGAGGCAGATGCTGGGCTTATACAGATTTAACATGTTTGAATTAAGGGTGTCTCAAGAAGTGTATTTCCGGTGATATCCATTATCAAAATGGTTAGAATGCAATATTTCCCCTTTTTTTAGTAGAGAAAGCCAAGGAAATAATATGTAATTAATCCTACAAGCACTGACAAAGGGAGAGAGATCACCCTTAATTGAAGGGCATTGTTATTAAAAATCTGATTAGGCATGGTAACAATTTTCTCTACCCATTGCGGGAACTAAAGAAAAATCGGGACGCTTTCAACATGTGCCGGCAGATGATGGTAAACATGCTTTCTGGGGAGGCATTCCGGTGAAATCTCGCATTGAAGTATAGTACACCACAGGAAAGAAAGTCTCCGGGGGATGAGACGCAGAGGGGTTGGAAAAAGTTCCTACACCCTCCCTTGGTAGATTATGAACCTCCCATATCAATTCAGTGACATACCATTCAAAAACATTCTGACGGCTTCTACTTTTGTGAATGTATCTTCTCGGTTTTAGTGTACAGAGTGAATAGGGCACATGTTTTTAACGGTTCTGCTCCTTGTGTAGCATGCGTTCTCTGTCATACACATTCGCTGTCCTTGTCGCACTGTGTAAGGGGGCGCATTCCGTTCAGAGACTTACTTTGCCTTGATGGACAGTACATGGTTGGCGTGTAATACCCCCTTATCTTCTCTACCTACCACACATTGATAGAGAAGGTATTAAAATAGCAAAAGGCTAGTTTGGAAATAGAAACAGAATTTTTGAAGGAAAAAATAGAGATATACCTTGCATCTCCCTCTTATGGTTTAGGCCAAGTGGCCTGTTCCTGCCTTATCCCAACCCTGATTTTCCTATACGACGAGACTTATGAGTGAAGGAAGTTTTAAATGGACATCCCACCAAAACAGACGCCTAACTTGGAGGACCAGTATGTTTGTCCGTCGTAACTTGTATGAAGAAAAACAGGTGTTAGCCTATATATTGTGATTTGAGTGGCAAGTATGAAAATACGCCCGCTTTAGTTTATCACACACTTCCAAACTCGCAACTATGTGCGCGGTTTTTTTTACAAAGGAAGGAAATTGAGAGTGTAAAATACTATATATTTGGAGATATTGCTAAAGCACTTAATTTGTTTCTAATCTGTAACTAACCAATTCTGAGATATTCCTTGTTATTGATCACAAATATATATATATATATATTTCTCAAATGTGAGGTCGTTATTCGTCTTTTTCCTTACTTGTCCACACAGAATTTTCATAGCCAACATACCCGTATAGCTCTTCAAATATTTAGCCCTTACTCTCCCGTTGTACCTGCACAGGACTGGTCTGGACTACGGAGGGGATTCGGTACGGAGATTCACACTTGGTGTATTGTATCTATGCCCGAAGTGGGGCATTCTTGGTAGAAAGGAATGAGGCGAGAGGAGACAGCGGTCATCCAAAGGAGTCACGACAGTGCAGAGGGCAGGTCAGCGCAGCCGGCACCCCACACACTGTGGCCCGGAAACTGCCCCTCCAGACCGTGTTGGTTGCCTGTCCTATGGGATGATGATGATGATGATGATGATGATGATGATGATGATGATATGTATAAGGGCGCTCAACTGCAGAGGTTATCTGCACCCTTTAAAGAATTATTCATGGCAATAGCCAGATATAAATCTTTGTAACACTATAGAAGTGTAAATAAACTTACAAAAATACATGTACATAACAAAAAATAAATATAAATGTAAACTACAAAAAATGCACTTCGCTAAATTCTAAACTATAACCTTGAAAAGAATCTAAATACCTTCTCCACCACTGCGTTATCGTCTGCTAGCATTTCTGCAAAGCTGGCCGGCAGCTGCAGAGACGTCCTAAGGTCTGCTAGGTAAAAGCACTCTAGCAGCATGTGTCGGACAGATAAAGCTTCGTTGCAAAACGGACACAGTGGAGCAGGCTCTTTTCTAAATAGAAAACTATATGATGGATAAAGTCAACATGAAAAGTTCAATGCCATGGCCGGGATTAGAACCACGGATCTCCTGGTTTCCGTCCAGTCGCTCTTAACCTTTGAGCTACCATGGCCAACATGTCGTCCTGACATTAAATTCTCCAGTTGACTCGTATATGTCCCCGGTAGACCACTAGGGGCTCTCGCATCCGAGATACACCGTTTGTGGTGACTTACTATTGTAAGTACTTAAGTCCCTATTGGTCTGCCGGGGACATATACGAGTCAACTGGAGAATTTAATGTCAGGACGGCACGTTGGCCACGGTAGCTCAAAGGTTAAGAGTGACTGGACGGAAACCAGGAGATCCGTGGTTCAAATCCCGGCCATGGCATTGAACTTTTCATGTTGACTCTATCCATCAAATATCTTAGTCCGTCCGATATGACTTAACATTGGAGGACGTAAATTACAACACAAAAAAGTCTTAGCCTATATAAGGCTAGTGTGGAGAAATGATTAATTTCCATCAATTAACTAAAAGAAAACTATGAGTAAAAAAGAAGTGCCCAATACGTAACCGAGCCAAACTCACTTGCTCACGACGAGATGAACGAAAGGAGGTAACCCAGGGAATCGGAAGTTCTTTCACAGATCTAAGTTTATTATTGCGGAGAGCGGACTACTCTTCCTGCCAGCAGGTTTGCACAGCTCCCCGCATTAAAGTCCTAAAATCTTCCGATGTCACAGATGGTACTCGAACCATGGGCTTCATGGTAGCCGTCTTGGCTGCTGAATCCGCCATTTCATTCCCCCGCAAGCCTACGTGACCAGGGATCCATGCACACACCACGCTAACGCCAGAAGCGTGTAAAACGTAGAGGTCATCCTGGATACGCTGCACAATAGGGTGGTAGTTGTACAGCTGCCGTGGACTTTGAAGTGTACTGAGGGAATCACTCAGGATTAAACAGTCCCCGAACTTTCGTCGACGTACGTGTAAAATGGCCCGGTATATTGCATAAAGCTCTGCAGTAAAAATGGAAGTGCTAGTGTGGAATCCGAATGTATACGGTTCGGTTCCACACACGTAAGCACAACCAACACCATTTGAGTTCTTGGAGCCATCAGTATAAATTATATAATGGTCCTCATAACGCGATAAAAATTCTAAAATATATGTGCGGATACTAGACATAGACATGTTAGATTTATCATATTTAGTCATGCCCAGATCAACGTGGGACGCTCTGCACAACCAAGGAGGGTATGTCCTCTCCACCTTAGGATACATCTTGGGCATTTCAGTATCAAAATGTCTAAGGAGCTCCCGGAATCGAAAACCAGGTGGCTTTCGTTTAATAGAAGTGTTTCTATGGGAGGAAGAAGTGTTTAACAAGAGCATATCATCCTGCCATGCAGCTCCGAGAATCTCACCGACACTTCTGCCATGAAAGAGACCACCATATGAGAGATTATGTGAATAGATAATAAAGATAAAATGGAGGGACAAGAAATTCGGGGGTGTAACTAACTTACCCAGGATTTACCTGGAGACCAGGAAAAAAATCGGAAAACCCCATTGGCCAGGTAGGCTGCTCACGGGAATCGAACCCCGATCTCGCAAATGCGGGCCACAGAAAAAAATCACCTGAGTCATCACGCTCGGTCCCCTTTGTAACTGCAAAGAAATGTCTAATAGCAAAAGTGAGTAGAAAAACTCATGTGACAGCCAAAATCCAATTTTTAGAGAAATATCCGTACCTGCGTGTTAGTCTGGGAACAGCATTACTCCAAAACAAATAATCGGTTAAATATCAAATTTGGTATTTACGTTTACCATCCTATAACGAAATGAAACAAATATTACTAAGAAAATCGCCCAATCCTAAACTACCATTTAAATAGGAAGTGATTTACTCAAGTAGCTCCAAACGTCTGCATTAGATAAACACATATTTAAGATTTTTCATAACAAAAGTTTATATTTTGAAATTTTTGGGAATAGCCTCTGAAGTGCTCTTCATTTTGGGTTACTTTTTCACAACTGGTAAAACTATGATAAGACATCTTCTTATACAAAAATGTACAACTCATTAAAACAAAAATGTACCTATGTCAATTACGTTTTTTCTGCAGTTAAATATTTCCGAGATATTCATTGTTATTTGCTTGAATGTTACAATACTTTTATCTTATATTTTCAAGTAGAAAGTATTACATATGTATATTCCTCTTTTTTTTCCTGTTTCCCCACTGAAGTTGCACAGAAAGCGGAATTTCAAAGCCATAACGCTGCATTAAACTCTTAAGTCTTCTGCTTTCCCATATTTCTAATGTACGATGTATACGGAAATATGAAACAAAAACATTTCTACAAATATTTCCTTGGCTGACATGGAATAAATGGAAAACCAAAATATTTTAAGAATAAATTGTTGTAGATAAGTGGAAAAGGTAAAGTGAATCCAACACATCACAGTTGATCGTTCCACGAACATGAACAATTTTTAAAAATAAATAATTTTTAGTAGTTCAGATAATCCCAGATAAGATTTCTAAGCACATCTAATCTTTGTGTGGAGTACAAAACTTCCCCACCGTACAACACCTGATAAGGAAAGTGTAAACTGAATTTTAAGAACAAACATTGGTCTAAATTGATTTGTTTATCCATCGGTATGGCTCTCTATTCTGTTAGTATTCCCACAAATTCTACAAGCGAGGTTATGGCAATGCACCAGTAAAATTGAATAAAGAACTGTAAAAGATGAAAACCTGGAATACTTAGCTTTTTAAGGGCACTGGGGGGTTATTTTTACCCACACAAGGCTAATTTTTACCAATATTAAAATTTGAATATATAGAAAACTAAACATTATCAGAAATTGAAATTCGGTATGATTACTGTATAAGGATGTGTTCATTTAACTACTATATAATATTTAAATTACGTTCACATAGGTCCATGCAAAAGGGGCATAAATCACACCGTGTGTCCTGAAAAAATATTGCATCCTATATATCAGGTGCACTTTACTTTTAGGAATGTAAAGCTACATGCACCAAGTTTTATCCTAAATAACCTAAGATACAGTTTTATAATATCGGCTAAATGAAAATCACATATATTTTATACTATGCACATGAAAAATTAATTATTTTTGAGTAAAAAAAAATATATTTTCAAGGACTGAATATTTGTTTTCATCCATTTTATACATCAAATGAATATAAATGTTAGCCGCATGTGTTCAAGGAACATTGACAAATAACCACTACAAATTTTGTGTCAATATATTTTATAGTTTTTGAGAAACATGCACCTAAAATATGAAAAATCAAGGTTTTGGGAAGTCACGATCACCATTCTCAGGAAGTGTGCGTATCATTACGCCACCATCCTTAAATTGACGAATTAAAGGGCTTTAATACCAGCTGACAACCTATGTTATATATCATTTTAAAGCTGAAGAATTATATATTTTTTTAACATTAAAAACAAAAATTGGATTTTGAAACCTATTGACCTCCCATTGTCCTTAAAGTAGTCATACTCGCTACTTTAGTTTGGGCTTTTTGTTATTGATCCTGTGTGGCCTTTGAAACACCCCAGAACATAATTGCTAGAAAATTCAGCATCTAAATTCCAATTGCTATAAAAGTTTCACAAACATATGGTATTTTGGTCAAAATCTTCAGAGATTGTTTGGTTAAATAAAGATTCTCGACAAACAAATGGCGTATGAAATTAATGAAATGAATAAAATATTGTAAAAATCAATATACTAACACAAGGACAGAACGTTCAATGATCAAATCTCCATGTATAATATTACATTTAAAGGTTGAAAGTTATTGACTCTTCCAATAAAATTGATAAATGACGGCAGAGATATGCAGGACGCTAGAAAAACGTACGGCCAAAATAATGATATAACAGAACGTACAGAAATGATTGTGTAATAGCCTATTCATTTCGAAAAGTTGCTAATAGGTCATTAAACAACATTTTAACGAATAAACAAAGAACTCTGGTTTATCTTCCTTGGATTTGCATTAAAAACAAAGCTAAGAGGTCGTTGAAGGCCAAAACGGCCTTCGACTACCATACCGGGTCACTGTCCCTTACTGGTATATTATATGATTCTTAAAAAACAGTGGGTAAATGGCGGCACTTTAATGGTAGTACGTATATATATTATATTATATAATTATTTATTTATTTTAATTAATTTTTTATTTCGATTTTCATTCGAGACAATCAACAAATCGAATGGTTTCTCCCCTTCCAGAAGGTAACATAATCTGTGCCGGCAAGTCCTTTATCTCCGACGCTATGTTTATCTGCTTATGCAAGCTCTTTATCTCCGTGAAATACTATCCGTCTGTTATCTATTTGCGCCGAACCTTTTATGCCCGTCGCCTCGAATTTATTCTACAGTTTATCTGTAAATCAGTTCATTATAATGTAAGAGATTCAAATTTAATTTTGAATTCTGTTCTGTATGTCCGTTTCAATTGTATTCACATGAATGGCACTAGCGGGGTTGGATGTGCATATGTCCGTGGAACCGAACCCTTTACATTCGGTCTCCATGGCAGCGCATCCATCTATAATGCAGAGCTCTGTGCCATATATCGATCCATTAAATATGTTCGCCGCAAGAATTTGGGTGATTGCCTTATACTTAGCGATTCCCTCAGCGCACTTCAGAGCCTTCGTGAACTGTACAACCAACATTCTATTGTACAGCGTATCCAGGACGCCCTCCACGTTTTACACGCCTCTGGCGCTAGCGTGGTGTGTTCCTGGGTTCCTGGACACGTGGGCTTGCGAGGGAATGACATGGCTGATTCTGCAGCTAAGGTGGCCACCATGGCACCCAATGTTGTCCTACCTCTGGTAACTGCGGAGGACTTCAGGCTTGTTGTGCGCAGGGCGGCCCTTTCATGTTGGCGCGACGAGTGGTTTGCTCTGCGTGGCAACAAGCTCAGAACAGTGAAGGAGCTTCCAGTTAATTGGGTGACCTCTTGTCGGCGATCGCGTCGGGAAGAAGTTATTTCAGCTCGTTTACGTATTGGTCACTGTCATTTTACACATAGTGATAAATTAAACGGGGACCCTGTTCCGGTCTGTCCGCAGTGCGGTGCCGACCTGACAGTCCGACACGTCCTTTTAGAATGTTTTAGTTTGGCACGTCTCCGCAGTTCTCTCCAGCTGCCGGCCAGCTTGGTGGAGATACAGATGACGAGACGGCAGTGACCAAGGTTTTTAAACTGCTTTTAAATGTCCATTTTAGAATTTAATGACCGATAGGCTTTTATGCATTTTATTCGCCTGTTTTATTTATGTCCGTTTTAGCTTCAGTGTGTTTGGACATTTTAGCCACCTTGCGCATGGTTTTTATTGCCATTAGTTTTTACATCATTTTAGACATTGACGTAGAAGGCTGTGTTTTATGTCTTTTAGCTTTCGATTTTAACCAGTTTTAGCACGATTTTTAGCATTATCATTTAGCATCATCACGTGAATGGCAATTGCCTTGATTTCTCTCATACCTGCTACTATATGGATATTTGAGCTTATTGTTCATTAAATATGATTTTAAATGTTTGAAAACCGGCTTAAATTGGAATACAACTATATATGATTAATTATACTCTATGCCATTTTTCAGCCAGGTTAGTTCAATATTATATATGGGTGAATGACAATTCAAGGTGTATCTATATATTTATAAAAGTTGTGCAAATATCGAAAATCTAACCATTGTTGCTACGTCAGTGTTCATTGTTTTAAGGGTACACTATTTTGAATGCTATAACATCATTAAAACAAAGGTTTACTCTGAGTGAGGAAATAGGAAAACCTGTGATTTGGGATTATGCAATATTATTTGGATACAGCAATTTATTATTCATTCATTTAAAGACTGTCAACCTAAAATGACAGAAATATTGATCTTCATTCTCCAATTATCAGGGGCGGTTCGTCATAAGGGCGTGAAGGCCCCATAAAGTTTTAGGAATTAAATGAACCATGGCCTTGCGACCATTAAGGACAATTTATTTTTAAAATATCAGAAAGCTTTATATGATGGCAACAGTTAAATCTATATACCTACAGCATATGGCTCGGCGCGGTAGATATGTATAGCGCCGGCATACGGCATTTCGAAGGACTTTTATCTGTGCTTATCCGGCGCGTTTCCGTCCGCGCCTAGCGCAGTCCACAGAGCAGTGTTACAGTGTTAAAATGCACATGTTTCTTATTTTAGTGTAGTTTATGGAGTTAGAAACATAAACAGAGGATTACAGGTGACTCTTTAAAATCCAGTAATGATGGATAACTCTGTAAAATCACTAATGGAAGTGCAGTTTTTAAGGCTTACTCTTGAAGAAATTGAAATATTTGGATAGACCAACGCCCGAATTCTTGATATATACTGGAGAAATTAGGAAAAATAAAAACCTGGTGTTCAAGGGGCACCTTAATTCTAAGGACATGTATCAGAAATGTGACTGGATCTATGGCTGCAAATTTCTCAAGTCCTTTTTCTGCTACCCGTATGCTTTGTTTGCTCCTAAATGTGCCAATTGTTTGTGGACGGTTAAGGGAGTGACTGATATAAAAAAATTATCAGAAATAATAAAAAAAAAAAAAACATGACGATTCAGTGCACCATATGAATTGTGTGGTAGATCCGTCACTCCTAGGAAAACAAAACATTGCATCATATCGTGACTCGCCCGCCTTGGTAGCGTGGTGGTAGCGTGTCAGCCTCACTTCAAGAGGTCCCGAGTTCGAATCTCGGTCAGGGTGACCTGCCTGGATAAGTTTTTTCTGGGGTTTTCCCTTATCCTGAAAAGACGAATGTCGGGTAACTCTAAGCTCTATGGACCCTGGGCTCATTTGAGCTTCATTTCAACCATTCCATTCATCGTCCGATATGACTTAACGTTGGGGAACGTAAATTACACACAAAAAATGTCGTGACTCCGTATTTTAAAAAATCTCAAGAAACATGACATTCAAATTAGTAAAAATAGACATATTTTAAAAAGTTAATTGATGGAAATTAATCATTTCTTCATACCAGCCGTATATAGGCTGAAGTTTTTGATAGAGTCAGCATGAAAAATTCAATGCAATGGCCGGGATTTGAACCACAGATCTCCTGGTTTACGTCCAGTCGTTCTAACCCATTGATCTGCCATGGCCAACTTGCCGTCATGCCATTAATTTCTCCATTTGACTCGCATATTTCCCCGGTAGACCACTAGGGGCTCTCGCGTTCGAGATACACCGTTTGTGGAGACTTACTGTTGTAAGTACTTGAGTCCCAGGCTTCATCATTTAACTCTTATTATTTTAGTTAATTGATGGAAATTAATCATTTCTTCACACTAGCAGTATATAGGCTACGGTTTTTGATAGATAGAGTCAACATGAAAAATTCAATGCCATGGCCGGGATTTGAAGCACGGATCTTCTGGTTTCCATTGAAGCAGGAGTTTCTATCCGTAGTTAATTTCTCTCCAGCTTAATCAGCCACACGTTCCGGCACCATATGCCTCGGTATTTCTGCGTTGTAAGCACAACCTTTTCCCATCTCGTGTCAGTTTTTTCGGCTATCAGTTTCTTCAGGTCACCAAATGTATCATCTGGATTTTACAGGAGGCTTTCTTTCGCCGTCACAAATATGTACAATGTATATAAAGAGTTCATAATAATAATTACTCAGAAATATCAGATAAACCAATGCAGTTGCGATAAATATGTAATTTGATTGTTGAATCTTGATTGCATTTTACTGGAACTTCTGCTCTCGTCAATCATTGCAGGTTACCTCCAGCATATCGATAAATCCTTACTTCCTTAACAGTTTCCGTTAATTACATAATTCTTCACTCCTGCATGTCCACTCATCACTATCAAGATTACAGAATATTTCTTTCTGAAGATAATTGATTTTTTATTACTATGCAAAACTTTTATATTCAGCGCGACATTTTTCCATCATCATGAAACAAGATTACAGAACATATATCTCTCGTGATTATTGATTTTCTTCCCCTAGCAACCGTTCATCATTTTTATATTGTCATTACATGGCCCACTAATAGAACAGAAAACAAAACTCATTTCAAACAAAAACTACCGTTACACCGTCCAGTCCACAAATTAATACCAGATGCTCAACTGTCCAGTCGCTCTAATGGTGTATCTCGAATGCGAGAGCCCCTAGTGGTCTACCGGGGAAATATACGAGTCAAATGGAGAATTTAATGTCGTGACGGCACGTTGGCCATGGTAGCTCAATGTGTTGGAGCGACTGGACGGAAACGAGGAGATCCGTGGTTCAAATCCCGGCCATGGCATTGAATTTTTCATGTTGACTCTATCAAAAACCTTAGCCTATATAGGGCTATTGTGAAGAAATGATTAATTTCTATCAATTAACTAGGTAAGTCCTCAGAAGCTCTCTTCACTTTCGATGACTTTGCATAATTGGTAAACTATACAAAACAGGCAAACCTTAATATAATAAAAATGTAAAGGCCGTTAATACGCACGCCTTTATGTCAAAAACATTGCGTGCGTGCGTGCGTGCTTTAACATTTCAGGGATATCTATTCCTTATTTGTTAAATTCTCCAACACTTACGCCTTTCTTAAATGGGAAGTTATTTCTTTAATCTCTGGCCACTGTCAGAGAACAACATTTCAAAGGTATCATACTGCTGTAAAAGATGGGTCTCAATTTTACTTAAAATATCATACGGTTAACATATGTTCATGACAAATGAAACGTATATATGAATTTCGTGCCACGCCGTGGCCGAGTGGTTAGATCACTTGGCTCTAACCAAGGTGGCCGATCCCAGGTGACCGCAAAGTGACATTTGTGGTGGACAACACGGCGCTGGGGCGGGTTTTCTCTGGGTCCTCCGGTTTCCGCCGCCATATTTACACCAATTGTTCCATCATCATCTTCCTTATCACTTCCACACGCCTCGGTAGCGTAGATGGTAGCGTGTCTGCCTCACGTTGAAGAGGTTCGAATCTCGGTCAGGGTGAGTTACCTGTAAAAGGTTTTTACGGCGTTTTCCCTTATCCTGAAGGATTATGTCGGGTAACTTTAAGCTCTATGGACCCTGGGCTTATTTGGATATCATTTCACCCATACCATTCATCGTCCGATATGACTTAACGTTGGAGGACGTGAATTAAAATAAAATTGTCACTTCAACTCACCATCATTCTGTCATTCACTTCCCTCACTCTCATACCAGGCATACCCATCCTGGATCCGCTCTCTCTTTGATCCAGAAATTGCGTTCCTCAACCCGCATAAGAGTTAAGAGGAACAAGAATACCCTGACACCACCTAGTGGTATAAGAGGGCAGTTAAAGAAGAAGAATTTTCTGGGAAGATCTTCAAAAGTTCTCCATTCTCGATTACTTTTGTATAATTGGTAAATCATAAAAGGCACATAAAATCTTACTATACAAAAATGTAAAGGCTGCTATGACACACGACATATGTCAAAAACTTGTGCGTGAGCGCGTATGTATTTCAACATATCAAGGTATTCCTTCTTATTTGAATTCTCCAATACTTAGGCTTTTCACAAATGGAAAATCCTTTTTTTAATCTCGGCCACTGATAGAGAACAAAATTTCAAAGGCATTAGATAGTGGTGATCTCCTAAAAGATTTGACTATCCTTTAAAGCCTAAGGTATTCCCAGATTCCCTTGCATTTATAAGAAAATTAGCAATAAGATAATTTCTGCAAATGTTTCGATTAACATGATGTAGATTAAGGAATAAAAGATTGTACAAGAGCAGAGAAAGTCATGTGAGTGCAACACTTTGGAGTTTTTAGAGAAATATTTGAAGATAGCTTCGTAAAATTCTATAGTTATCAAAACACTTCATGCTGTTATGGATGTACTTTGGTGTTAATAACATGCCTCGAAATTAGAAAAATAATTCCTAATAAACGCTAGTAAAACTGTATAAGAAAGTCTTATATACCTTAATAACCACATATATTGTATAAATGTAGATTAATTGCATTTATAACATGTGAGAATGACTGTCTAATGTCTTAAAACAGTTTCTCAGATACTGGGCCATGAAGTTAGCAGATCTAACTTTTTTAAGACAGGGTTCTCGGTGAACCCTTAAAACAAACTAGAGCTCAATGGACGGTAGTAGTATAGTGTTGACTTCGCAGATGCCAGTCGATGGGTTATAGGCAGACGCAAGAGCTTTTTTTTAACGATTTTTTCGCGAATTTTCGCGAATTTTTCCTTTTTTCGACAGTAATATTTTATAGCTATAAATGAGAAAATTTCTATTCTTTTTAGTCTGCATAGAAAAATTTACAGTTATTTCAAATTGCACAAATATAAATTTAATTTTATATTCATGTCTTCGTAGCATGACGCTAGAAGTCATAAAAAAAATCTTTACATATTTAACGAAAGCAAGATCAAATTTAACACTTAACAAAGCCAATACAATGACATCATCATGCGCACGGAAATAACATGTGTAGTGTTTAACGCCCGCTTTTACTACATACGGCACCGCAGGCGGTGACACCGATGATACATGAGATGAATATGGAGCACCGGTGGAATGAGATGGCGGGGGAAACCGGAGGTCCTGGAGAAAACTCGCCCCAGCGTCGTGTTTTCCACCACAAATCTCACTTTGCGGTCGCCTGGGATCGAACCCGGTCCGCCTTGGTGAGAGCCAAGCGGTCTAACCACTGAGCCACGGCGCGGCCGCACTGAAATAACAGCTAAGCGCTGCAACAATAAACTGACACCACAGCATCCGACTGGTCCGTGATACTCAGAACTGTTTGTCGTATGTTAACTGGAAATGTTATTTACTGGATACCACATCGTGCACAGCAAAAACTCCTATTATGTTGACTAAAGGTACTGAGAAAGTACTGAACTTCTAGGAAGTTACTCTCATACGTTACATTGACATGAAATGTCCCTCAGGGCTTAAGAATTTGTTCCGAAATGCCCGAAAGTTAAAAAACGAATACAAACAATACCTCACTGAAAACCACCCAGACTTAGAAGCTAAAAGTGTTCCCATTGCCTGTACTGACACGTTGGTCTAGCTGGTTTAATTCAGTAGTTTACATTGCCAGCTATTTTGATGCAATTGTCGATTTCTTTTCTAAAAGAAACGCTTTCAGTTCCTGCGCAAAATTTGTTAAATGATCTTTTCTGCGATGCCAGGTGCTGCAATATTATGTAGGTACAACAGCAACAATATTTGTTTCTGAAAATTGCAGATTGATAACAGATCCAATATTAGAATTTCAATAAAAAAAACTGTGGCTCATCTTGTTTTATCCGGAATTAACTCGCTGAGAACCAAATGTGCAATATTAGAGAGTGGTCACTTTGGAAACACAGTAAGTGCACTTGTAGGTCATATCATGGAGCCCAGTGTTAGAAAGGAAGTAGAAGAGAAGCTAAAAGTTTTCTGCCGTATGACTTTGTCTAAATTAAACTCAATTATGTAAAAGAAACTGATGATGTAATAACCATAAAAGCTATATGATTTGTTTGAACCTTCTAGGCTAGTTACTAAATCAAGTATAAGTGATTTAAATCGTGTAATTGCAGCATTTAAACAACTAAATGCATTTAAAACCATTGGTATTACTTGTGATTCTGATTTGCTTCTTTATTACAAAAAGCACTGTGACATTTTTGAACAGCAAAGCCATGATGGTAACGATAACAGATTAGAACAGCACTCTTGTGGCATTGAAGGCAAAAGCTGGTTCTTACAGCAATTTCTGTTAAAAGTCCCTTCAATGTCTTTGGCTGCCGATGTCAAACGTTGACAGTGAGAGATGTTTCTCTACATATAACTTAGTTGTGACAGACAAAAGAACAAATATGAAAAGCGAAAATACCACAACTAGTTGTATTCTGCAGTTTGGTGATGTCTGATGTGTGATATTTGATCTTATTCATGTTACCTACTATCTGCTGATTTCAAATAAAATGTTTTAATTTGGGAATAAAGGGGTTTTAACAGTTGTGCTACTCTAGTTACCTACTGCTTTTCATTTGAGCCATGTCATTACTCATTAACTCTTCCCCAAACATTTGCGCGAAATTAATGCGAATTTATGGTTAAAAAACCTCAAAACAACACCAATTAAAATTATTAGTGCTAATTTTATATATAATTGTCACCACAAAATCTTGCCTCTGGTTATAGGATGTCACAAAGTTCTGAATGAAAAAAGCTGCAATATGTTAGCGATCCGCGTGAGGGGAAGGGAGGAGTGTTTATGATTTAGTGGAATAAGTGGTAAATGAAACGAAAATCAGAAATATTCGCTTCAATGACTTCTTTGGTGTAACCACTAAACCAAACTTAACCTAAACCTCCGTGAATCAGAAATCTGTAATCTTGCTGCAAATTTGCACCTGTCATGGCGGATAGTGTTTATCTGTAATACTGTATCAAATGTACAGCAATAAAAACGCTGCGCAAATAGGAAACACCAGAACAGTTGGTAGTGTTACACGTTACGGTAACGTAGCGAAATAATTTTACAGTAAATAACAATCGCGAATGTTATATAGATGAAGAGCTGGAAACTTTAAGGAAAAGTAATATACACAGAAAGAATAGACACGAATGTAATGAATCAACATATCGTATCTCAGTTAAAAATGTACTAAAGGTGAATAACAGTATATATAAATAAAACTGACAAAGAGATAGTACCCGCCATGACAGATGCCGGTCTATGGCAAGAAATGCCCAGATGACTACTTAACAATTTTTATAGTATAAAACTTGTTAAAACAAAATCATTACTTCTTCAATAAAGCTATGAACTACTTTGAATCGAATAATGTATTTTTACGTTAATAACACTATACATAATAGTAACTTTTTCTTCTTCTTGCGTGGCATTCTTGAAGTACGAAAGCGATTATACTTCTGGTAGATAGTCTTTTGCTGCTTTCCATAACATAGCCATTTTAGTGCATTTCAGTTCTTGCGCTTCGGTTATTAGTAAGGAAAAATGGCGTGGTTTGTAGGTATTTCGACATAATTTTCTTATGAAATTAAAACGATAATGTGAGATTATTGTGGACGTTGTAACACTGAAAATATTATCAAAGACTCAGTCTATATCTGTTGTAGTTTGTCTTAGTCGTACATGATGTAGTTTATTCATCAGACTCACAAATTTACACAAATCAATCTTCGAATGTTAAAATATAGTAAATAATTGCTTTAGGCGAGTTCTAGGTGGAATAGATATTCTTAATGAAAATAAAATGTCGCAAGTTGGTGCTAAACACGGAGCTCTGGTGGAAGGTGTTCCGATATTCTGGAATAATGACTTCTTTATGCTTGAAATCTTCCTCCACTCGTGCACCAAGGATTGACATGGGAAAAGCTCGTCCATCAGCGGTATTGCTTGATGTACAAACGATACGTGGACTTGGTCCACTATGTTGGCTTCATTCCACCTCAGCTTGTAGTTATGTAGCGCAAGGGCTCCAATAGTATCTTGAGCTCATTTCTCTTCTGCACTTCGGATTTTAGTTGTCATGTTGAGCTCGTTGTTAAAACCAAGCAAATTCCACACCGGGGCTGGAATAATTCAGATCCAGAAGACAAGGGAGGAAGACGTGAAGTTTCCAAACTGTAATTTGGCGGCATCGCTTTGTGTAACACTGTGTAACACAGGACATTCCTTACAGGGACCTTCTTTGCGTTGCTGGACTATAGAGAGACGTATCTTGAGTTCATCTCTCTTCTGCACTTCGGAATTTAGTTAGAATAATTCAGATCCAAAAGACAAGGGGGGTACGTGAAGTTTCCAAAATATAATTTAGCGGCATCGCTTCACTGGAAATTTACATGGATTTCGTTTTCCAAAACTTCTGCGTCTTTGGTATCACTATCAGGCCGGTATTGGAAACGCTGCTCCCTCTGCGTCGTATAGGATATCTGTGCGTCGATAATTGGGCTGGGTCCAAAAAAAATATCAAAAGTATCACAATCAATAAAATTCTAAAAATCTCCATAACTCTGTACATAAAATTATTCCAAATTAACAACTCCTAGTTTCCCAATTAAATAGTGAGAAAACTTGTTTTCACACAAGTTAGTGTTGTGCTAGAAACATAACAACAACGATACGAGTTTGTTTAGCTATAATGTGCTTTGATTTCAGTATTAAACAAACTGGAATATACAAATGATACTGGGAGGCCAAGGAAAGAAGTTTATATATATATATATATATATATATATATATATATATGTGTGTGTGTGTGTGTGTGTGTGTGTGTGTGTGTGTGTGTGTGTGTGTGTGTGTGTGTGTGTGTGTGTGTGTGTGTGTGTGTGTGTGTGAGGGCTCATCAACAAAGACTGAGAATGACTTTTTTCACAGATGTTTATTACTGCAATTCAATATTTACATGATCTTTTTCAAAGTAGTTCCCTCCTACTTCAATGCACTTTTTATAGCGTCTCTGCCGGTCCTTGAACACGTGCTGCAGACCATTCTTTGTCATGTCCTTGAGAATCGCCTCACTTTTCTTGAGCACTGCTTCAGAGTTCTCAAATCGAATACCCCTAAGCTTTGATTATCACCGGTGATGTCTCATGGCTACATCATTATGATCCTGAAGGAAAACAAGCAAGCACACTGTGGAAATCCCCAGGTTCTCCAACATCAAAAAAGGCAAAAATTGTTCCATCTGCAGGGAAAGTGGCGGTGGTCTTATTTTTTTACTGTAATTTACCAGCATGCGGTTCCCCCTCACACTACTGTTACAGCAGCATACGGCAACAAGTGACTGTATTAATTACATTGATCTTCGGGGAAGCAAGGGAGAGATGTCACAAGTGACTGTATTAATTACATTGATCTTCGAGGAAGCAAGGGAGAGATGTCACAAGTGACTGTATTAATTACATTGATCTTCGGGGAAGCGAGGGAGAGATGTCACAAGTGATTGTATTAATTACATTGATCTTCGGGGAAGCAAGGGAGAGATGTCACAAGTGACTGTATTAATTACATTGATCTTCGAGGAAGCAAGGGAGAGATGTCACAAGTGACTGTATTAATTACATTGATCTTCGAGGAAGCAAGGGAGAGATGTCACAAGTGATTGTATTAATTACATTGATCTTCGGGGAAGCAAGGGAGAGATGTCACAAGTGACTGTATTAATTACATTGATCTTCGAGGAAGCAAGGGAGAGATGTCACAAGTGACTGTATTAATTACATTGATCTTCGGGGAAGCAAGGGAGAGATGTCACAAGTGATTGTATTAATTACATTGATCTTCGAGGAAGCAAGGGAGAGATGTCACAAGTGACTGTATTAATTACATTGATCTTCGGGGAAGCAAGGGAGAGATGTCACAAGTGACTGTATTAATTACATTGATCTTCGGGGAAGCAAGGGAGAGATGTCACAAGTGACTGTATTAATTACATTGATCTTCGGGGAAGCAAGGGAGAGATGTCACAAGTGACTGTATTAATTACATTGATCTTCGAGGAAGCAAGGGAGAGATGTCACAAGTGACTGTATTAATTACATTGATCTTCGGGGAAGCAAGGGAGAGATGTCACAAGTGATTGTATTAATTACATTGATCTTCGGGGAAGCGAGGGAGAGATGTCACAAGTGACTGTATTAATTACATTGATCTTCGGGGAAGCAAGGGAGAGATGTCACAAGTGACTATTAATTACATTGATCTTCGGGGAAGCAAGGGAGAGATGTCACAAGTGACTGTATTAATTACATTGATCTTCGGGGAAGTAAGGGAGAGATGTCACAAGTGACTGTATTAATTACATTGATCTTCGGGGAAGCAAGGGAGAGATGTCACAAGTGACTGTATTAATTACATTGATCTTCGGGGAAGCAAGGGAGAGATGTCACAAGTGATTGTATTAATTACATTGATCTGCGGGGAAGCGAGGGAGAGATGTCACAAGTGACTGTATTAATTACATTGATCTTCGGGGAAGCAAGGGAGAGATGTCACAAGTGATTGTATTAATTACATTGATCTTCGGGGAAGCAAGGGAGAGATGTCACAAGTGATTGTATTAATTACATTGATCTTCGGGGAAGCGAGGGAGAGATGTCACAAGTGACTGTATTAATTACATTGATCTTCGGGGAAGCAAGGGAGAGATGTCACAAGTGATTGTATTAATTACATTGATCTTCGGGGAAGCAAGGGAGAGATGTCACAAGTGATTGTATTAATTACATTGATCTTCGGGGAAGCAAGGGAGAGATGTCACAAGTGATTGTATTAATTACATTGATCTTCGGGGAAGCAAGGGAGAGATGTCACAAGTGATTGTATTAATTACATTGATCTTCGGGGAAGCAAGGGAGAGATGTCACAAGTGATTGTATTAATTACATTGATCTTCGGGGAAGTGAGGGAGAGATGTCACAAGTGACTGCATTAATTACATTGATCTTCGGGGAAGCAAGGGAGAGATGTCACAAGTGACTGTATTAATTACATTGATCTTCGGGGAAGCAAGGGAGAGATGTCACAAGTGATTGTATTAATTACATTGATCTTCGGGGAAGCGAGGGAGAGATGTCACAAGTGACTATTAGTTAATACTAATAATAGTTGATGTGACTTCAGTGTGAAGTCACTCCCCCACTCCGTCACTTGTTGGATAAACGTGTGTAAGCCGTTGCTTGCTCTCTCTCTCTCTCTCTCTCTCTCTCTCTCTCTCTCTCTCTCTCTCTCTCTCTCTCTCTCTCTCTCTCTCTCTCTCTCTCTCTCTCTTGGACTAGTCGTTGGCCTGAATGGGTAGAATGGTACGCAACATCTGGAGGGTAGGTAACCGGCCGCTATGGCTACCTTTGTAATCTGCTTATTTGTAGTAAATATTCCTATTAAGTGAATTATATATTTAAGTAGCCGTACCATACTTGTAGAAATGAAACCTAGTAGAAAATCTCAACCTCTCGTCAGGCATACATTCCTTACCAATTGAGCTACTCTCCCCGTGTACGATTTGGCCATGTCTTCCTTTATCCTTTAACATCCATGGTTAGTTCGTCACAATACTACACGTGAGTATTGGCTACACTGAGGAAGCACATTGCAAAGAAACGATCAGAGCTTTCCCGGACTTGGTGGCGACTTCATCATGACAATGCACGGCCTCAAGTCGTAAATCAAGTCATGCAGTTTCTGGCTCGATTCAACATTATCTGTGCACCATATCCACCTTATAGCCCTTATCTTGCTCCCAGCTTCTTTTTTATTCCCATCACTAAATGCAATGCTTAGGGGTATTCGATTTGAGAACTCTGGAGCACTGCTCAAGAAAAGTAAGGCGGCTCTCAAGGACCTGACAAAGAATGGTCTGCAGCACGTGTTCAAGGACTGGCAGAGACGACATAAAAAGTGCATTGAAGTAGGAGGGGACTACTTTGAAAAAGATCATGTAAACATTGAATTGCAGTAATAAACATCTGTGAAATTAAAATCAGCCTCAATCTTTGTTGATCAGCCCTCGTATATATACATTATATATAATATCTCTTTATATAAGTTGGAATATCCGAAATAGAATATACCAAAAATCCTAAAAACATCAGTGCATATTACCTTCTAGGTATAGTAAGTACGGAAAGTATTGCTTTTTTTTTTTTTTTTTTTTTTTTTGCAATTTACGTCCTCCAACGTTAAGTCATATCGGGCGATGAAGGAAATGGATGAAATGATGCTCAAATGAGTTCAGGGTCCATAGAGCTTAGAGTTACCTGACATTCGTCTTTCAGCATAAGGGAAAACCCCGGAAAAACCTTAACCGAGATTCGAACTCGAAACCTCGTGAACGTAAAAAGTATTGAATTCTACCCAATTTTCTATGTCAAGATATCACCGGAAATATGTTTGAGGTTGGCCCCTGAACGCCCAAAATGACCACCTGTGCCTCTTTCATGTGCTTACAGTAAGGAGGGGATGTACTGCATTACATTCAAAAATTATTTAAGGAAATTTCACCGGAAATAAATGTATTTAGGTGCCCAGAATGTAATGAAAAATCTCTATTACATTAAGTGTTGAAGTACTGAGTTTCCCACAAACTTCCAAACTCAATACCAGCATGCCCAAAATTTTTACAAAAGTCCATAACTGGTTGCATTACTGTATTGGCACTGACTTTCTGCAGCTCATATATAGCCCACCTCGGTAGCATGGTGGTAGAGTGTCTGCCTCACGTTCTAGAGGTCCCGAGTTCGAATCTCGGTCAGGGAGAGTTACCTGGATAAGGTTTTTCCCGGGGTTTTCCCTTATCCTGAAAGACGAATGTCAGGTAACTCTAAGCTCTATGGACCCTGGGCTCATTTCGCATCATTTCGCCCATTCCATTCACCGTCCAATATGACTTAACGTTGGAGGACGTAAAACTACAAAAAAAAAAAAAAAAAAAAAATTAAAATAAAAAAAAATGCTCATACATTTTAACAACATGGGCTTAACTTTCTCCCCTGCTAAGGGAAAAACTAAAATGTTCCAAACATATTGTTCCATTGAGTCTATGATTTCATCGACAATGATTCGCACATCACAGTCACACACTTTCTCCTTGATTCTTTGTATGGTTTTTTGGTAAACAGGTTCCAGGTATTTTTTTCTTCAAGTATTCTCATTTGGCATTGACACTTTTGTTCATTTTTTAATAAATCCTTTGAAGGCCGGATGGTTCACCTTATTGAGAGAAGTCCCTGCTTGTGTAAGAGCTGCACACAATTCAATTTTGATTTCCTTAAAATTTAGGCTTTTTGAAGAACTTTGTTGAAGGACATTAATTTGCCGTGATTTATTTGCCTAGAGTCTTGTCCATTTAATGCTTAGAGCTGGAAATGTGTCTGATGCAATCTCACTGGTGTTTTTCATCTAACAAAATTCCTGAATCACAAACAGTACACTAAATAACAGTGCCGTCTTGTTTGAATTACTAAGTCAGAACAATAACTTGGGCACTGGACACCTTTGGCATGGTAAAAATCTAGTAATACACTTACTTGTTTAGTAATGTAACAAAGGACTAACATCAGTTCACTTGCTAACTCAATGTGACTGTTACACAACTCATTCACTTGCTATCCACACTCTTATATAACACAACAACAATTACCATAATGTTCCTATTCATGCTGGAAATGCAGTCTCAGTGATTTCTAGTAGCTTTGAGCAAAACCCAGTGTCAATTCTTGGAACTACGCATGTACGGTTACTGCTGTCTCTGCATGGAATACGTGCGAACAGATGACGTCTGATTCAGGTGAAATTAAAAGGATAGAATGATATACAATGACAATGAGTCATTGTCAGTAGTATTAAAGTGGACTGCTTTATAGCGGTAAAGCAAGAGAAAGAGGATTTGTTGTACATAATTATTTTCCATTGCTGTAGGTGTGCTTTTAACTCCCGCACGTGTTTACTGAAAGAGTTAGGCTTACTCTTCACATGTTCACAGCAATCTGAGATGTTAATTAATAGTTAAATATTTCATATTGATTTAAATCATATAGAGTAAAACTGGAAGTAAACTTAAAAGAAAAAAGGGGAAAAGGGGATTATGTACATGGTTGGAGGAAAAAGCGATAAAGGTACCCAAAAAAGGAAAAGGGTGAATGAAAAAACGCCTCTTTTGGCAACTAGAAACAAAACCTCACACTGTGGTATCTTTCCGAAGAGCTTAAATTTACACTAAGAAACACGGTGTGCACCTAAAAATCCTAACCCTGCTCATCATTAATACAGCTGAACACAGTGCCTAATCAACATACTAGATTAAAAAAGGAAAAGGAAATTAGATTTAAAAGTCAAGCACAAACAGGTCATATAATCCAAGAAAATGTGACAGCCAGTTGTTTATGGAGATAACAATACATTAAACCAATACAATGATACATAACATTCCCTTTATAGCACAGGACACCTTTAACAATCATCCATAAATTCCTGAACTGAGTATTAGGACTTGCTGCATAATAGTTTATAAGAGCAGACTTATACTTATCTATTTTCCCTGAAGATTGTAAATGCGGAATATGCTACTGATATTGTACAATAAATTCAAACTTAACAACAAATTAGAAGATAGAGTGATATTTAAAAACTACAGAAGGCTGTACAGGGAAAACATAGAAAAGGCAAAAACTAGAGCCAAAGATAATCTTATCTTATCAGCAAAAAACAAATTTAAAACAGCATGATCTATCATAAAAAAAATTACGAACACCTCCACTGAAAGACAAAACATACCATTTCTGGAGAAACTTCATGCCAGTAAAAATTATGGTTATTTGAGTGATAATACGTCACCGTCCCATATTGCTGGTAGCTGTATACTTAAAATTCCGTTTTCTTTTCCCATAATAAGCAAAGTGGTAGAATCCTGTATTCTCAGCCAACTTGATAACTATTTTACAGCCAACAACCTATTATACACCAAACAATTCGGATTTAGAAAGGGACTGTCTACTGAAAAAGCAGTTGAATATGTGATCAATGAAATTATAAATAACTTTGAAAAAAAAGAGACAACTGGTGCTACCTTGATAGATTTAACCAAAGCTTTTGACTGTATTTCACATAATATTTTGATTAGCAAGCTAAATTATTATGGAATAAATGGACATGAAATAAATTTGCTAGCATCCTATCTTAGGCAAAGACAGCAGATGGTAGTTGTCAACAACAAAAACTCGGAGCTAGCTCCAGTGATAGCAGGAGTACCCCAAGGATCGGTGCTGGGGCCTTTCTTATTTTTAATTTATATAAATGACTTAAGCCATAACTTACCTTGCACTACTATGTTATATGCAGATGACACTACCTTACTGAGCAAAAGCAATAATATCAATACAGTAAAGCAACAAATGCAACTATTCCTAGAAAGTGCAAAAGTCTGGTTCACCTTAAACAATCTAAGTCTAAATATGTCTAAAACTGAAAATATATTATTTACATTGCAACATAATGACACCCGCAGTATTTCAGTAAATCTCTTAGGATTACAGTTAGACAACAGAATAACATTGGAAACACACATACTTTACCTTTGTAAAAAGCTTGCTAGAATCTGGTATCTTCTAGGGAAACTAAAGGAATGTGTTAGTCGAGATATGTTAATAACATCTTACTATGCCTTCTTTCATCCACATATACTGTATGGGGTTAGGCTTTGGGGTAATTGTGCTACCTCGAAAAATGCATTCATATGGCAAAAGAAATCTCTCAGACTAATTCTAGGATTAGGACAACAGGATACATGTAAGCCTAGCTTTATAGACCATAAGATATTGACTTTACCGTCAATGTATATATACACCAATATCATACACGTTAAAGAAAATCAGAATTTATTTATAAATCGTTCCTCATCACACAGTTATGACACCCGATGCAAACAAAATTTAGATACACCTCCAAACGATTGAGCAATACCATAAATAGCCACTGTTATCAACAGTTAAAATTATTCCATAAGTTTCCTCTGGAAATAAAAGAACTGCCAGAAAACAGATTTGTTATAGTATTAAAGAACTGGTTTAAACAAAAAGCATTTTATACTGTACAAGAATACTTAGAATATAACATACATGCTAGTAAATTTATGTAAAACTATTGTAAATTATAGTAGTAGGTACCTAATTGTTTAATTTTATTATTACTATAGTAAAGTTAACTTACAATAATTACCAGCTTAAGCCATTTAAATAATCTGATTTCACCTAGATTTTATATGCATTAATTTGTAAACCTTCTGTACCTGTAAATACATTGTAAATACTTTTTATAACTGATGAAACCTATTGCTTCATGTAAGCTTAATGGTGAATAAAGGATTAGGATTATGATTTAAGTATTTTGGAAGCACACTGAATATTCTGACACATTCATAATATACTCCTTTCTGGAAACAAGCCAATCTAGAACTGGGTTTCTGTAAGTCCATTCCTTGTCTAGTATTTATGCTATGTATATTCACATATTGTGAAAAGTAGTCTTGATTGATTTTTGATATGGAAACACATAAGCACAAAGATATTTTCACAAGGAAGTGTTAAAATATTCAGCCTTTGAAACAGACCCTTACATGGAGCCGTAGCATTGATGCCACATAATTCTCTGATGGCTTTCTTCTGTAATATAAATATTTGCTTACTCTCCACCAAGTTAACCCAGAATACCAAACCATATTTCATTACTGAACAAAAATATGCAGAGTATTCCTGTTTTAATGTTTGAATTAGGCAAAAAGAATTCAACGACCTAAGTGCAAAAGAGCCGATCTTAAATTGGGTGCAATAATCTGTATATGAGCTTTCCAATTAAGATTCGCATCAATCTGCAGACCCGACAATTTAACGAGTGAAGTCTCATTGAGCACAGTTTTATCAGCACCTATGCAGAGAGAAAGTTTTTACAAACTGTATGCCTCAAACCTCAAGACCTTAGTTTTGTTACTATTTAATGTGAGTTTATTTGCCTTAAACCAACTGTATATAGTGTTGAATGCATTATTCAGTTTTAGTGCAAAATCAAGTTGCTGCTAGTCACTATTATGCTGGTATCATCAGCAAACCAGACATAGTTGCAATGCTTCTCCTTGTTAAGGGGAGATCGTTGATAAAATTTAAGAAGAGTAGTGGGCCAGGAACTGAACCTTGTGGAACTCCATGCTTAATGATCCCCCAAGGAGAAATCTGCCCCAATATGTGTTACATCAAAGACCTAGGGTTAGGTGTATGGGGACCGAATTATTAGTCAATGGTGGGCAACATGATAGGATTTCCAGGATATAAGAATATATGGCATTTTTCAGTATGGATTTTATAATTGTAATCTTGATTTTGTATTTCCATTTGTTGATGTAAAAGGAAAATTACTAAATAAATTGCTATGCTGCTGTATTAAATTACTATTATTGAGAGACTAGTTTCCAAGGCCAATGCCTCTAATTTGGAGAGAGGTTGAAAATAAAGCAATGGTCTTTGAAACTATTCCCTCAATAATATAAAAAAAGTGACAAGTGTCAATAAACCAACTACAAATAGTTTTTACGATTAACTTTATTAATATTGTAACAAATGGCGTAAAGTCAAATGAAGAAGGTTGTGCTTCATTGGTATAAAATTTAATTTTGCAGTGTAAACTTAATAAGCAAATGTAATAAAACTATTCTGTCATGTGTTACATATTGACATGAAGTTTATAAAAATAAACATTTTAAACATGAGATGCATTTACAAACAAGCTCCACATGAACAGTTGGATTTTTCTCTTGTTAAAAATTACTTTAAACAGTATTTCAAAATGTATGATTATTTACTCTAACATTCATTTTCTGGTCAAGATTTTTCCTAAAAGGTTCTCCATCTATCTGAGGAACACAAATGCAGGGTGATGCTTAATATGGCTGGTGCCTCTGGGTCTGGCTCCTCCCACCCCTCTGCTTACCATTGTAACCACCACCTGCACTGCCGTAGTTTCCATATCCTCCATATCCTGCGTAGTCATAACCACCATAGCCTCCATAGTTTCCATATCCACTGCCATAGTAGTCATAACCTCCATAATCTCCTCTGCCTCGACCACGCCGTTTTCTGCCCCCTCGTGCACCTCTCATTCCTCCCATGCCATCAGACTTTGGTGTGGCTTTCTTAACTTCAACCTCTTTACCATTTATGGATTGTTTTGGGGACTTCAGGAGTTCCTGAACAACCTGCTCAGACTCAAAGGTAATAAAGCAGAACCCTTTCCTCTGGTTCTTTGTCTTGTCAAAAAGTATTTCAACCTGAACAATTGTGCCATACTGTGTGAAGAAGTTCTTGATGTCATCGTCACTTAGTTCAGGTACCAGGCCCCTAACTAATATTTTACCAAGTCTTGCCTTTGCCTTCTGTGAATCAAATTTCTTGTTGTTAATCATGTGATCACCAGCTGACAGTACCTTTTCAATTGAATCTGCTTCTGAGGAAACAATAAAGGCAAACCTTCTTGATCTTCCTGTTTTGGCATTAGTCTTCACATTTATGCTTTCTATTTCACCATATTGTTGAAAATGTTCTCTTAATTCTTTATCTGTAGTTTCCGAATTCAGTCCACCAACAAATAATTTTCCGTCATCATCTCTTCCCGGCACTTTTACACTACCACTATCGGCAGGAGCATCACCTCATCCCGTTTCTTCATTTCTACCTTCACCATTCATTTGCTGATCTTGTTGTTCGTACTGCTGTTCACATCCATCTTGCTGAAATTCCCCATTTCCCATTTCATATTTCTGATTTTCTGCCATTTCTTATCAACACAGTTCCTCTTTCTTCTGCAACTGAAATTGAAACCAACATATGTTGAAGCTGTAATAACTTCTTAAAACATGTAAAATTAATAGTAACTAAAACAAAAATCTAAAAAGCAAGAGTCAGATTTTACATACATTAGAACTCATTAAGTGTAACTTTAAAGAAAATATTTGTTATTTTTGAAAACTGGTACAATAGTTAAACAATGTTAAAAAGCTTTAAAAATTATTTTTAAAATATATGTCATATCAAAATGACACTTGGTGTATTGCAGGTTTTTATATCCAAGAGGTGGTAAAAAAATTCCAATTTATATGTGTAGTTTTACATGTAAAAGTTAAAATCTTCAGAGACTCATAAATGCTTCAATATTTGGTAACTTAAACACTGAAAATAAAAACAACAATATTTTAAATTTCTTTGTGACTACTTTTATTTCTCTTGAATTTTGGAGCATTGTTGGAGAATATATTTCTGCAGGTACTAAGCGAGGGTACTAAGTTTAATATTAAAGGAAATTAAAAGGAAATAAATAAAATGAGAAAAGAGGACAAACTTTCAAGGCATGTGATTTAATAATTGTCACAAAGAAAAAAAATGAATAAAAAAATAAAAGAGAGTAAAACTAATTAAAAAATAATGAAAGAGAACAATAATTCCATCTTACAGTCACTTAAAAATGCATCTATTGATGACATATAACAGTGTACTACACATGCAAAAAGAATTCCATGTACAATCAGAAAACATTCATAACACTTCTCTCATTGCAGGCATTACTCCAACATCTACTACAATATCCACCCTTTCAAAGCTACGATACAGGCGTCTGATGTAACAACTTAGGCTTTCATGACCAGTGTCAAGCCAGCAAGACGAAGAGGTTTCCGGGCTTACTGGCTGTGGTCCAGTAGGAAAAACTGAAGTTCCTGATGTTTCGCTCGTACGTGCATCGAGCATCCTCAGAGGACTCATAGCAAACTGTACACCCGGAAACCTCTACATCTTACTAAACTTTACTGCAATACTAAGAATTATACACCTGCAAACTGTAAACTAACTGTAGCAGTACTGAAATACCAAGAATTACACACTTGCAAACTGTAAACTAACTGTAGCAATACTGAAATACTAAGAATTACACACTTGCAAACTGTAAACTAACTGTAGCAGTACTGAAATACTAAGAATTACACACCTGCAAACTGTAAACTAACTGTAGCAGTACTGCAATACTAAGAATTACACACTTGCAAACTGTAAACTAACTGTAGCAATACTGAAATACTAAGAATTACACACTTGCAAACTGTAAACTAACTGTAGCAATACTGCAATACTAAGAATTACACACTTGCAAACTGTAAACTACCTGTAGCAATACTGCAATACTAAGAATTACACACTTGCAAACTGTAAACTAACTGTAACAATACTGCAATACTAAGAATTACACACTTGCAAACTGTAAACTAACTGTAGCAATACTGCAATACTAAGAATTACACACTTGCAAACTGTAAACTAACTGTAACAATACTGAAATACTAAGAATTACACACTTGCAAACTGTAAACTAACTGTAGCAATACTGCAATACTAAGAATTACACACTTGCAAACTGTAAACTAACTGTAGCAATACTGCAATACTAAGAATTACACACTTGCAAACTGTAAACTAACTGTAGCCTGTGCACGAATTCACTCAAGTGCACTAAATCCAAAATTTTATAAATCCACATCTAAAGTATTACATGCTAGCTAAACATTAATTAAATAAACATGTACTAATTTAGACCCCTTCACCATGAATAGGAAAAGTATAAAAGAACCAAATAAACAATGCATTTACTGATACATGCACTAACTGCACTCCATGCACTACATGCACTCCATCTAGAGCACCCTTAAATGTTTACATATTTCATTGCTCTATGTGATGCAGGGAAGACAAGAAGTTCATGCAATTCTTACAATATTTGAATCATTAAATCTTTAAGGTTCAAAGATGAAAGCACAAACAAAAGCTTATTTTAATAACAAATTAATAACATAAGTTATTTTTACACTCCTCCCCATTAGATTAACAAAGAGAAATTTACACATAGCTAGGGTGAAAGAACCCTTAATTTCCATAAATTTCCTTAATAGTGGTAGCTATGAAGCCTGGGAATTAAGTACTTACAGCGTAGTAAGTCACCACAAAAGGTGTGTATCTCAGTGTATATCGAGTGGGATGGCTCAGGTGGTATCATCTGTAGCCCGCATTCAGGAGGCCAGTGTTCGATTCCTGTGACCAACCTACTTGACACATGGGTTTTCTCAGCGGTTTTTCGGATCACTAGGGGAATACTGGGTGGATTAATTACATCCCCTGAATTTTCTGCCCCTCCATGTCATCTCCATTATCATTTCACATTGTCTCTCATTTGGTGGTCTCTTTCAGGGTAGAAGTGTCAGCAGGTGTCTCGGCAGTGCCTGGCAGGATGAGTAAACCACTTCCTCCTCCAGTAGCTCGGTTGCTGATCTCCTCGCCTCTGCTGGGAACATTTCGGGACCGCCAACCAGGGACCTTTGGGGCTCGGCTGCTGGGCTCATTGCCGTCCTGCAGTAGGAGAGCGTGTCCATTGTCCTGGCCTGTCAGGGGACGTCTCTATCTAAGTAAACTGTAGGGACCCTGCCCTCTACACTGTTGTGGCTACTTGGTTTGGCCGTCCTCTGTCTCCTCTCACCTCATCCTTCCTCCCGGGGTGCCCTACTTGGGGGCATAGGCACAATAGGCCCAGCATGGTGGCCTATGTACCGAATCCCTCCATAGTGAAATCCTAATCCTAAACTCACTCTATATGAGAGCCCTTAGTGGTTTACCGGGAAAATATGAGTCAGTTGGAGAATTTAATGACATATCGGCACGTTGGCCATAGTAGCTCAGTGATTTAGAGCAACCAGATGGAAACCGGTGGATCCATAGTTCAAATGCCAGCTATGGCACTGAATTTTTCAATCCGACTCTACCTTTCCAAATCAACGCCTACACATGGCTAGTGTGGAAGAACGATTCAGCTCCAAAGAGAAATTTAGTTACGATCAATAAATGATTTGTCTTACTGGAGCTAGAACGCAATGTTAAATTAACCAAGTTTGGGTACATTGAGATACGATAGTTTGTGGCTGAAAGAATAATATCTATTATAGTGACATTATTATTTACCACCACCATCGCCGCCGCCACCACCACTACTATCTTCTTTGTAGGCCTTAACAGAGGATAACTGAATGAAATGATACTGAAATAAGACCACCGTCTATAGAGCTTAATGTTGCCCAGCATTTACCTTCTTAAAATAAGGGAAAACCCAGGAAAAAACTCATCTGGATAACTCACCCAAACCAAGGCTCAAACTTGGGACCTCTTGGACGTAAGGGACACAGGTTACCCAGGGAAGTAGCCCAGTTCAACAATTTGACAGAAGAGTACTGTAATTAACAATTTGTAAATCATACTTGATAATTCTCCTTCAGTAGCTTCATTGCAGCTCTAAGGATGCAAATTTCAATGCAACTGATCCAGAGATCTCTTGTGCAGGATTACACACACGCACACGCACACGCACACGCACACACACACACAACACACACACACACACACACACACACACACACACACACACACACACACACACACACACACACACACACACACACACAAAATTCAAGAAAAAATGTAGTTCTGGCTGTTTCAATATAAAATTTGCAATCTCAACTGCAGAAAACAACTAATATCATCTGTATGAAGGTAAGAATTAGAAAATCCTAATATGTACCTATGATTCTGCTGTAATAAAAAAACTGTTTAATTCTTTCATCTGTACTTTTAGTAACTAACTCTACAGCGCAACAGCTTTATCTGGGACAAAGCATATCACCCGGCTCATGCATCCCCCATCCTTGCCTACTAAAGACTTAAGTGGTGTGCTGTACTGAGGATGGGATGTAGTCCATACCCTCGTCCTTCTGGGTCAGTATTGTGACTTTGTGGGTTCGTGAAATAACAAGACGAGGTTACAAAACACAAAAACTACACTTTATTTTCCTAGCAATACACCGTTCACCATTTTGCTAGCTAACCTCAAACTGTTTATTTTTCCAACTCTACACTCAACTGTCTCGCTTCCGGTAACGATCAGTCCCGAAGTTTTCCGAATCTCCACCGGCCATCATATTTCATCGGCTTCGCGAGTCTACCGCCAGGGTGACACTGCTCCCTCCTCAGGCTGGTCGTCCCGAACAGCGCCTTTGTAGTGGGCCAGGCGATCCAGGTGTACCACCATCTTTCCTCGGGGCACCTTCTGGATGCGGTAGACCACGTTGTTAATCCTCTTCACCACACGGTACAGTCCTTGCCATGACTGCTGAAGCTTCGGGCAGCGTTCCTTGGTCCGGGTCGGGCGGTACAACCAGACCAGGTCACCTTGCTGGAACCCTTGGCTGTTGGCTTGCCTGTCGTATCGGGTTTTCATGCGGTCGCTCGCCTTCTGGATGTTCTGGCGAGCCATCTCATGCATGTCGTGGAGGTTCTCCACATTCCTCCAGGTTCTCCACATCCCTCAAGAGTGGCCCCAAGTCTGCGTCCGCCAGCTGCTCCCTCCTCAGGCCTGCGCTATCCCAGCCATCCGCAGGCACTGCCGTGACTACTCGAACTGCTGCGGAACGCTCCTTCCCCTCCACTCTTGTGCATTGGCCGCACTCTTCTGGACAGGGTATTCGGGACATAGCGTCTGCGTTACCGTGACTCTTCCCTCTGCGATGTTCCGAGGTGAAGTCGTACTCCTGCTGCCTCTGGACCCAACGTGCTCTCTGGCCTTCCGGTCGCGCCGTCACCATCACCTCGCTCCTCGCGGGGACAACCACGTCTTCGTTCAAGATGACCCTGCAAATTCCAAGGCGCTCTTCTGGTTGACGGAGTATAACCTCTTCTCCGTTGAGCCTCAGGACCTTCCTGGCGACGTCGACCGTCGCCTCGTGGCTCCTGAGGGCATCCAGTCCCAGAATCACCTCCTCAGCCACCTTCGCGACGAACACCCACAGACGCACGGCACTCCGTCCCAAGTTCAGCTCCAGCAGGGCCTCCTTCTCCACAGGCATGGTGTCGCCCGATGCCGTCACAAGTTCGTATGGTCGGCTCGGCTTCCTCGTCGGCAAACCCTTCGCCACGTCAGGTCTGATGATGGTCACGGCCGCCCCAGTGTCCACTAGCACGCGGCACGGCTTTCCTCTTACCCAGCCGTCCGCGATGAGGTTGTCATCCATCCGCCGGCTGACGGCGCGGATTGTCACTCGAGGGGATGGTGGTAATGGCGCCGACGCGCCCCTCTCCACGCCGGGCCTTACTCGTTCTTCCCGCTGCCCTTCCTGGTGTGGGCAGTCTCTCTGCAGGTGTCCGGGCTGTCCACACCCCCAACACAGGCCAATAGGTGTTCGCCGGCGTCCCACAGCTGGTCTTCTGTCTCCGGCGTATCGGACACTCCTCGTTCTCGATGTCGGGATAGATGCTACCTTGGCCGCCTCCATCCTTAATGCCGCTGTCAGCGCCTCGTGGATGGTTTTATAATCGCGGAGCATTAGGCGCTGACGAATCTCCGTGTCCCGTACCCCGTCGACAAAGTTGTAGGCGGCTTCCCGGGATACGAACTCCAGTGGCAGGTCAACCAAGGCCTTGCCAGCTAGCTGCTCAATCGCTATGGCTAACTCCTGCAGCGTCTCCCCCGGCTGCTGTGACCTTGCCTTTAGTTGGCTGCGGTACGCTGCGGCTAAGCGGTGGTTCCCGAAACGATTCTCCAGGGCCTCCCAGATGTCCTTGGGCGCCGCCGTTGTCTGCACCGCATTTAGGACTTCCGCGGCCCGTCCCTGGAGGCTGGCTATTAGCTGTGTGGCCTCCTCCTCCGGTGACCATCTGTTGTGCTTGGCCACTGTGTCGAACTGGCGGCGGAAGACCTCAAATGTTGACGCGCCGTCATATTTTGGCGGTTTGACGCGTGCAGATGTGTCGCGTCCCGGCGCGTCGGCCTTCAAATCCTTCAGTTTCCTGCCGACGACGTCCTCTACTATGGCGTTCAGGGACTTGACGCTGGTGTCGGCCTTTCCCTCCAGGTCGTTAACGCGGCTCGCCAGGTCCTCGACGCGCTCGTCCACTTGGCCCATCCGCTTGCCTAGCTCCGTCACGTTATCCCTCACGCCGGCCAACTGTTTTTCAAACTTCACGGCAAGGGCCTCGTTTGCCGCTTTCATCTCCGTGGCCAGGCTGTCGTTCGCTACCCTCATTTCTGTGGTCAGTTCGGCCATCTTTGCGGTCATTGTCGTGGCCATGTTGATATTTGCCGCTTCCGTCTTCGCTGTTATTTCCGCGGCCAGTTTGTTATTTGCCGCTTTCGTCTTCGCTGTTATTTCGGCCTTCAGTTCTTGCATCTTTTCGGCGATGTTGTCGTTGGCCGTCTTCATTTCTTCCATTTTCTCTAAAATTTTTGCCAATGCAGCTTCCATTGTCGTATGTTCCACTTCTGACACCAGTTGTGACTTTGTGGGTTCGTGAAATAACAAGACGAGGTTACAAAACACAAAAACTACACTTTATTTTCCTAGCAATACACCGTTCACCATTACATTTTGCTAGCTAACCTCAAACTGTTTATTTTTCCAACTTTACACTCAACTGTCTCGCTTCCGGTAACGATCGGTCCCGAAGTTTTCCGAATCTCCACCGGCCATCATTTTTCATCGGCTTCGCGAGTCTACCGCCAGGGTGACAGTATATATGGTCTTCACAAACAGAAGCTGCTACTTTTCAATCAAGTAGCTTTCAGCTGTCTCCTAAATGATCTAACAAGGCTAAAAGCACCTCAGACCACCAGACCAGATATCACAGGGAAAGAAAATCTGCACTTTGGCTATTAAAGCAACTCTATATCTGAGAAATCTGAACTTATGGTATAAAAATGTGCTAAAGCCATTTAATTCACTTTATAGGGGGAAAAAGTATACAATAGAACTCCAATTTTATTTACCAGAATTAAAGTTTTCTTGTCATTTACACACTTTTCACAATCACTTCAATTTAAATCATTTCAGAGCACACAGATGGTGAGAAGACAGAGTAAACATGCTTAAGTTGCTGGATGAAATGGCATTCAGTTTTGTTACATGGCAACATAACACTTGTGGGGGCTGATTATGTTACATGTACTATGAGCGTTTCAGAAAGACAGAACAGTTTGTGTCCTGAAGAAAGAGGACTCTGATACCGGAACAGAAGTAGCTTTCCAAAAAAATGCTGAACTTAAATATCAAGTTTGGCAATACAACATAAGTGATATGCAATGTGCTGCTGCTATCCTAAATCTAGTGTAAAAAATGAGGCAATGCAATTTTATATTGCTATGCAATGCTTTGATAAAAACACACATTCTTTCATTGTAATTTTACATGCATTTTAACTCAATTTATACAATAGGATAACTCAATATTTTTTTCATAAAAGAATGCATTATCATGGAGGTTGATGCCATCTTTACAAGAGCACATACAACAACTCTGATTTGTTTTTTTTGTTTTTTTTTTGTTTTTTTTTTGTAAATACTTTCTCCAACGTCAAGTCATATCAGACGGTGAATGAAATGGGTGAAATGATGCTCAAATGAGCCCAGGGTCCACAGAGCTTATAGTTACCCAACATTCGTCTTTTGAGGATAAGGGAAAACTGCAGAAAAAAACCTTATCCAGATAGCTCACCCTGACCGAGATTCAAACTCGGGACCTCTGGAACACGAGGAAGACATGCTACCATCTATGCTACCTAGGCGGGCACCAACTCTGATGGTGCAGCCATTCCATGCAATAAAAGTTAACTTCAATTCAAATTTTATTGTATGGATTTTATTGCATCCATATTGAATTATTAGCAGTCAATCATCTTATCATTCCATTGTGAACCTGTCATTAATGACTGTTAAGAACAGATGAACTCATAAAAAGTGTAATTAAATGTGATAAAACTCCAAGATAAGGAAGTATGTTATACATTAAAATTCAACAACATGAAAGCAACTGTGGAAGGTATTCTACATACTGCAAGCTTCAAGGGTTCTAATAAATGAAGTAGCTATGCTTCAGAAAAAGTTTTATAGAATATAAATTCAGAATGTGAGCACAGAAAACTCTCTGGCTATCTCACTTGTGGTAAGTATTCTATAAGCAGAAACAGAAATGACCGTTCTGCAAAATATTGGTGTTTAATGATAGCTGAGGTTAATGCAAATGCATTTTAATACAGCGGTGTATATAAACCATTTTATTCTGTTTGTACCATTTCAGAATGTCATAAAATCTAAAGCCCATTTCTCCCAACTTTATGTTTTCCCTTCATTTTCATTTTTGTTTTGACCTTGAAAAGAGTAAAAAAGATCTTCCACTATTTTTTTTTATAAAATTTGTTTACACGGATGTATCTTTCAAGTAAAATTTTATTAAATCAATTTTGTAACACAAATCAATTCAATGCTATAGCCGAGATTTAAACCAGTCTCTGTACAGTTGCTCTAATGCCTGAGCTACCATGGCAACATGCCACCCAGACGTTAAATTCTCTATTTGACTCACATTTTCCTCAGAAATCCACTAGATGACTCATATATATGGGATACATACCTTAATGGCGACTTACAATGCTGTAAGTACTTTAAGTCCCAGGCTTCATAGTTTAGACAATAATTAGTTAAATTAATGGAAATTAATCGTTCTTTCACAATAGCCATGTGTATATTTCAGTCTAACTCTACCTTTCCAAAGCATGTCCTGCACATGGCTATTGCGGAAGAACAATTAATTTCCATTAATTTACTTAATAGTGATCTATACTATGAAGCCTGAGATTCAAAAATACTTACAGCATAGTAAGTCGCCATTAAAGTACACCTTTTGACAAAAAAATGAGCAGACTCTGGAAGCATATATTTGCCTAAGTTCACATTGTTTCCACGGCTGGTTTATAATGGTGTCATGGAACATGTCTCTTTAGCTTTGTCCTACTGAATCCTATCATAACTAAAATAATAATGAGAATGTTCACACATTATGTGTTGTTTCATATGTTTTGTGCATATTCACATAGAGAATGCTTTCTTTCTTTTCACATTGTAATATGTGCAAAAAACCGAGCCTCATAATTGACTCCTAATTGAGTCTCAGTTACTAAACGTGCACTGATAGCCGAGTGGTTATATACAAGTATGTAGGAGCTGGACCTACAAAGGTTCGAATCCTAGACATCACTTTGGTTCTTTTTTATTGTAGAAATACGAAATGTGTATTATGCACATTGTAATATAACTTCCAATTGTTGAGGCTTACTTTATTTTATGGTACTTATGCTCACACATAAAAACTAAAACACTCATATACAAATATAACAATTTGTAACTAAAACTTCACCTATCTTATAAGAAATGATGATAATTTTTATAAATTCTCCGGGATTGGGATTTCATGTAGAATTATACACATCTTCAGCCGGAAACAAAGCTGTCGCAGTCATTACAAATGCTAGATATTGATATGTTCTTGTTAGTACTACCAAAATCTGAAAATAAACCAAATTTAAAAACAGAATCGACTGCAGGTATTTCAAAATACATTACGCATGTTTGTTTTTTTAAATAAATATCTGTTCCCTAACCATTAAATCTATCGGACCATTTAATTGTTTTAACAATTTAACTTCTGGATTTATTTCATGGTTAAATGATCAAAAATGATCTGCTACGGCCGATTTAGCAGTTTGTTTATACTTAATGTTACGAAAATGTTCTTTCGTTCTGGTTTCTAAATTATGTTTTGTCTTTCCAATATAAACTTTATCACAATTAAAACAATTAGACTAATAAATACCAGATTTTTTACTATTAGGGATTTTATCTTTTATAGTGAAATACAATCAATTTTTAATACTGTAACGCGAGCGCTGGAACACCCTGTGAACCAGCTGGGAACGGAAGGCAGGGGAGGACCGCGTTAGCCACACCTCCCCCTCGTTTGTCTTGTAGTGGTGACAGGCAGTGGTTGGGAGGAAAAACTTCAGTGTGCCGTCTGTTTCTGTCCACCTGGTTCCAGAAATTACGGAATCTGGAACATTCTCCTGGTCACTAGAAACCGGCGATATTCCTATATAAAGAGGGTTACAGACAGACAGAGTGGAGTTGGTCAATCAGTTGGTTAGTGTGTGTGAGTGAGGACAGTTCTTGGTGTAAGAAGGCAGTGTTAGTCAGTGACGTGTTAATGAACGGAAAGATTGTGCAACGGAAGACTGTACGTAACTGTGAATGTGTACCGGAGCTTACGTAACCGCGAGTACAAGGAAATTGTAACGGACGAACTGGTGAATTGTAATTGTTGCAGCACGTAATTCTGTGTAATTGGCAAGTGTTTAACTGTAAGTCGGTGGAAATAAAGAACATTGTTGAGTGGTGTAATTGGACTTTTTTATTTCACGAACCCACAAAGTCACACTGGTGTCAGGAAGCGGGATAACAACATCACCGAACATTACAACCATGGACGCGGCATTGGAAAAATTTTTGGAGAAGATGATGGAAATGAAGGCCGAACTAATCTCGGAAATGAAGACGGCTAAAGACAACATCACCAGGAAGATGGAAGAAATGCAGGCCGAATTAACAGAGACGCTGGAGACTAGAAATAACCTGGCCGCGGAACTGAAACTAATCAGGACGGCTAGGGACAACATCACCGAGAAGAAGCAACAAATTAAGGCCGAATTAACCACGGAAATGAGAGCAGCGAATGACCGTCTGGCTACCGAAGTGAAGGTGGCGAACGAGGTCCTCGCCGCCAAATTTGACGAACAGTTGGCCGGCGTGAGGGATGACGTCACGAAGCTGGGCAAGCGGATGGGCCAAGTAGACGACCGCCTTAATGATTTAGAGGAAAAGGCCGACAACATCGCCAAACCCCTCACCCGCCTGACGGAGGAAAACCGGCCTTATGTGTGGACGGAGGACGCCGAAGACGCTTTCCAGCACCCGAAGGGGACCCTGTGCAGTGCTTCAATTTTGGGTTTCCCACAACCGGGTGGCGCCTTCATTGTGGACACCGACGCTAGCGACCATTACATTGGAGGTGTCCTACCGCAGATCCAGGACGGCCATGAGCGCACAAGAGTGGAAGAGAAGGAGCGTGCCGCAGCAGTCCGAGTAGTTGTGGCAGTGCCTGCTGAAGGCTGGGATAGCGCAGGCCTGAGGAGGGAGCAGCTGGCGGACGCAGACTTGGGGCCACTCTTGAGGGAAGTGGAGGCAGGGATGAGACCAACCTGGGAGGACATCGCACCGAGGGGCGCCACCTACAAGTCGTACTGGGCCCAATGGGACTCGTTGAAGACCAGAGTGGGCGTGCTGTTCCGGGTATGGGAGTCACCCGATGGGAAGGCGCAGAGAGGACAGTTGGTACTTCCCCTGAGCAAGGTCCCGGAAGTCTTGGAGGAAGTGCACGCCGGTACTTCAGGAGGACACCTGGGAGCGAACCGAATGATTCACAAACTACGGCAGCGCTACTTCTGGCTCAGACTCCGGGCAGATGCTGGTGGTACACCTGGACCGCCTCGCACGCTACGATGGGGCTGTTCGGGGCGAACAGCTTTGAGGAGGGAGCAGTGTAACGCGAGCGCTGGAACACCCTGTGAACCAGCTGGGAACGGAAGGCAGGGGAGGACCGCGTTAGCCACACCTCCCCCTCGTTTGTCTTGTAGTGGTGACAGGCAGTGGTTGGGAGGAAAAACTTCAGTGTGCCGTCTGTTTCTGTCCACCTGGTTCCAGAAATTACGGAATCTGGAACATTCTCCTGGTCACTAGAAACCGGCGATATTCCTATATAAAGAGGGTTACAGACAGACAGAGTGGAGTTGGTCAATCAGTTGGTTAGTGTGTGTGAGTGAGGACAGTTCTTGGTGTAAGAAGGCAGTGTTAGTCAGTGACGTGTTAATGAACGGAAAGATTGTGCAACGGAAGACTGTACGTAACTGTGAATGTGTACCGGAGCTTACGTAACCGCGAGTACAAGGAAATTGGAACGGACGAACTGGTGAATTGTAATTGTTGCAGCACGTAATTCTGTGTAATTGGCAAGTGTTTAACTGTAAGTCGGTGGAAATAAAGAACATTGTTGAGTGGTGTAATTGGACTTTTTTATTTCACGAACCCACAAAGTCACAATACTATATTTATTTTGAGGAACTAAAGTTATACCAAACTCTTAAAAAAAAAATTGAAAATGTTTATTAATCCAAGGATGGTAAGAAAATTCTTTAAAATTATAATCGACTTTTATTTTTTTTAAGGGTAGAACCATCATTAACAGTATTATGGTTATGAACTGTGTCATTAAAGGTACAGTGACAATTTCCTGTCATTAAATTTGTCTTTGTAAATTTTAAAATTTAAAAAATTAAAATACATGTGAGAGGTAGGATTTTAAATTTTTTAAATAATGGTCTGCACGTAGATGTTGATTTAACTCCTGCAAGTAATCTTAAAATCCGTTTTTGCATTATGAATAATGACTTACAATGTGGTGAGTTACCCCATAATGTTATGCCATATTTTAAAATGGAGTAAGCACACGCAAAATACACACTTCTGAGAGTTTGGTAAACAACTAGTATAGTAAATTATGGGTTTTAAATTTTAAAGAGGTTACCTCATCCGCCATATTGTCAGCTGTTTTATTTACTTCGTGCAATCAGAGGGCACTAGTTTAGGAGACTCATCAATGGGAGCTGGTAAATTGGAATTCATCATCAGTCTCTCGAAACCTGGCAATGCTGTGGTAAGTGGTGCAATGGCAGGAGAGGCATTCGAATTCAGCAAATTTCCAAATGAAGAACTCCTTGTTTTCGGTAGAGAACTTGTGCTCGGTGAGGTCCTTAAAATCTGGGGGCTTAATGTACTTAGTGGGCTCCTTGTACTCGGCAGGGTACTTGTACTCGGTGAAGTCCTTGTACTTGGTGGAGTCCTTCTAATCCGTGGAGTCCTTGACCTCAGCAGGTACCTCGTATTTGATAGAGTACTTGTACTCAGTAGAGTCCTTGTACTCAATGGGGTCCTTAAATTCCGGGAGGCTAATGTACTCAGTGGGGTCCTTGTACTCAACAGGGTCCTTGTACTCGGTGAAGTCCTTCTACTCCGTGGAGTCCTTGACCTCAGTAGGCACCTTGTATTTGGAGTACTTGTACTCAGTAGAGTCCTTGTACTCGATGGGCTCCTTAAATTCCGGGGGGATAATGGACTCAGTGGGCTCCTTGTACTCAGCAGGGTCCTTGTACTCGGTGAAGTCCTTGTACCTGGTGGAGTCGTTCTAATCCGTGGAGTCCTTGACCTCAGTAGGTACCTTGTATTTGGAGTACTTGTACTCAGTAGAGTCCTTGTACTCGATGGGATCCTTAAATTCCGGGGGGCTAATGTACTCAGTGGGCTCCTTGTACTCAGCAGGGTCCTTGTACTCGGTGAAGTCCTTGTACTTGGTGGACTCCTTCTACTCCGTGGAGTCTTTGACCTCAGTAGGTACCGTGTATTTGATGGAGTACTTGCACTCAGTAGAGTCCTTATACTCGATGGGATCCTTAAATTCCGGGGGCTAATGTACTCAGTGGGCTCCTTGTACTCAGCAGAGTCCTTGTATTCGGTGAAGTATTTGTACTTGGTGGACTCCTTCTACTCCGTGGAGTCTTTGACCTCAGTAGGTACCGTGTATTTGATGGAGTACTTGCACTCAGTAGAGTCCTTATACTCGATGGGATCCTTAAATTCCGGGGGCTAATGTACTCAGTGGGCTCCTTGTACTCAGCAGAGTCCTTGTATTCGGTGAAGTCCTTGTACTTGGTGGACTCCTTCTACTCCGTGGAGTCTTTGACCTCAGTAGGTACCGTGTATTTGATGGAGTACTTGTACTCAGTAGAGTCCTTGTACTCGATGGGGTCCTTAAATTCTGGGGGGCTAATGTACTCAGTGGCCTCCTTGTACTCAGCAGGGTCCTTGTACTCGGTGAAGTCCTTGTACTTGGTGGACTCCTTCTACTCCGTGGAGTGTTTGGCCTCAGCAGGTACCTTGTATTTGATAGAGTACTTGTACTCAGTAGAGTCCTTGTACTCGATGGGCTCCTTAAATTCCGGGGGGATAATGGACTAAGTGGGCTCCTTGTACTCAGCAGGGTCCTTGTACTCGGTGAAGTCCTTGTACCTGGTGGAGTCGTTCTAATCCGTGGAGTCCTTGACCTCAGTAGGTACCTTGTATTTGGAGTACTTGTACTCAGTAGAGTCCTTGTACTCGATGGGATCCTTAAATTCAGGGGGGCTAATGTACTCAGTGGGCTCCTTGTACTCAGCAGGGTCCTTGTACTTGGTGAAGTCCTTGTACTTGGTGGACTCCTTCTACTCCGTGGAGTCTTTGACCTCAGTAGGTACCGTGTATTTGATGGAGTACTTGTACTCAGTAGAGTCCTTGTACTCGATGGGGTCCTTAAATTCTGGGGGGCTAATGTACTCTGTGGCCTCCTTGTACTCAGCAGGGTCCTTGTACTCGGTGAAGTCCTTGTACTTGGTGGACTCCTTCTACTCCGTGGAGTGTTTGACCTCAGTAGGCACCATATATTTGATGGAGTACTTGTACTCAGTAGAGTCCTTGTACTCGATAGGTTTCTTAAATTCTGGGGGGCTAATGTACTCAGTGGGCTCTTTGTACTCAGCAGGGTCCTTGTACTCAGTGAAGTCCTTGTACTTGGTGGACTCCTTCTACTCCGTGGAGTCTTTGACCTCAGTAGGTCCCGTGTATTTGATGGAGTACTTGTACTCAGTAGAGTCCTTGAACTCGATGGGGTCCTTAAATCATTGGAGGCTAATGTACTCAGTGGGGTCCTTGTACTCAACAGGGTCCTTGTACTCGGTGAAGTCCTTCTACTCCATGGAGTCCTTGACCTCAGTAGGTACCTTGTATTTGGAGTACTTGTACTCAGTAGAGTCTTTGTACTCGATGGGCTCCTTAAATTCCGGGGGGATAATGGACTCAGCGGGCTCCTTGTGCTCGGTGAAGTCCTTGTACTTGGTGGAGTCCTTCTACTCCGTGGAGTCTTTGACCTCAGTAGGTACCGTGTATTTGATGAAGTACTTGTACTCAGTAGAGTCCTTGTACTCAATGGGGTCTTTAAAATCCGGGGGGCTAATGTACTCAGTGGGCTCCTTGTACTCAGCAGAGTACTTGTACTTGGTGAAGTCCTTGTACCTGGTGGAGTCGTTCTAATCCGTGGAGTCCTTGACCTCAGTAGGTACCTTGTATTTGGAGAACTTGTACTCAGTAGAGTCCTTGTACTCGATGGGCTCCTTAAATTCCGGGGGGATAATGGACTCAGCGGGCTCCTTGTACTCGGTGAAGTCTTTGTACTTGGTGGACTCCTTCTACTCCGTGGAGTCTTTGACCTCAGTAGGTACCGTGTATTTGGTGAAGTACTTGCACTCAGTAGAGTCCTTATACTCGATGGGATCCTTAAATTCCGGGGGCTAATGTACTCAGTGGGCTCCTTGTACTCGGTGAAGTCCTTGTACTTGGTGGACTCCTTCTACTCCGTGGAGTCTTTGACATCAGTAGGTACCGTGTATTTGATGGAGTACTTGCACTCAGTAGAGTCCTTATACTCGATGGGATCCTTAAATTCCGGGGGGCTAATGTACTCAGTGGGCTCCTTGTACTCAGCAGGGTCCTTGTACTCGGTGAAGTCTTTGTACTTGGTGGACTCCTTCTACTCCGTGGAGTCTTTGACCTCAGTAGGTACCGTGTATTTGATGAAGTACTTGCACTCAGTAGAGTCCTTATACTCGATGGGATCCTTAAATTCCGGGGGCTAATGTACTCAGTGGGCTCCTTGTACTCGGTGAAGTCCTTGTACTTGGTGGACTCCTTCTACTCCGTGGAGTCTTTGACATCAGTAGGTACCGTGTATTTGATGGAGTACTTGCACTCAGTAGAGTCCTTATACTCGATGGGATCCTTAAATTCAGGGGGGCTAATGTACTCAGTGGGCTCCTTGTACTCAGCAGGGTCCTTGTACTTGGTGAAGTCCTTGTACTTGGTGGACTCCTTCTACTCCGTGGAGTCTTTGACCTCAGTAGGTACCGTGTATTCGATGGAGTACTTGTACTCAGTAGAGTCCTTGAACTCGATGGGGTCCTTAAATCCCGGGAGGCTAATGTACTCAGTGGGGTCCTTGTACTCAACAGGGTCCTTGTACTCGGTGAAGTCCTTCTACTCCGTGGAGTCCTTGACCTCAGTAGGTACCTTGTATTTGGAGTACTTGTACTCAGTAGAGTCCTTGTAGTCGATGGAATAGGAATAGGGTTTGTGAATGCTAAAGGAGGCAAGAAAAATGTGCTAAAAGACAGAGGCGATATTGCTGTGTGGCGAAGACGTTATTTAAGGACAATCAGACTGTACCGAGATACAAGTCGCAAAATATACACGAAGAACACACGAAAAGTAAGGTATGGCTTGACACGACTTTTAAGACTGAAAGACAAGCATTTTTTAAAGGTCTGTGTGCCGGTTTAAAAAATCCCAGTGGAAAAGGCCAAAGGCCTTTCATTATAAACTCTCAGTTTCATTGCTCAGTCATTCAGTTTCAACTTGCTCAGTTCATTATAAACTTGTATTTTTGCATGCCTTCACATCTTTATTTGTATGATTTTATCTTCCCGGCTATTATTATGACGTTTAGTGCACGTTTAAGTGTCACGGGAAGGCACCGCCTATGGCCTATGGCGCGAAAGCATTAGCCAATAAGGGTGAGGGGAAGGTTATACGAAACAGATTATTATTATTATTATTATTATTATTATTATTATTATTATTATTATTATTATTATTATTATTATTATTATTATTATTATTATTATTATTATTATTATTATTATTATTATTATTATTATTATTATTATTATTATTATTATTATTATTATTATTATTATTATTATTATTATTATTATTATTATTATTATTATTATTATTATTATTATTATTATTATTATTATTATTATTATTATTATTATTATTATTATTATTATTATTATTATTATTATTATTATTATTATTATTATTATTATTATTATTATTATTATTATTATTATTATTATTATTATTATTATTATTATTATTATTATTATTATTATTATTATTATTATTATTATTATTATTATTATTATTATTATTATTATTATTATTATTATTATTATTATTATTATTATTATTATTATTATTATTATTATTATTATTATTATTATTATTATTATTATTATTATTATTATTATTATTATTATTATTATTATTATTATTATTATTATTATTATTATTATTATTATTATTATTATTGTTATTATTATTATTATTATTATTATTATTTTTTTTTTAAATAAACCACATGCAGCTTTTACTTACTTTTAATCGTCTTTGCATTGTTATAAAACTAAATATTAAATTGAGAATTGGTGTTAGATTTTCAAGAGAAGCCAGAGTTGTTGATAAAGTGGCAATGTTATATCACGTTATATCACAAAATATGAAATATGAATAAATTAAGCGGTATAAGTAGTGCATGCATTAAGCCGTCAAGCCCTGTGCAGCATAACATGTTTGTTGCAAGATTCAGTAATCTGACACAATATCGGACGATAAGTGAAGTGGGTGAAAGATGCCCAAATGAGCCCGGAGTCCATAGAGCAAAGGCGCAATAATTCAGCAATCTGACATAATAGTAAACTAGCAATTCGTATTACTTCCTTTCCCTTCAGGCTTTCCGTGCGATTGCAGGTTAACAGAGGTGATTTCTTGAGTTTAAAGGAATTAGAGGTTTCACAGTTGTATCAACCTGAAGTTGAAGGTTTTAGCAAAATATAATAAATTCGAGTGATTTTAATTGCCAAGCTATGCTCTGAATTTTTAAAGATTATATTCTTTTTATCCATTAAATGGGGTGTGTAACGTTGCTACTGCCTTGATAACGAAAATCTAAATTGGATTTTCCCTTCGTATTATGTTTTTTTTCCAGCAGCGAAACAGATTGTTTTCCAGTTGTCTATCAATATATTGCTACATTTTGTCACACAAGTTCACTGGCTATGACTTTATAACCAATTATAAATTCTGGGGGCTTTAGCAAAAGGCAGAATTTGCACCTTGGCAATCATTTATAGGGGCTGTGAGCGGTTTTCTTGGAAACACAAAGGGAAAAGCTAAAATTTGTTGAATGCTTTTAACCATTAATTTCCTCCAATCACATTTAGAACTTTTTCGGCAAAAAAGGGTGATGTTAGTGATGTACAAGGGGAATCAGGACATTTCCGTCATGGAGAAGAGGTACTAAGGTCGTAAGGAGCCAGTAATGATGGAGGATTATTGTTGGTGTCTCGTGAGGGAAAGCCGACAGGAGTACAATCCTAACAAGCACATTTAGGCAAAGTTACAGGGATGTCTCTTAAATATATACTTAGTTCAAATATTATTACATTACGTACCAGTACTACACCGCGTAAATGAAATGCCTAGTGTTTAACGCCCGCTTTTACTAATACGGCACTGCAGGCGGTGACACTGATGATACATGAGATGGAGCACTGGTAGAATGAGATGGCGGGGAAAACCGCCATCTGGGATTGAACCTGGGCCACCGTGGTAAGAGTCGAGAGGTCTAACTACTCAGCCATGCCGCGGCCCTGTACTACACTGTATATCATTATATCTCAATAATAGATGTAACATAATAATTTATATGAAACGTCTTAGGTGAGAACCTAAATGTAATCATATCTTTTTAACCTGACACGAAAGGAGATTTCTGTGGCGATTTTCAAAATCCGCACATTTTTTCCTTTAGAATCACCTACTTTTATCACAGAGGTATGAAAAAAAGTTTTGTTTTGTTGGGTAGTGTAATCAAACGCTTTAAGAACTGGAGATTTCATTCTCTTTACATGGCCAAGGCATAAAAAGACGAACAATAACTTCTCATTTGAGTATTGGAAAAATCAAACATATGACAAGGAATATCTCGGAAACGGTTCAACTCACACACAAAAGAGTATTTGACATAAATTATGTGTTTAAACGAGATCTACATTTTTACTCAGTAACATTTATTTTTATATCTTACGGTTTGTCAGTTATGTGGAAGTGATCCAAATTGAAAAAAAAAGCTATTGAGGATTTCCCAAACATTTTAATACATACATTTGATACATTAAACATCTGGTATTTTAATAAAATTGTTACAGCCATTTTTGAGAAAAGAAATTATAAAAATGTTCCAAGCAAAGGTTAGTCTGGGGTAGGGGAATTTTCTTGGAAGTCTTCGTATCGCATCTTGGAAGATGCTGAGCTTAAATACCAAGTCTTTATCTTTATAATTTTCGTCCTCCAACATTTAGTCATATCGGACGATGAATGAAATGGGTGAAATGATGCTCAATGCGTCCGGGGTCCATGGAGCTTAGAGTTACCCGACATTCGTTTAAATACCAAGTTTGGTATTTAATTGACCTTTCATTTCTGAGTTATGCTATTCACACACACACACACACACACACACACACACACACACACACACACACACACACGCGCGCGCGCGCGCGCGCGCGTGGAACTTTTTCCTAAAAATACTTTTTTTATTTCGGAGACCTCAAGACGTGCATTTTCAGTGAGGCATCGGTGGAATAGTGTGGAATACAAGGCTTCTCTTTCTGCAGTGTACGTGGCAGAGAAAATAAAAATTACCTAAAACCTGGATCTAGGAACAAATACATGTTTTACTTTTACACATGCTTGATGTTTCTTTGCACCTCAATATGTTTGCAAATTGTGAAACATGTATGTTCTTTTGTACAAAAACTCCTTCCTTTTTAAAGTATAAGAATACTATTTGTTCACCCCTGCTGGAAAAATAATTAAGTGAAACACGACGCCGCGCCGCTGCCAGTAATAGCGGTTGTTTCATGTAAGTCAATAATTTAAAACGGAAACATTATCTTTCTGTTTTATTCTCTGAGCTGCTAATTACGAAGGTGGTCTGAAAAGTTTGTGACCTAATAAAGATACAAGACATTTTTCAGAAATTTTATACTATTTTTCAACATAGTCTCCTTGTAACTATACACACTTCTCCCAGAGATGCTCCCATCTCTGTAACTCGTTCAAATACTACTCGGCGTTTTTCTCTGCAAAATAATTGTTCACGAAGGTGGCTGCCTATTCATTTGACGAAAATCTCTGTCTTCCGAGCGCAATTTTCAGATGAGGGAACAAAATGAAGTCGCTTGAGGCTAGATGTGGTGAGTAAGGCGGATGGTCGAGCAGTTCAAACCGTAATTCGTGGATTTTCGTCATTGCAACCGCTGAGGTGTGAGATGGTGCGTTGTCTTGGAGGTACAGGATTTTCTTTCTCTGTAAATCTGGCCATTTTCCCGTAAGTTCTGCCTTCAGCTTGTCAAGCAATGATGCGTAGTATGCTTCTGTAATGGTTTTTCCTTTTTGAAGATAATCGATTAAAATAACTCCATGACTATCCCAAAAAACAGTCGCCATCATTTTCCCTGCCGAAAATATAGTTCTTTTGGAGCCGTTTCTCCCTTTGCAGTCCACTATTTGGACTGTATATTTGTATCGAGCGTATAATGGTGTATCCAAGTTTCATCTACAGTAATTAATCGGCGCCAAAACTAAGATTTGTTGCTCCTAAACTGCGCCAACAGAGCGTTGCAAATGTTCATTCGAACACGTTTTTGATCTGTCGTGAGCAAACAGGGCATCCAACACGCGGACAGATTTCTCATGTCTAAATGTTGATTTAATATGTGACAAACACGTTATTTTGACATGTTGCGAGCCTGTGCTATCTCTCTGACTTTATTTCGGCGGTCAACTTTGGTGATGTTTTCGTCGGTAGTTGGAGTTTGTGGACGTCCCGAACCTTCATCGTCTCCCAAGCTCTTGCGGACACCTTTAAATTCAGCTGCCCAAAATTTCACTGTGGTAAATGATGGTGCAGAGTCCCCATACACAGAATCCAGCTTATCTTTGATTTGCGTAAGCGTATTGCCTTTCAAAAGCAAATATTTAATGACAGTTCGATACTCGATTGTGTCCATTTTCATAAAAAAACACTCACATCAACCTACTCAAATGACTGTTACATATCAATTGAGCGTCAAAAATGGCTGAAACTTTGGTGAGTAACTGTCAACAGATGAATAATTAAATTCACTAGTTTTTATTTACTAGTGCTGCCATCTTCATGTTGAGGTCGGAAACTTTTCAGACCACCCTCGTATTTAAAATCTGCACCGTAATCGGATATCTAAATTTTGGTGCAATATAATGATTTAGTATAAAACAAAGTAAATGCGCTTTACAATTCAGGAGAGTGTTTTGTTTCATAATAAGCTGTACCTACCGTGTATAGAGAGTGGATCATGTCCAGACATCGGATCGCATACACCTTAGCAATCAATGTATGCACACAGACACTATACAAGGCCAAGCGAGACATCAATAAACGTCCGTGTCAACAAGTATACCGAAGCGCTGTGTGTGTACACTCTGGTACGAATAGAAAATGTAACCTAGGTCACAATATGCCATTTTCCTCATTGCTTTCAATGCGGGAATTACAGTGAACAACCATGGACATTCGTAAATTGTCGAATGTGAATTTACTATGTCTCTCATTGAAACAATAGTGGAAGAAAGCATATGAGCAGTACAAATCGTTTTCATGTGTTTGTCGGAGATTTAGTTTATTTCTTATATTATGCAGCACTGAAAATCCCGTAATTTTTTGTAGAATATTGGACGATTTATTTTTTGCTCGTTTGGTACGTTGTGCATTCTGTATATTGTTAACTTTTGCAGACACCACCTCGACTGCCCGCCTCGATAGCGTAGATGGTAGCATGTCTGCCTCACGTTCAAGAGGTCCCGCGTTCGAATCTCGGTCAGGGTGAGTTACCTGGATAAGGCTTTTTCCGCGGTTTTCCCTTATCCTCGAAGACAAATGTCGGGTATCGGGTAACTCTAAGCTCTATGGACCCTGGGCTCATTTGAGCATCATTTTACCCATTTCATTCACCGTCCGATATGACTTAACGTTGGAGGACGTAAATTACAACAACAAAAACACACCTCGACTGCTTTTAGACAGCTCGAAATTACAATCTTCAAACTGTTTGGTTGTTGATAATACCCAAATCGTTTGATTTATAAAATGGAGATTGCCCAATAATTTTTGTGAAAGTAGTGTTATTAACACAATATGTCAAACACTTTGCAGTCCCTGGAAGGGAGATCTACCTGCGTGGTGAGCCGTAGCTGTTATGGAAATAAAACTACGCTTTGCGAACCGGACCATCCCTGCGTGTTGTCCCCGGGACTGGCGTCTGCAGTTGTATACTGTGAGACTCGTAAACTTCATATCCCTTTAAAGGTGTATGGGATCCGATGCCTGGTCATGTCAAATTGAACTGTACCGTATATAGAGAGTGGGTCATGTCAAATTGACCTGCAGAGCGTATAGAGTAATATAAAATTGAAGTGAATCGTGTAATATTGTAGCTTGTCACTTAAAATTGAACTGTGTCGTATACTGTCTGCCCACAGCAAGAAGGCAAAGTAGAGGAATATGTAATGTCACATTTGCTGTGTTTATGCTCATCATCCGGATGTGATAAGGATGCTAGGTTCATGTAAAATACACAAATTTAGTCACATAGCTCACCCATACATAATACCTATCACTACATTTACTGAAACGAGCATTAGATCTGGCAACATGGGTGACGCATATGCACTCTCATACACTCATTTCATAGTAAACAGTTCCACTAACAGAGCAGATAAGCCATTAAAAATCCTCTCCCCTTCATTCTAAGCTTGTCTTCTTGTGGTGAGCAGAGAGTATAGATTTGGTCATGTCAAATTGAACTCTTTCTTGTATAGAATGGGTCATGTAAAACAGAAATCTATTGTGTATAGATTCGGTAGTGCAAAACTGAGTTGCATCGTGTATAGAATGAGTCACATCAAATGAACTGTACCATGTATAGTGTGGCTCGTGTCAAATTGAACTGTAGCGTGTATAGGATAAGTGATGTGAAACTGACGTTTAAAATGTAAAATTGAATCTTGTCTTGTATAGATTTTTCATGTTAAATTGAACTCTATCGTGTATATAATAAATATGTAAAATTGAAAGGTATTGTGTGAGATTGGGTCATGCAAAATTGAACTGTGTCGTTTATAGAATGTCATATCACATGAACTGTACCGTGTACAGAGTGGGTCATATCAAAATGAACTGTGCTGTGTATAGAGCGGCTATGTCAAATTGAACTGTACTGTGTATAGAGTGAGTCGTGACAAATTGAACTGTACTGTGTTTAGAGTGTGTTATGTCAAACTGAACTGTTTTATGTATGGAGTGGCTATGTCAAATTGAACTGTACTGTGTATAGAGTGAGTCGTGACAAATTGAACTGTACTGTGTTTAGAGTGTGTTATGTCAAACTGAACTGTTTTATGTATGGAGTGGCTATGTCAAATTGAACTGTACTGTGTTTAGAGTGTGTTATGTCAAATTGTCTGTACTGTGTGTAGAATGAGTCGTGACAAATTGAACTGTACTGTTTATAGCGTATGTCGTGGCAAATTGAACTGTACTGTTTATAGAGTGAGTCGTGACAAATTGAACTGTACTATGTATAGAGCGGCTATGTAAAATTGAACTGTACTGTGTATGGAGTGAGTCGTGACAAATTGAACTGTACTGTGTTTAGAGTGGCTATGTCAAATTGAACTGTGCTGTTTATAGAGTGATTCGTGACAAATTGAACTGTACTGTTTATAGAGTGAGTCGTGACAAATTGAACTGTACTGTTTATAGAGTGAGTCATGAAAAATTAAACTGTACCATGTTTAGAGTGTGCTATGTGAAATTGAACTGTACTGTGTATAGAGTGATTCGTGACAAATTGAACTGTACTGTGTATAGAGTGATTCGTGACAAATTAAACTGTACTGTGTATAGAGTGATTCGTGACAAATTGAACTGTACTGTGTATAGAGTGAGTCGTGACAAATTGAACTGTACTGTTTATAGAGTGAGTCGTGACAAATTGAACTGTACTGTGTATAGAGTGAGTCGTGACAAATTGAACTGTACTGTTTATAGAGTGAGTCGTGACAAATTGAACTGTACTGTGTATAGAGTGAGTCGTGACAAATTGAACTGTACTGTTTATAGAGTGAGTCGTGACAAATTGAACTGTACTGTGTATAGAGTGAGTCGTGACAAATTGAACTGTACTGTGTATAGAATGGTTATGTCTAATTGAACTGTAGTGTGTATAGCGTTCAAAGAACGTTTTGTACAGATAGTCACAATAATATTCGGTCAAGGTCTGCATTTCCAAGTCAGGCGTTTATTTTCCCAAAAAGGGCTGTAAATATTAAAGTAAAAATAAATGCAGATAAAAAGTGCCCTTTGCAACAATAAAAATAATAATCGCTCTCCTAAAATGCAACAAATTTTGACAAAAATATTTCAGTGCACTTGCTGGAATTTCAAGTCACTTAAATATACGGTCCACAAAAATATTATGTATGTATTCCCACACACTTTTCAATACTTTGTAAGGTATTCCTAACTCCTGATGTCTTCTAGCAAGCGTGATTTCATATCAGATTTTTTTTTTTTTTTTCCTATCGGCAGACTTAATTTTTACCGACTTTTCGAGCAGTGTTTTCTTTAGTTGGTATTAGAAGAGATGGGAGAATAGCTGATTATTTTATTTACTTCACACTGTCAATTTTCTATAGGGTTAAGATCTGGACTCTGTGGGGACGGATGTATTAGTTTTGGGCAGTTATACGAGGGCTATCCAGAAAGTAGATTACGTTTTGGAATAAAAAGTAAACAAAGTATAGGAAACAAATTTTATTATATACAGATGAAAGCCACACTCAAATACTACTTTTCGACATAGTCACCATTCAAATTAAGGCATTTATCGTAGCGATGTACGAGCTTGGAAATTCCTTCGTCGAAAAATTCGGCCGCCTGCGCCTTCAACCACTTCGTTACCTCTTCTTGCAGCTGTGCGTCGTCATCAAAACGCTGCATAGCCAGCCACTTCTTCATTGCTGGGAATAGGTGGAAGTCGCTCGGTGCCAGGTCGGGACTGTACGGCGGATGAGGAAACAACTCCCACTTAAAAGATTCAAGAACTTCACGAGTGACATTTGCCGTGTGGGGCCGGGCGTTGTCGTGAATCAACAAGATCTTAGAGCTCAACATTCCTCTGCGCTTGTTTTGAATGGCTCTTCTGAGTTTTTGGAGAGTTTGGCAATACCTTTGAGAGTTTATTGTAGTGCCTCTTTCCAGGAAGTCCACCAAAATCACACCTTTTCTGTCCCAAAAAACAGTCGCCATCATCTTCCTTGCCGACATTGTTTGCATGCATTTCTTGGGTTTTTGGGGAGAACTTGTGTGCCCCCACTGCATTGATTGCAATTTCGTTTCACAGTTCACGTGTTTCACCCATGTTTCGTCACCAGTAACGATGCGATCGAGTAAAGAGTCACCATCCTTATGGTAAACGTCCAAAAAGTTCAACGCTGCAGCCATTCGCTGATTTTTGTGGTCCTCTGTCAAGATTTTTGGAATCCATCTTCCACAAAACTTGTGGTAACCAAGCTTTTCGCTGATGATTTCGTGCAACAAACTTCGCGAAATTTGTGGAAAACTCAAAGAAAGTTTCGTTATTGTGAACCTTCGATTTTCACGGACTTTAGCATCGACTTTTTCGACAAGTTCGGCAGTCACTATGCTGGGTCTCCCACTTCGATCTTCGTCGTGAACATTGGTTCGGCCATTTTTAAATCTGATGACCCACTGACGCACTCCACCCTCAGTGATAATGTTGTCCCCATACACTTCACAAAGCTGCCGATAGATTTCTATCGGTTTACAGTTTTTTGCAGTCAGAAACCTTATTACTGCACGCACCTCGCAGCTCGCGGGATTTTCAATTAACGCAGACATTTCAAACCGTCACAGTATCTGAACGGAGCACAGCACGAACCTCTCACTAGCACGGCTAGATGCCGACTGAGCTGCGCAACGCTCTGACCCCAAGATGGCCGCGCTAGCCCCGCCCCTAGCGGAAACAGACGAAAACGTAATCTACTTTCTGGATAGCCCTCGTATAACAACCATTTCCTGACAATATAGCCTGGTGCTTTGGTTCATTATCCTCATATAACTTAACATTCTTTCTTATTCTTAGTTTCTCAGCACACCGATGAAGATTTTCCCTAAGAATGTTGAGATACTAGTGCTTATCCATGGTGTGTTCAATAAATACCAAATTTCCCACCCCAACTACTGATAGGTACCCCCATACCATAACATTGTCACCTTTATGTTTCATTATATGGTGTAAGATCCTTATATTCAGCTCTGTATTGGGCTTGCACCAAACACGAACCCTCCGTTCTGTATCAAATATATTAAAGAGACTTTCATTTACAAAAGTTACATCACTCCACCATTCTTGTTGTTTTTTGCATAATCATTTAGAAAACTGCAACCTCTTTGCCATGTTAGTTTTGTTTACGTGTGGCCTTTTTCTCGCCACTCTTCTGCTGTAGCCTCCCTCTATAAAAGTCCTTCAAACTGGTTCTGGGTGAAAAATAAAAGTAAAACTACTTTACGAGTAGTCAGGTCAATGTGTTCGTCAGTTTTGGGGCACTTATTTTAGGATTACTTGTTAATTTATTACTTTTCTCATAAGCAGTCACTTCTCTCTAACTCAGCTTCTGTGGTTGTCCAGTTTGTGACAAAATTTCTATTCTGCATTCTTCTCTGTACGTCGAATGATGTCTCCAAAGTACTCTGTGGTATATTCACCTTGGAAATAATTTCTCTATGTGTAAGATCTTTAGCATAATGAAAGGTCACAAGCTGCCGCTGTGCAAATGTTTTGTTTTTTCTTTGCGTCTCATTTGACTTAACGGTAGAGCATGACAACATAGAAGTATGGGTTTGTCACAAATGATAATGGTAATGCGAGGCTCCCCTTTTTTATAAATGTCTAGGCAATAATAACTGAGAGTGGCCGAATATTAAAGTGGCACATGTATATCTTGCTTTGGAGTCAACGGTACCTAACAATTGTCATCTTTGTTGTAAAAATTCCATGTGGCTGGATTTATTTAATATTCTGTTTGTGTTTTACATTAAAAATAAACTTGGTTTAGCAAGACTTCATAATTTCAAATAACTTTCCATTATGCAGGAAAGTCCTATATGACCGAATATTTTTGTGAGTACCTGTATATTCTAACCTCCAATCTACACCAACTTAGGTAAACCCAATTTCAGTTAGCAAAAGCAGCTCTGCTAAGAAATCTAAATGCAATAAACAGTTATTTATTAGCTAAATGAAAATTAACTTATGATACCGTAATGAGATCCTAAATATTTTAAAATTATGTTTTATATAAAATTGGTCGGCAAAGTGAAATATTGACGGCATGGATCAAAAGGGCACCGAGAACTTCAGAAGATTTTTTCTGTAAATTAAAATCTTTACTGTCACTGCTACGGAGTGTAAGTAGGGAAGGTATTGCATTCCACGCTAAAATTATGTACCAGAAATTTGCCAAATCAAAATGAAAAGTTGGGTAAATACTAAACTTGCTAATTCATTTCAGTTCTTCACAGAATGCGGCACAAGTAATTTCAACTCTTCACATGGAAAATTTTTCAAAAATTGTTATTTTAATAAAAATAGCTTTAAAGATTTTGATTAAAAATTCTACATGTAGAAAATATTTTACTTACAAATGAAATGTATAATCACGGAATGTACTCCAAAGTCTTGTTTATTCTTGATGACTTTTGCATATCTGGTAAGAAATACACAAAATTACACTATACAAAAAATGTAGAGCTCCTCAAAACACAGTTTATGTCAAATACGTTGTTTCGTAGAGTAAATGTACCAAGTTAATGCCAGAGGTTCTACTCCCATTAGTCCTGGACCCGTAGGACCAAGGACCCGGGAGCGATGGATACTCCGTGGTTTTTTCCATAGGGCAATACCTTGAGTCTAAAAAGCCCCCCCCCCCGCTGAGCACAACGTCAAGACGGGATGGAAGTGGATACGCCACTTACGCGCGTCAACCCCGCAGGGAAGACTACCGAAAACCTCAATGAGGCCGCCTGGTGATCTAGCACACCTTCTACTAGCTCTACAGGTTAGTCCCCGGGACTTATGACGCAACCCTCTACCCCCTCCGGGCGGCCGTAGCCTGGCCAGAGGTACCCAATTACCCGTGGGTGTCGGGAACACACTGCCCACTCGAGTCCAACCCAATCCAAACAACTCGCATTCGGGAGGGGCTCGGCTGTTCGGCCCGAGGTTCCTCTAGTAACGTCAGAGGTACCACGAGTGCTAAGGGTCCGCAGCGCCCGCACTTTGGCAGCTGAAGGGGACGGATCCCCTCCCCTACGGGAAGAGTAAATGTACCCAAGTTAATTCCTTATTTGTTCGAATTTTCCAGTATTCATACTTTTCTCATACATAAAATCCATATTCGTTTGTTTTATTTCTAGGCCATGGCTACAGTGGCTCGCTCTCTCGCAACATATGGTACTCTCCCTTATTTTTTGTTTTAAAGGAAAAGATCCGTTTATTAACCTTTTGAAGAATCACGGTTGCTTTTGAACTCCCAGAAATGCACTGTTCAGAAGTAAAACTAAAGCGCTCACGTACACAGGGACACGACAGAAAATATTCTACCTCACTTTAAAATTTAAAGTTAATGTTTCCAGAGGTTTAACGTATCACATTTTAAAAACGATCTAAAATTTTGTTTCTCCTAGCTGCATATATAAACTTACAACCTCATTGAGATTCCTAGCCTCACACAAATTGTCCTGAAATGTTGTTATTTTGAATAATTTGATAGCGACTATGAAAGTACTTGTAAGAATTAAGATTTAAAGCGATATACATGGAACACGCACAGTAAAAATAATTAAAACTGAGAGCATCGTCTTCCTGTTTATTTTTCATCCAGATCTGAACGATACATAAAGTTTCATACCTATTTGCGGAAGATTTTGTTTCATTCTTCATGAAAATACCATAACCATATGTCATTTTAATCAAAATCCTTCGATTATTTTTGAGAAAATAATTTTCGAAATTTTTTCCATATAAAGGGTAGTTTCAAAAGGAGGAATTTTCTTGTGAGTTAATACTGCAATGTCGATTAGAGTTGAGCTATGTTTAAAAATTCAAATCTCTAGTTCATCGTGAAATTGTTATATATTTTCTCCACGTATAGGGCAATGTGGGATGGGGGATTTTCTTGAAAGCAAGTTAATATTAAAATGATATCCAGTTCTGAGCTATGTTTAAAGTATCATTTTTGAGTTCAGCGACAATTTTTGTTAAGATCTACAGTAGCAACTGGAACAACAGCAACAATGGCCCTTTTAGTAATATTAGGAATTTGGCCTATAGATTTAATAATCAGAAGAAGAGCAGCCATCTATTGGTTTAAGAAAGCTAGATACGATAAGATAGAAGAGGTGATTGGAAAAAGATGTGCAAATAAACAGGAGATTAATGTGAAACTTCTGGATGACTGTCAGGATGAATGGAATGATATTAAAGTAGGAAGAAGAGTATACCATTTTTTTCCGAACATACGTCAACGTCTTAGAATAAAACATCTACATCCAAAACAAGGATTAATACATTTCTTATCAGGACATGGACTATGGTACGTATTTTATAAAAATAAGGAAGAAGGAAACGGTAATTGTGGTATCTGTGAACTTCAGGATACTCCGGAACATGTACTGTTTGAATGCAAAAAAACATGAAGATCAACTTAGTGAACAAATGCAACTTTTAGAAGGCAAACTATTAGATGATATCCTTAAAAAGAAAGAAGATTGTGAAAACTTAGTGGAACTTGCAGGCAAGATATCAAGACTAGGGCTGGAACAATACCTAGAAGAAAAGCAAAGAGGACTACATAGATTATTAATAGGACAAGCAGATCACCAATCACTGAGGTTGTCAGAAAGATTGAGACAGAATATTAATCAAATGGACTAGTGGAGGAGCAGTCGATTCTACCCAACCCACTTCAGAACCAGGAGGAGCCCGTGGTGATTAACCGATGATGACAACTTTGGATACTGAGGACACCATACATTATAAATGGGATAAGTGGATCACCAACAACCGAGGATGTCAGAAAGATTGAGGCGGAATAATAACTGAATGGACTAGTGGAGGAGCAGTCGTTTCTACACTCAGATGACAACCTACTTCAGGACCAGGAGGAGCCCGTGATGATCAACCTATGATGACAACTTTGGACACCCATGGAATGATAGAGGCTGGCAGATGTAGAATGGAACAACTCGTGATCAACAGGAAGAAATATGATAAACCCAATTTAGGTTAGGTCAGCAATGTTATTAAAGAATGAAAATAACTTTTTATTTTTTAGGCAGATGCTTGTAATTACTTTAACATTTTTTAGTTGTATAATTTGTATAAGATTGCTGAATGGGTTAGATTTATGTTGTAAGCTGCTGGAAGTCAGCAGCATTAGGTTTATTAGTTATTTAGTTTAATTAGAAATAAAATGTATCTGCACAACTCTGTTTTGTAAGAGCATAAAAGAATAAAGTTTAAAGGAATAAAATCGGTAGATAATATGCTTTGGTATAGCTTCTGTAAGCCAAAGCTTTGGTAATGCAGATTATGTTATTATTTTTATTTATTTTTTATTATTATTACGTTTCTTAATTCATCGTGAAATTAATTAGCTATTTTATTCGCCACCATAAGAAAAAGCACATCAGTACGCGATCGTACTTTTGTTACTGAAAAGTAGCCCTTTTACTTTTAGACATGAATAATCTCTGCAAAGAGTCGAATTATCTCTACCAGTCAATATACCAGTCAAGGAGAAGAATAAAACTAAAATTTGCGATACAGAAACACACTATTCATCAGGAACGCTTACTCTGGTACAGTGTCAAAGAAATTCTATTCTAACCTCTTTGACTATCGATTACCTCGTAGATAGCTTAGTCCGATGCTCATTTTTTTCCTTTAGTCATCTGAAAAACATAAACAAACACACATCTACAATGTCAAAGCCTCCAATATCATCATACAACTAGTAAAAACATCGTTCTAAATATTTTGTACAGCAATTTTTAATATTTTGTAAATCATAATTCATGTCGATTATTTCTTAAGTGATAAAATTACGTATGGGACTAGCGAGGTTTGATGTTTATCATGCTGGGCACTAACGCCTCGGGTGTTAAACTATTTTTCGCTGGCTAATAAACATCAACTTACCTCACAAGCCCCATAAATAAGTATTGTGACTCTGCGGGTTCGTAGAATTAAAAGTCCAATTTGCTGAAATTCTAAATGTTCTTTTTTCCGTCGAAATACACTGTTCAATTCTCACGTAACAACATTACATCACATATACACACCGCAATCTGCCAAGGTCGATGCCAGTAACAATCAGCTCTCGTTACACAGCATTTGTTGACAGCTGTTTACTGTTTACTCACAACTCTGCTGTTCTCCACTTACCTCTCCTGCGACTATTTTACAACTACACTCTCGTTACACACAACTGACTCATCACTAGCCTTGGCTTCTTTTTATACGCCCATTCATGAATTCCAGACTGTTCTGTACAATCACTAGATTTTTCTGGAGTAAACAAGGTATCTAATGACGTAATCCGAATATTCTATCACCTTCCAGAAACGTGAAACCCTATCTGGGCCGGCAAGTCTTTCACCTCTGTGATAAACTATCCGTCTCTTGTTTATCGCGCTATCGTTAATTGTCGGCGCTCTGTGAACGCTAGCAGCCTATCAGTTCCTTTGTGTACACTAGCCGCGTGATCGTAAATAACGGCTCGCGACAACATTTTTTAATTAAACAGTAGTTTGAGGCATAAGCTCAAATTTGTAATTTATCGAGAAGATAACCTGAGGTACATAAAATTTGTAACCTCGAAAAATTTCTATCTCAAAAACCACAACCCATCCTACAAAATCCCTAAAAGAAAAACCTTACCTGCGGTAAAATCCTTAACGGGTGGACACGTAGCAAAAGCCTTCTGGCTTTATACAGCCAGCCAGCACTTCGGTCGGTCGGTCAGTCGAGAAGATCGTTTACAAAAGTTTCGCCCAAAATACTAACACCCAAACAAATGCTTTAATAAAAACGTTTTTTAAAAAGTCTAATGTGTTGTACTCACTTGAATTTCTCTATTTATTGTTGCACAAACTATTCTTTCAAAAACGTATTCATGGAGATAACAAAATAATATACAAAATAAAGAGAAACAAAAGGCTCATATAAGCAGCTCCCATTACTTATCTCGTGGGGAGATTCGGGATCCGGGAAATCCCTCTGGAGATAAGGATTTACAGAGCAAACTCTTGTCAATAATTGGAACGATAAAAGGTGAAGTGAGGTAAAATGAAGAGACAGAAAATATGGGCGCTGTAATTATATCCTTCCGAGCATTCGCGTAATAACTCTGGAAAACCCATGGTCGACCGTGGGAATCGAAGCCACGTCCGCAAGACCTTTCCACTCAATTAGTTCAGACATTATATGAAGATGTGCTCTGGGTAGCACCAGACCAAGCAGCTGGCCAATAGCCCAGTCGAGTTTTATGTGCCATTAAATGCAGTAAACTGTTTACTCTCTTGAACGGGGCAAGCGACGTCATCACAGCGTTACCTTTTTGAGCAGTTAAGTGCAGAGGTTCTACTCCCATTAGTCGATGAATGAAAATGGGTAAAATGACACTCAAATGAGTCCAGGCTCCATGGAGCTTAGAACTACCCGATATTGGTCTTTCAGGATAAAGGAAAACCCCGGAAATGCCTTATTCAGGTAAACCACCCTGATCAAGATTCGAACTCAGGACCTCCTGAACGTGAGGCAGACATGCTACAATCTAGGCTACCCAAGCGGGCCCCGTGAAGGGTATACCTCTTTACCCAGAAACAATTCCTCTGACCTCCATTTGTTTGTAGAAATATTGAATTTCACGGAGATAAATGGTTTGTAATGTTCACAAATTGTTTCGTTTTCTAAGTTTATTTTGTCTTTTGTTTGTCCTTTCTTTCAAACGGAATAGTAGGATCTAAGATTATTGCAGTATTATTGTTAAAATTCATGGTTACGTGTTTTGAGTCGTCCACAGAAACGCAGTAAACTTCCTCGTGTATCACGTTGTTGCACCTAGCTCCGTTCAGTACTGCAGCAGAATCTAAACATTTCGCCTAGATGGCAGCAGCATATTATTTGTAGTTCATTTGTGAAAATACGCCAAAATAGTCGAAAAGGGGAAAAAATGAATACGATAAATTTTATAAGTCTTAGAGAGTACCTGCATAGAATCTGAATCATCTTATTTATCAAATTATCACTTTTATGCTCATTAATACGTCAAAGCAATAATATCTTTTGGTGTAAATGTCTTTGATTTTGATTATTATTTCCATTCGTGGCACCGTTGTTATTTATGGTTCTAGTAAAGTTATCGTTATATGCATTTAGCAATAAAATAAAAGGGCAGTTGAAGTAAAAAAGAGCTGTGCAAAGTTACATAAAATCAATTGTTTTGTGATATCACACCTTGTTCGTCGCATTTCAGTGTTCACATTGTTTATAATTTACACTGTTCTAGCAGTGATTTTACTCGTTTTTTACAGCTGGTCACATGGTAACGTGACAGGTTTGGTCACACAATTCATGGAAACTCTTGTTATTGCATATTTTGTGGTGGTATCCATTCACTGCTATTGAGCTCACCAGGTATCGAACTTCTTGATTTGTGTCGGTCCAGGATCTGTTTGTTATGGCTTGTGTTGTATAAAAATCGAGCCAAATTTCTCTTATTTTCTTCTCTCCTTCACGTAGGAGTTTATTTGAGCTATCAGTGGAGGGCAGCCCCATACGCAGTTCCTCTATAAACAAAAAAGGTTCCTTGGCGAGTTCGTATACTAGCCTCGACTTTGTGTGTTTTGAAACACCCAGGGCGACTTTCAAGAAGCATGATTTAACTGCTTCCAGAGTCCTTAGGTCTATAAGACTCAACTGGACGCAACTGTTCCCAAATGAGATCTATTCCATCGGGTATTACGCGAATTTTTGAAGCGGATTGAACTACTTAGTGAGTCGGATCCGCACTGTATTGTCTAATTATGTATGTATATAAATATGCACACAAATACTTACTCTGGTGTTTATAACACCGAGAATCATTTGTTTTTTTCTGTGGCAGTCGAATATTTTAGCCGATATGATAATTCTATGTTATACAAACTGGGCTAAAAGCATTCAATTTGAGCAATTTGTGAGAGTTGTTTATTCAAAACAGTTTCCTGTCCAGTTATATTTGAGAATCAAGAAATGCCTCCTTTGGCAACTAGAAACAATATTTCACACTGCGATTTCTTTATTTAGCCTAAGAAAAAGGTGCGCACCTAAAAATCCTAACCTTGGTGATAACATGGCAAACGTTGAAGCTTTACTTTCTCTAGTAGGTATTGCAGGTCACACAAAAATTGAATACAGATATGTTTTGAGGTGCCCTGAATACGAAAAAAATACTTTCTCTAATCACATACATAGTAGGTAACTGGGCGGGATGGCTCAGGCAATGGTTTGTAACCCTCAATCGGGAGGCATTGGGTTCGATTCCCAGGCGAATACTGGGTAGGTTAATTATATCCCCCAAATTTCCTGCCGCTCCTTTCATTCCCATTATCAATTCACGTCATCTCTCTTCTGGTAGTCTCTTTCAGGGTAGAAGTGTCAGCGGGAGTCTCGGTGGTGCATGGCAGGATGAATTGCTATGATTATATATAATCAAGACTAGTCGCAGTGCCGAATCCCCTCCACAGTAATGCCAACTACGCCTATATTTATTAGTAACTAGTAAGTACAGAGGTTTACACCATTTTATACATATTTTCAATTATGATACCTTTCTACAAATACTACTATAAAACAATAATATATATTTACTATTGAATAATACTCCTCTATTGATAATATCTAATAGTTAATTTTTATACAAGAATGGGCAGGCAGAAATAATGCTATAATATAAATACCAAGTTTAATAATTAGCGACTTTTAGTTTCTATAAAGCTGGTGACGCACACTTATAAATCTTCAAGTGCCTGGTTGGCTCAGTTGCTTCGGCGCTGGCCTACTGACCCTAAGGTCGCGACTTCAAAACCGGGTCCAGACTGATTGTTCTTAAATGTGCTTAAATTTAGTGGCATATAAAATAAATCATGCGGGATGAAATTCGGGCACACCGGCGGCGCTGATATGATCCAGCCTCGTTAACAACCAAAATAATTTTTTCAAATAGTTAAAAGTAATGCGTGGAAGTTTTTCTAAACAGCTTGTTTTTATTCAGGGGTCTCAAAACATGTATTTGTAGTGAAATCCGGGTACTGACGTTTTGGATGACGTCTGCGAATTATACGATAATGTTACGTGTTGCTATGGCAACAAGCTCTGACAGCTGAATGTCGATACGCATCTGAAATGAAGGTTTGCAAGTAAAATTGTAATGCTTTCGTCAGAGCCATCTATAGGATGGCGGTCTGACTTCTCTGCGGTAACATTGCCGATAGTGATCGCACCGACCACAAGTCATAAAAACAGACAAAAGCATACATTTCAGATAATAGTTTAACAATTACAAGATCAATTCGTGAACTACTAGCCAAGATATTTTATTCCCCTTAAAAGGTTGTAACCGTTGTTTAAATTTGGCTCCGAAAAATAAATAGTATTTGTTTATTTGGTATTGTTATTTATAGTTTCAAAATATTTAAAGAATGTTTAAAAATGTTATTATGTTTATAATAAGTATGAGAAAATGAAATTGTGATATATATATATATATATATATATATATATATATATATATATATATATATACACAAGATGTGTATATGGGAGGCTATCAATCTTTAATAAGAATGTGGAAACGTTTGGTTGTTAAGGTTCTCAAACCTGGAAACATTATTCATAATTTTATATTTCTTATTTTAATTTAGTTTAAAATATTGATATTCAAGAAAAATCTGTGAAAGTGAAAACTGACCGTGAGTGAAGGATCAAAGAAGATAAAAAATGTGCCATATAGTGAGTCATGAGAGAAGGAAAAATTAATGTTGTCAGTTAAAATTATATATAATTATTACACGTTAAAATTATATGCAAGAAAATTGTCACTTTAATTTGTTTAGAAATATTGTAAAAGAAAAATAAGAGAAATTGTTTGGGATAAAATTGGACTCTTGGTCATATAAAGAACTGATGTGGTCCAACAGAAAGATACAATGATATCCGCGGTAAAAATTGGTAATTCCTCTTTGATCGTCAGTGTACAAGAAACCTATATAATTTGTGAAATTATAAAATCCTAACAAGTTTAACTTTGTTTGGCATTGAATTATTACAATATTGGTCTGCGAAATTCTTAAGAGCTATTGGTTACTTTAATATAATATTTTAAAGTGGATTCTTGTTTATTTAAATGTAAAATATCACATTTCTGGAAAGTTCATTCTACACTATCCCGGATTAATCGCCTTGAGATAAGAATCCCAAGCCTTTCGCTGGCTGCAACTTAAAGTAAACAATCAAACTTACTTAAAATTTATCAGTTTCGGGAAAAAAACTTAATCAAAATTTAATTGATTATTTCACTACGTAAACTCCTATCGATGGCTGGTCAATGAGGAGTAACCCACCACAGCATCCAACAAGGAGTAGCGGCTACAGACGCCTTCAGTCCAACATATTCCGTTACAAATGTCGCCTCAACGTTATGCTTATTCACATCATCACAATTACATATTCCGTTACAAAGTCAAAACCGAAATAGTACGGAAAATACATGTTTTAAGGTACTCAGAATGAAACAAATATATTTCTTCTTCCTCTACTAGCACATAGTAGATGTAGAGACTATTGAATTGTACCCTTAACTTCAATACCCAAATTTCAGTGGAAATATATGTTTTGGGAGCCTAAATATATAAAAAATCGTTCTCTACTACGTACTTTAGTATCTAGAGAAAGTACTGCGTTCCACCAAAAATATTTGATACCAAGATTTCATTGGAAATACGTATTCATGTGTATCTGGGTGTGTTCTTGTCAAAAGCATAACTCAAGTTAAACACTAACTTCCTGTAAGGATGCGACACGAAGATTCTTATGAAGTTCCCCCCATTTTAGATTGTTCTTTACGAGAGAAAATGTTCTTAAAAATGACTGACGATTTTGATTTAAACAGCATAGGACAGGACAGGATAAAATCCTACAGAGGGGATTCGGCACCTCGACCAGACTGATCTTTCGTCCAACTGGGACATCCATGGGAGGAAGAATGAGGTGAGAGGAGACAGGGTGCAGCCGACCCCAAGGAGCTACGACAGTGCAGAGGGCAGGGTCATTAACGTTTACCAGCTTGAAACTCCCCGACATCTCTCCTACCATGGCCCCGAAACAGTCCACAGTCCTCCTTGGAGACCGCAGCCCGCCATGCCAGAGCTGAATACTCAAGGCAGACTAGCACAACCGCCATCCCTCATACTAGACCGGTTCGGAGACCGGAGACTGTCCTACAGGAGGACGAAGGCATTTACCTGGAGCATATCATCCTGCCAAGCAACGCCGAGACTCCTGCTGACACTTCTACCCACTAGATGAGAGATGTTGTGAAATGATAATGGAGATGAAATGGATGGACAGGATGTAACTAACCTACCCAGTATTCGCCTGGCGACGCGATAAATACCCATGGGTCAAGTAGCCGGCTGCGGGAATCAAATCTAGGCCTTCCGAATGCGGGTCATCCCGTTTGGTTAAATGCCACGTGTTTGAGATATTTCCATGTCAAATGAAATGTTTAACTTGAATTTTCTGTGAATATACCCTAAAGGACACTATTCTGGTTGACTTTGCATCATCTCTCATCTGGTGGTCTCTTTCAGGGCAGAAGTGTCGGCGGGAGTGCCGGCGTTGCATGGCAGGATGATATGTTCTGAGTAAAACTTCCTCCTTTGGTAGATCAGTCTCCGGCCTCTGGATCCGGCATAATGGGGCTGTTTCCGGACAGCAGGTTGTGATAAATAAATAAACAAATAAATAAATAAACTGTAATACTCCATCCCGGCACCTTTATATTTAACCCGGGATATATATATTGCGAGTTTTATACGTATTACCAATTAATAAATATAAACACAATATAAACAGTTTACAGGCTGGTAATAATATATAGCATAAAATAAATAAACAAATAAAATAATGTAAAGAGTGTAATAATAAAATAATAAAATGAATGTCAAATAATATTAAATAAACCCAAACAACAAAACAATTTGTAACTTAAAACTTCGCTTATCTTATACGAAATGATGATATTTCTTATAAATTGACCGGGATCGCGATTTCATGTAAAACTTTTACACATCTTCAGTCGCAATCGTTACGAACGCTAGATGTTAATATGTTCTTGTTAGTACTACCGAAATCTGAAAATAAAAGAAATTTAAAAACAGAATCGACTGCCGGTATTTCAAAATTCAGTACACGATGTTTAATTTTTATAAATAAATATCTTTTTCCAAACCATTAAATCTATTGGACCATTTAATTGTTTTAATAATTTAACTTCTGGATTAATTTCATGGTTAAATGACCAAAAATAATCTGCTACGGCCGATTTATCAGTTCGTTTATACTTAATGTTACGAAAATGTTCTTTCGTTCTGGTTTCTAAATTACGTTTTGTCTTTCCAGTATAAACTTTATCGTAGTCGAAACAATTAAACTGATAAATACAATCACCAATTATAAAAGCAATCAATACAAAGTTAAAAATAAAAGAAAATATTTTTCTTAATTTAAAATAAAACAAAAATGCTTAAACATAAACATTTTACCCTAACTACCACCTTATCCACCCACTCAAAAGCTACCAAAAATTTAAAATAAGAAACAAAACCAAAATTTCATCAACAATAATTAAAAACTACACCATAAAATACAATTCACAAAACTTACACACAAACTGCGACAATAATAACAAAATTATTTTTCTTATTTATATATTTAGAATATATTTAAAATTTATTCATGTTTATTTATATATTATTTTATTTTGGTTTATTTATATCTATATATAATATTTATTTATAATGTTGAATTTTATTTTAATATTATTTTTAAACTTTATTTATTTTACTATATTTATATATATAATTATTATTTATTTAACTATATATTTATCCTTATATCTATTATAATTAATTTTGTTTTTATCTTTTCATATTTAATTTCTTTTTTATTTAATTTATATCATCTTCTTTCTACAATATAAGTTGGTATCCAGCTCCCTCTTCTACCTAATCCCTATACATAAACCAGTAACCGGTTTAAGGGGTGCAGGAAGCCAGCACCCGCTTCAACTAACCTAAACCTTAACTATTCTTGATTATCTAAAACTTCAATTATTTTTAAGGCACTGTAATTGAATGTGTCACTACCACCTTATTACAACAAAAGTCACTTTTGATTTACTTTGTTATTTTAATTTATTATCCAACCAAGCGACTCAAAAACCACCTTTCCCAAAATACACTAAATATCACTTCTCCTACCTCTCCACATCACTAATACACCACACTAATCATTTGACTACTGTTCAGTTTACACAAAAACAATTCAACCACTCACTAACACTTGAACACTTCACCACTTCCTCCCTTCGGTATCTTAAACCATTTGCGCTCCCATCCATTAAGGAGCTAATCTCAGGGTATGCGAGGGTGTATATAAATAGAAAGGATGACATCGGCTACGACTTTGAAACTTTTATTAAACAGTACCGGCCGATGAAAACTAATATATACGAGGCGTGTCAGTAAACTAAGGTAACCAAGGCGCTGGAGCCATGAGGAACGCTGTTACGCAATATCCGGCAACACTGGCTTGTAGCTTGGTTTTACCCACCACAACGAACCCGTTGTAATCGTTAGTCTTGGCTGGGCAGTCGTTTGCGATGGAGCTTCCTATCATTTCCGCCGCCAAGTGCGAGTTGCGTGCAGTGATCCGTTTTTTTTTTCCACACTGAAATTCATAGTCAGGTATGCGAAGTCTATGGGCCACAGTGTATGGACGTCAAAAACGTGCGAAAGTGGGTCAGAGAGTTCAAAGATGGACGTACAGACGTCCATGACGAACAGCGTTCTGGTCGGCCTTCGGTTTCAGCCGAAACAATTGCAAAAGTGGAGCAAGAAATGCTTAAAGATCGCCGTGTGACAGTTCGAGAGCTGTGTGAACTTATCCCTGAAGTCAGTAAGACTGCGATTGACAAGATTTTGACCGAACATTTGCATTATCGCAAAATGTATACGAGGTGGGTCCCCAAAATGCTCACCGAAGACCATAATCGGCAACGTGTTGAAGCGTCCCACCGATTCCTGGAGCGCTATGCAGAACAGGGCGAGGAATTGTTGGATTCAATTGTCACTGGCGATGAAACCTGGGTGCACTACACAGCACTAGAAACTAAAGAACGTTCTCGTCAGTGGCGGCATTCGAATTCGCCGAAGCGCAAAAGTTCAAACAGACATTTTCTGCGAGCAAAGTGATGGCCAGGGTGTTCTGGGACAGAAAAGGTGTATTGTTGTGCGATTTTATGCCTACCGGCACAACAATACACACCGCCAGCTACTATGAGACTTTAAAAAAATTGAGACGTGCCATTCAAAATTGAAGGAGGGGAATGCTGACGAAAGGAGTGACTTTTCATCACGACAACGCTCGACCCCACACTGCACATGCAATGGCTGTGGCCCAGTTCGGATGGGACATCCTCAACCGTCCGCTACAGACCAGACTTAGCACCTAGTGATTATCATCTGTTTCCTGAGTTGAAGTCACACCTGGGTGGAACACATTTCCAGACCGACGATGATTTGAGAAACGAGGTTGAGCGCTACCTGCGCAACTTGGCGGGAGAGTGCTATGACAAGGGCATACAAAAACTGCCACGGCGCATGCAAAAGTGCATCGATCGTAATGGTGATTACGTTGAAAAATAGCTTTAAGTTCCGCCTTTCCATCAATGTAACATTCATTGACAGTAAACATGTTTTCTATATTAAATAAAATTGGAGACCTTATTTTACGGATACGCCTCGTAGACTATAGACTCGCCTGTAAACCACTACTTAAATCATTAATAATGTTATTACTGATCTGCGAGTTTTTTTAATAGTTTTAAATACAGTTTAATTTCTGTTAGATTATTTGTTTTGTTTTTATATACTAAATAGGTAGATGTTAAAAGCTTTGGCTGTGGCTCATATATACTGACTTGTCTTTTAATGGATCAATATTAAAGCTTTGATTTCTTGTCCCTGTTTAACCTTCTAATTTGAACTGTTTTATTTCTATTGTAGCATTCATCAATAGCTTCTTTAATGACCGTTTTAAGCATTTTGTGTTTTTTGTGTAGTATGTTTAAATGCAATTTTGCAATTACTATCATCAATCCGTTGGCTTACTAAGGTAGACACTAAAATATTAAGCATTTTGCACTAACATGCCAGTTAGTGCATAGTACAAATTTTTATTCTGAGTTTAGAAAACAGTTAAGTATAGTTTTAGTTAATTGATCGAAATTGATCATTTCTTCATACTAGCCGTATATAGGCTAAGGTCTTTGATGGATAGAGTCAACATGAAAAATTCAATGTTATGGCCGGGATTTGAACCACGGATCTCCTGGTTTCCGTCCAGTCGCTCTAACCCATTGAGCTACCATGATGAAGCCTGGGACTCAAGTACTTATGATAGTAAGTCGCCACAAACGGTGTATCTCGGATGCGAGAGCCCCTAGTGGTCTACCAGGGAAATATATACGTCAAATGGAGAAATTAGTGTCAGGACGGCACGTTGGTCATGGTAGCTCAATGGGTTAGAGCGACTGGACGGAAGCCAGGAGATCCGTGGTTCAAATCCCGGCCATAACATTGAATTTTTCATGTTGACTCTATCCATCAAAGACCTTAGCCTATATAAGGCTAGTGTGAAGAAATGATCAATTTACATCAATTAACTAAAATAATAAGAGTTAAATGATGAAGCCTGGGACTCAAGTACTTACGATAGTAACTCGCCACAAACGATGTATCTCGGATGCGAGAGCCCCTAGTGGTCTACCGGGGAAATATACGAGTCAAATTGAGAATTTAGTGTCAGAACGGCACGTTGGTCATGGTAGCTCAATGGGGTAAGTCGCCACAAACGGTGTATCTCGGATGCGAGAGCCCCTAGTGGTCTACCTGGGAAATATACCAGTCAAATTGAGAATTTAGTGTCAGGACGGCACGTTGATCATGGTAGCTCAATGGGTTAGAGCGACTGGACGGAAACCAGGAGATCCGTGGTTCAAATCCCGGCCATGGCATTGAATTTTTTATGTTGACTCTATCTAGTTAAGTATAGTGTTGCAGTGTCCACAAGTAGTTCAGGTGTTTAAGTGAACCATATATTCCAAGTTAAATATACATATGACGTCTGTTCAAAGAGAATTGCGAATTTTGAATTTTTGTGAGCTACGTATATTCGATTTTCGATCGTTTTGTGGCGTATGTTGGTACTCATATCCCTCACTTATGTTGACAAGCTCGGCCATTTTGAACGTTCAGTTAACTGTTGACAGCTATCTTGTTTGGCCGTGTTTTGACTCGTGTTTGATTTTTGACTATTCCGAAAAATGAAACATAGAAGCTGTATCAAATTGTATGTGAAAAACAGTAATTACCATTGCAATCGATGCACTTATGCATGCGCTGTGGTAGGTTTTGTATACCCTTGTCATAGCACTCTCCCGCCAAGTTGCGCAGGTAGTGAGTGCTCAACCTCGTTTCTCAAATCATCGTCGGTCTGGAAATGTGTTCCACCCAGGTGTGACTTCAACTCAGAAAACAGATGATAATCACTAGGTGCTAAGTCTGGACTGTAGGGGGCGTGGGTGAGGATGTCCCATCCGAACTGGGCCATCAGCCGTTGCATGTGCAGTGTGGGGACGAGCGTTGTCGTGATGAAAAATCACTCTCTTCGTCAGCATTCCCCTCCTTCGATTTTGAATACCACGTTGCAATTCTTTTTTTAAAGTCTCACAATAGCTAGCGGCTTTTATTGTTGTGCCGGTAGGCATAAACTCCCACAACAATACACCTTTTCTGTCCCAGAACACACTGGCCATCACTTTGCTGGCAGAAAATGTCTGAACTTTCGCGGCTTCGGCGAATTCGAATTCCACCACTGACGAGAACGTTCTTTAGTTTCTAGTGTTGTGTAGTGCACCAAGGTTTCCTCACCAGTGACAATTGAATCCAACAATTCCTCGCCCTGTTCTGCATAGCGCTCCAGGAATTAGTGGGCCGCTTCAACACGTTGCCGTTTGTGGTCTTCGGTGAGCATTTTGGGGACCCAGCTCGCACATACCTTGCGAAATGTTCGGTCAAAATCTTGTCAATGGTAGTCTTACTGACTTCAGGGATAAGTTCACACAGCTCTCGAACTGTCACACGGCGATCTTTAAGCATTTCTTGCTCCACTTTTGCAATTGTTTCGGCTGAAACCGAAGGCCGACCAGAACGCTGTTTGTCATGGACGTCTATACGTCCGTCTTTGAACTCTCTGACCCACTTTCGCACGTTTTTGACGTCCATACACAGTGGCCCATAGACTTCGCATAACTGACGATGAATTTCAGTGATGGTAGTGCCCTTGGCACTCAAAAATCGGATGACTGCGCGCAACTCGCACTCGGCGGTGGAAGTGATAGGAAGCTCCATCGCAAACGGCTGCCCAGCCTAGACTAATGGTTGCAACGGTTCGTTGTGGTGGGGATTTGAAGGGGTGAAACCAAGCTACACGTCAGTGTTGCCGGATCTCGCGTAATAGCGTTCCTCACGGCTCCAGCGCCTTGGAGAACTTATTTTACGGACACGCCTCGTAGCTTCTGACATTATTCAAATTATTTTTGGACTAACAAACACCTGTTTGCTGACTAACAGTCACTTTTTAGCATCTATCAAATTGCTCCAGAACACTAACTCGTCAGTCACTAATGAATGAAAATAAATATATAAAATGGCTTTATTTATAACCTGCATTAGAGTTCAAAATCCATTGATAACATACAAAACTCTATTTCGGTAAGAAGTAGTTGTTATCGTTGTTCCATTATTAAGGCCTAGGGCTCCTCTCTCCTTTGGTTTCTTTTCTTTCGTATCCTATTATTTTCTCTGAGAGGCATTTATGGTGTGTACAAATCTTTATGCAGTTACAATTTAACAAATTATATGAATTTGGTGCTTTCAAATCATTTGAATTATTATGCTGAATTGCATTATTTTGATTGAACATTTGAGTTGACTGGTTTTACATTCCTTAATCAAAATATACATTGGTATCAACATCAAAAGAAAACTGGAAAGGCATTATACTTTATTACCGTGGAGAGGTCATTGATATATAATGGGGCTGGGAATGGTCTTGAGGAACCCCATGCTTTACTTCAGATAAATGCGAGTACCTATGCATTAATCTTTGAAATATTTATTATATAGCCTCTTATGTTTTATTTGATAAGTATGATGCAACCGAACGGAAGCTTTACCCTTAATACCATAATAAGATGATATTTTCGATAAAGTATTTTATGATTAACACAATCAAATGCCTTAGATATGACACAACAAATTCCTTGTATCATCAGGCAAAGTTAATTTAAAGCTTGCAGCATTAGATGAGAGGTTCTTTCTGGATCCAAATAGTTTTTCTTCTTTGCCAAATATTTGTTTTATCTAGACGTTGATAAACTGTTTTAAACACAATATTTTGAAAGAAAAAAAAACACTTTAGATAATGCTGTTAACTAAGATACTAACCGAGAGTTGGACATGTGTGATTCTTGTATAATTTTTAACATTATAATTCTTGAATCTTTCTGGGAATGTTTGTGTCAAAAGGTATATTACATATATGACTTAGAGCTTTACAAATTACAATGCATGAGTTTAATATTGCTGTGGATATTGCATCATTTCCTCCTGATTTCTTGTTTTTGGGGGATAATCTTAATTGCACTTAGAGATACCATTTCTAAAGAAGACAGATTTTCCTTAAGAAATGAAATTGAATCTTTGCTACTTTGGTTTTTTATCAATGTATTTTTGGCTGCTTGAAAGAAATATTTAGTAAATGGTTTAATATGGTATGATTTATTGAGCACCAAAGAAATACATATTGGGCTACCCCTAAGCTGGGTCTTGGCGCCTTTTCTAACAGGGTAGCCCTTCATTACAACTGCATACTTTATACGTGTTTGCCCCTTTTAATAGCCATTGTTTTTCATTTATTTTCTATCCTGCGCTGGTCTTTCCTATCTGTTAAATTTTTGTCTATCACTATAAATTATTATCACTTGCTTCAACTTCATATTAGAATTGCTTCACAGGGTTTGTGTTCACTTAACCTCACCTTAAAATATTTCTCACTTGCACATTACCCCATTTCTGGCGTCCCTTTTCCCTATTACAAATTATTTAACTTCACTAGCCACTTTTTCCAATCCTTCTTCCTTACCTATTCTTCAACCTTTCTCAAAAATCACAAATGTAAACTTAAAAAGTTTTTACTACAGCATTGCATTTACATATTAGATAAATTTATAGAAAACTGTAATAAATTGTAAATATTAATTGTTCTAATTTTTCCACATTTTTCCACGGTAATACAAATATGTCTGTATTTATATCTGTATTTTAAACCAAGTAGCTTCATAAACTGTGAGAAATAGCTGCTATATTTATGTAAACCATATTCTATGTGCATATTTATATATACCATTGTAAATATTTCATATGCTGACGTGTTCAGTAACAATGTACATTGTTTTTAAAGGATGAAATAATAATAATAATAATAATAATAATAATAATAATAATAATAATAATAATAATAATAATAATAATAATAATAATAATAATAATAATAATAATAATAATAATAATAATAATAATAATAATAATAATAATAATAATAATAATAATAATAATAATAATAATAATAATAATAATAATAATAATAATAATAATAATAATAATAATAATAATAATAATAATAATAATAATAATAATAATAATAATAATAATAATAATAATAATAATAATAATAATAATAATAATAATAATAATAATAATAATAATAATAATAATAATAATAATAATAATAATAATAATAATAATAATAATAATAATAATAATAATAATAATAATAATAATAATAATAATAATAATAATAATAATAATAATAATAATAATAATAATAATAATAATAATAATAATAATAATAATAATAATAATAATAATAATAATAATAATAATAATAATAATAATAATAATAATAATAATAATAATAATAATAATAATAATAATAATAATAATAATAATAATAATAATAATAATAATAATAATAATAATAATAATAATAATAATAATAATAATAATAATAATAATAATAATAATAATAATAATAATAATAATAATAATAATAATAAATCCTCAACTTTAGTTTCCCACAACTATTCTTCTAATCTCTCAATGTGTGTTAATGCACACTGCATTTACTCCAAGAGTTTTCTGGACATTCACACCGGATATCGAAGTCAGTTTGTTTGACACTGCATTCCAATGCCACTCACCCATCAGTCCACAGGAGTTTGCATTTCGTATAAATGCATTAAATCCTTGCTTTCTGGCCTTACTCCTTTCTTCAATTAGCCTCCGCCGTTGTTCTCCTTGCTCATAAATAAATCCTTATTAATAGTGTGTTTTTGTGGGCTCGTGGGTTTTAAAAGTCCAAGTTGCATAAATTCAAAATGTTCTTTATTTCCGTAGAAATACACTTTGGTCAACCCTTACAGTAGCAGAATTACATCACATACACCAGTGCAATGCTCAAAGTCATTGACCACAAACAAAAGAGTTCACTTTCAAAACACAGTTTTACGCGGACGATTCTCAACTTCCTGTTCGACTCTGTTTACAGCTCTCGTCACGACTCCTCTCCACTAAACTCGGCTTCCTTTATTACGACCATTCAAGATTCCAGACGGTTGTGGAATGTTCTTTATCAATCAAGATGTCACTAGAATTTTCCAGTTATCTATCTTTATTTTTTCGGCAAGCCTTTTATCTCCGCGCTATCTTTATCTGCTTCGGCAAGCTCTTTATCTCCGTGCTGCACTATCTGTCCCTTATCTCTCCGCGCCAAACCCTTTGTGCATTCCTGTATCTCCTGAAATGCTACGATTCCTTTTCGCTCTACTAAACAGGAAATTATTAGCTTGTATGTTCTCATGAAGTCTTCCACACTTTCCATTCTACTTTCTATATTTTCCATCTTCATTTTACCTTCTCCAGTTCTTTAGTTTTAATTTCTAAGTATATGTAATCTCACTTCCTCCATTATTGTTTAAATCTCATTGCCAAACCAATATTTCCTTTAACTTCTCCCATCAGCTTTGCAGTTACCATGTTACTTATATCCTTTTCCCTCTCTTCTGAGGGAGCAACTTATCCTCATGTCCGTTTTCCTTTCTTTTTTTTTTTTTTTTCCAACTCATCAGCACAGTCAGTGCTATAAAAATTACGGAGCTACAGATACAGATTAAAATTAAAGAATACAATGAAAGATGATACTCGTATTGGAGTCCTCAAGCAAACTGAGATGATTTTTGGGAATATTGATTACATAACATCAAGAATTAACACTTTATAGAGATAAGATGTCTTGTGGCAAGCGTGCCTTCAGCCTTGGTGCAGAATCCAGGCGGCGTCCCAGTTGAAAGAATAAACCACCTGATACATGAGGAAGTTGAGCAAAGAATCTTCTTGTAGCTGTAGAGCTGTATTCATTTATACTCACAATGCCCAATTCTCTGTGTAGCTGTGCATTCCGGATGTGCCATGCGGCGTTCACAAACAATCGTAGGATCTTGTTTTGAAACATATGGAGTCGGTGAATATGAGTAGCTGAAGCACATCGCCATACTGGACTGGCATATACAAGAAGTGGTTGTAGAGTACTCCCGTTTTCCTCTACTGCCAGTTTAGTACTCCTATTGCTATCTGCTGTGGTCACCACACACCTGTAATTCCTTGCATATAGATTTTGTTGTGACTTTCATCCATTTACTTAATAATGTTCCATATAGTTCTTGGCTTATTAAGTAGACTGTGTTGTCTTTGGAAACATAGCTTGTTGCTGTATTTCTAACCTTTTTGAGTATATTGCAGTAAATTTTATATTGTTGTCTGTGCCCACTGCAGTTTCTACCCTAGTGACTAAGTAAAGTTCCGCTTTGTATCTACAAGATACTTTGATTCCATGTGTTAGCCAGATATTTACTTGTCTTTCTGTTTCATGGAATGTTGGAGCTAAGGAGTGTTTGAGAAAGAGTGAAATTTGCCATTTACATTATTCAATATACACATATGTATCTACCCAAGAATGGGGTTTTCCTTATCCTTGAAGATGAATGTCGGGTAGCTCTACGCTCCATGGACCCTGGACACATTTGAGCATCATTTCACCCATTTCGTTCACCGTCCGATATGACTTAACGTTCGAGGATGTAGATTACAAAAAAATCCAAGAACCTTCAGAAAAGCACTTACTATATCCGCTATTTATTACTCTCTTCTGTTCTCTCTCCACGATGTTGGAAAATGATAATCAATTTATATTGGTAGCCCATGGTGATTTGAAAGTGCCTTAATTAGTGTTTTTATTCAGGGAAATGTGTGTTTCAACGTATGGGTGAAGCTATTTTGGAGTTATTCTAAATTCTGTCTGCTTAATTTGTAAGATGTTAGTAATGAACAAATTTTCTATTTTTGTTGGCTGTCAAACAAGAAATCTTTAGGGAAATATCTGAAATATGTGTAAAGATATCTTGATTACTTGTAGGAGCTCCATATGTTCCTGTTCATGCATTCTCATATGAATAGCCTACATTCAAAGCTCAGATTAATTTCATTGAAATCTATAATAGTCACACTCACACCTAGGTTCATTAGAGAGTTTTTGGGGACCAGCTAATTACTCTCAGTGGCGTCCATTCGGGAGACCACGGTTCGATTCCCGTGGCCAACCTACCTGGCCCATGGTCTTTTTCGAGAGTTTTCCGGATCGCGAGGCGAATGCTAGGTAAGTTAATTACCTCTCCCGAATTTCCTGTCCCTCCATTTCACCTCCATTATCATTTCATATAATCTCTCATATGGTGGTGTCTTTCAGGGTAGAAGTGTCAGTGGGTGTCTTGGCGGGGCATGGTGCGATGATATGCTCTGAGGAAAACACTTTTCCCTAGGGCGGGACGGACTCCGGCCTCCGAGACTGCCTAGTGGGCCGATTCAGAAGCATGGCAGGTGCTATGCCAGTTGTGCAAGACTGCCTGGTGTACTCTGCTTTGGGCAGGCAGAATCCGGTCCCCAAACCGGCCTCGTGACAGTTTCGTGCCCACGGCAAGTGGGATGCCGATTGTCCTAAAACCACCGCCGGATAATTTCTATCTCGTAAAGCGTGGGGACCACGCCCTCTGTATTATAGTGACTCCTTGGGGTCAGCAGCCCTCTGTCTCCTCTTGCCTCATCCTTCCTCCCGGGATGCCCCACTTGGCCATGGGTACAAAAGACCAGTCTGGTTGAGGTGCCAAATCCGTTCCGAACAATCAAATCCAATCCAGCTAGCATTTGAATATTTTAATGAAACACTGTCAAATATATATATATATATATATATATATATATTAAAATAATTCGAGCAATGTTTTCCAGGTCCTCCTTTAGTACAATGCTCTTAACGTGTTGTCTTTCTTATTTACCTCAAAAAAAGGTGCGACATCACTTAAAGTTACAACAGAAGCCACAAGTGAGTCAAAACAACCGCCATATTTTACAATCGGCGATACCAGGGGCAGACATTCTATTTGACATTGAGGATCTGAATATCAGAAATTCGGTCTCAAGCCATATTAGGGCTAAAGCTTCTACTGGCACTGGAGTGTTTTGCAACGAAAAATAATATAAGGAAGATGACTAGGTTGGCGCTTCTTTTCCCTTTTTCCTTTTTAAAGTGATTTTTAAGCAAATCTGATGTGTTAGTTTACGTGCCTAGAAGCAGTCTCGGGCGTTTCTATCGCTCTCCAGGATCGATGTCGTTCTCACCTAGACCGCGGATGAGGGAGTTGATAAAAGTAACGTGAAAGGGTATGGATGTAGTCTCTTATTGTGGGAATACGGAGACCTACTCGTACAACTAGATTAGGGAAGTATCAAGGGGAGTCTGTGGCAATCAGGATTGTAGATCTTCAAAGCGACGTAGATGAGACTTGACTGCTATTCCCCATATTTCGCTGGCATATGTGATGGCTGGTTGGAGTACCTGCTTATACAAGAGCAGTTTTGTAGGAACAGACATCACCGATCGTCGGTTATAGAGAGGGTAGAACATACCCATTCTCTTAGGTGTGTGTGTAATTTACGTACTCCAACGTTAAGTCATATCGGACGATGAATGGAAGGGGTGAAATGAAGCTCAAATGAGCCCAGGGTTCATAGAGCTTAGAGTTACCCGACATTCGTCTTGAAGGATAAGGGAACGCCGTGGAAAATCCTTTACCAGGTAACTCACCCTGACCGAGATTCGAACTCGGGACCCCTTGAACGTGGGGCAGACACGCTACCACAACGCTACCGAGGTGGACTACCCATTCTCTTGCTAACTTCATTAGTCACATAAGTAATGTGGTCTTTCCACATCAATTTGATGTCGAGTAGGACACCAAATACTTAGCATAGGTTTGCCAATGGACGTCCTCACCAGCTACGTGAATTGGCGGAAGGTCCACCAGTCGTCTTCAAGAGAAGGTGATGGCCTGGCTCTTCTGTGTGTGGATGCGTAGGCGCCAACGTTTGAACCAGGTGATGAGGAGGTCGGTATAATGTTGAAACCTGCGAGCAGACCATTAGAGCCTTGCCATCGCCATCGCGAGTGGAGATTGAAGATCTGAATGTCAGACCTTCGGTCTCAAGCCAGATCAGGGCTACTGGCAGTGTAATTTTCGCCAGGAATGATAATATACGGCAGAGGATTAATTTGGAAGCTTTCTTTTATTTTTTTATTGTTTTTTAGAGTAGGAACCGAACACAGCTAGCCTGCTGGTATACCCAGAAAGCACACTAGTTTAAGAAAAATTGACACACCAAGGAAATTAGCGACTGCTTCCGCAACTTCAAGATAGGATCGTGACTAGACATTGAACATCTGAGTGTCAGACCTTAGGTCTCAATTCAAATCAGGGCTAGGCCCTCTACTGGTAGTGGAGTGTTCTACAAGGAATAATAATATATGGCATAGAATTTGGTTGGAGTCTTTTTAAAGGCATTTGATGTGTTATTTTACGTGCCTAGAAGCAGTTGCGGGCGTTTGTAGTGCTCTCGATGATCGATGTCGTTCTCACCTAGACCGCGGATGAGAGAGTTGAAGTTGTGGGAGAGGAACGTGAAAGGGTATGTATGTAGTCTGTTATTGTGTGGATACGTAGGTCTCGTCGGATAACTAGATTGGGGATGTACCAAGCGAAGTCTGTGGCAATGCGGATGAATCGGGATTGTAGAATTTCAAGGCGATGTAGGTGAGACTTGGCTGTTACTCTCCAGATTTTGCTGGCGTATGTGATGGCTGGTCGCAGTACTTGCTTATACAAGAGGCGTTTTGTAGGCAGAGTCATCACGGATCTTTGGTTATAGAGAAGATAGAGTATACCCATTCTTCTACTAATTTTATTAGCCACATAAGTAATGTGGTCTCTCCACGTCAAATTGATGTCGAATAGAAGTGTTTCTCAAAGTGTGGTCCGCGGATCCCCGGGGGTCCGCGATGGGATGTCAGGGGTCCGCGAGGGGATGTCAGGGGTCCGCGAGGGGGTCCCTTAAGTCAAGTTATAATGTTGAGTTAAAAGTATAGAAAACGTAGAATTGTATTTACTGAGTCACTTATCTGCTCCGTGTCGAACTACAAACGTTTTACTTAACATTTTTATGCATCTATGTCGTAATGAAGTAATGCAGCTGAGAGGTGCAATCAACGTAACAGTTGGGAACTTGTAGTGCAGCTTTATAATGGCAGCGACGCAATCGTACTGACCGTGAGCGGTTAGCTGCGATGCGGGTAAAGTCAGCCAAGCCTGTGCGCTGTGTGTTTTTTGTTATGATGTACTGTCCAATGATGCAATGAAGTCTACTAAGCTGCGAAGACATTTGGAAACGAAACATCCGATTACATTGGTAAGACATCTGATTATTTTAAAGTAAAATATAAAGAGATAAAAATGAGTAAATTTAGAATTGAAAAAATATATACTGGAACCAGTAGTGAAAAAGGAACACTAACTTCCTATGAAGTAGCACTACTTATTGCTAAATGTGGCAAGCCTTATAACATTGCAGAGGAATTAATATCGCCAGCAGTTAAAAAGATGTGTAGCATAAAAATTGGCGACTCAGCTGCCAAAGAGATGAACGCAGTCCCACTATCAAATGATTAAGTTAAACGTAGAATTGTTTGTATGTCTCAAAATGTCCTGGACCAGCTCATTATGAGGTTCAAGTCAACAATTTATGCTTTAGAACTTGGCGAAAGTACTGATTTCACTAACAAGTCTCATTTGTTAGTTTGTGTACGTTACGAATACGAGAAAGAGCTTGTTGTAGACCTATTGTTGTGAAGGGAAGTCTTGATAATACTGCTGAGGATGTCTTTATTTCAGAGCAAGGTCTTGAGTGAAAAGTTTGTGTAGGCGTAGGCACCGACGGAGCCACAGCGATGTCTGGACACAACACTGGATTGAAAGCTCGATTTCAAGTTGTTATCCCTGAAATTAAGTGGACTCGTTGCTCGATACATAGAGGCGTTGGCTGTAAAACAAAATCCACCATATTTGAAGGAAACATTAGAAGAGTTGGTTAAAATTGTGAACTACATTAAAGCCCGTCCTCTTAACTCACGGATATTCAAGAAACTATGTGAAGAAATGGCAAGCGAGCAGAAACAAATTTTCGCGCACACAGACGTTTGCTGGCTTTCTTATGGAAATATTCCTTCGCTATATTTTGAATTACATGATGAAATGAGGCTATTTTTTGATGACAGCAAGCACGAAAACTTTCCCCTGGGCGAACAACTGTGTGACTTTGAATGGTTGTGCAAAAGTGACATTTCTGGCTAGCATCTTCTCACACTTAAATAAACTAAACCAAAAATTGCAGAGACCTAAACAAGATGCTTGTGTTTCATGAGAAAATTGAAGTAATGGCAGGGAAAACTTCAAGTGTGGAAAGTTCGTGTCGAAAAGAAATCCTTGGACGCCTTTCCTATTTTGGAACAATTTTTGACTCCATCAGAAGAAACTTTGCCTAAAAATATTGAAGAAGCCACAGTAGAACACCTAAATGGCCTATAGAGTAAACAGTAAAGGATTGCAGGTTATATACCAGGAAAATAAACTTGCAAAATGTTGGTTTCTGGCGCAGAGTGAAGTTAATGAACTTACTACCAAAGCACTTAAGTGCCCTTCCTAATCTTATATCTGTGCAAGCAAACGTTTTTAGTGTTGTGCAACATCAAGCCATTGAAGAGAAACAGACTTGCCAATGTAGCAACTGACAAGAGTAAAAATCACCAACATTCAGCCCAGCTTAATCAGTAAGCTGAGCTTATTCAATAAAACACGTTACATTGTTCATATAAATACATTCCAATTAACAATGCTTCAAGCTTTTTCCACATAAACTGATTTTTAGTAACCCAATACTAACTTTGTTGAAATTGTTAAATGGTGGATCAGAACATTGTGAATAACCTTTTTATATGTACAAAAATGGTTTCTCTACATGGAAAATAAATTCATTTTTATAACATGTTGTGCCTAATGTTATTAATCCTTGGGTAATCCAAAGAGTGCGATATTTCAAATTTTTACTGGTATAATGCTGAAGTTAAATAATAATCTAGTTAGGTAAACTTGTATAAAATTTACTTCAAAGTGTAAAAATAATTAACTTTAATGAATACAATTATATATATTATTCAGAAGTTTATTTTATTTAGTTTAACTGTAATTCCTTAATTATTATTAACATACAAGAAAATATCTTAAATTATACATACAGCATTTGTTTAAATTTCAATTATAAAATACAACCAAAGTCGACTCGTTCATATAAATTGAGTTGCCAAAATATGGGGGTCTACGAACAAGTTATTAGATGATAAGAGGGTCCTTGAGGCAGAAGAGTTTGAAAAACACTGGAATATAACAAAATACTTAACATAAGTTTGTCAATGGACGTCCTCGCCAGCTAGGCGAATTGGTGGAAGGTCCGCTAGTCGTCTTCGAGAGAAGGTGATGGCTTGGCTCTTCTGTGGGTGGACGCGTAGGCACCAACATTTGAACCAGGTGGTGAGGAGGTTGGCATATTGTTGAATCCTGCGAGCAGACAAGTTTAACTCTGATGACGGGGAGAAGACAGTTATGTCGTCAGCAAAGGGATACAGCGAGAAGCGTGACAGAAATAGTAGGGTGTTGATGTGCACATATAGCAGGAAAAGAATGAGTCTCAGGACACTACCTCGGAGAACGCCAGGCCTGATGGGATGGGATGGGATGAGGATAAAATTTCGTAATGGGAAACAGCAAAGATTCTGGCAGTAAAGTAGGATTGAATAAGGTGAATTAAGTAGAAATGGCTTTGGTAGGTGATGAGACGGGGCAGTAAGCGTTCGTGCCATACGCGGTCGAATGCCCTGGTTATGTCTAGGAGTAGTGCTGAAACGAACTGCTTCCTGTTGAAACCTGTGTAAACTTCGTCGATCAATCGAAGTTGTGGTAGTTGAGTGGAATGCTGAGAGCGAAAACCGAATTCCTCTGCTCTGACAATATTGTGTCGGTTCAGGATAGTCCTTCGTCGACTTAGAATAAGCTTTTCCATCAGTTTACTCAGTGTTGAAAGCAAACTGATGGGTCTGTAGCTCTCCGGGGACGTTCCGTCTTTCCCAGGCTTGCAGATAGCAATGAGTTTTACGTGCTTTCAGGCCTTTGGGAAGTAGCCAGGTTTGAGGAATGCATTAAGAAAAAGTCTTAATGATTTCACCCAAGTGAATGGAAGTTCCTTTAGCACCGCGTTCGCTATGTTGTCAAAGCCGAGTGATTTAAATGACCGGAAGCTTATGATGTGGCATTGCACTTGAGCTACGGAGATGGAGGGAGGTGGTAGATCATCGGGATGGGTAAGGTACACCAGGACTTCCTGAGTGACTGCGTAAATATGATCTAAGTCCGGGGTGTCAGCGGCCGTAAAGGTCGTTTCCAGGAAGGTTGCATGTAGTTCAGCCTTTTCCCTTGCAGATTGAGCGACTACCTCGCCGTAGTACAAAGGTGGATTTTTGCAAGGGATTGATGGAAGGATTTGGTCATGCTCCAAAATGAGTTGTCCTCTACGCGAAAAGGGCAGAGCTTTTGTTCCCATCACTCATTGCGAAATACTTAGAGTTCAAGTTTGAACAGCTCCTGAAGGCGGCGAAACATACGACGATCTGTTGGGCAGAGACTATGAATAAAGCGCCGCCACATCCTGTTCTTTTGTTTAGTTACCTCGCGGATGGCCTAAGGTTGATATTTGATCTGCTAGGTTTTGGTTTTGGGAAAGAGCTGATGATAGCAGTAGTCAGTCGGGAGGTGAGGGGTTAGCCACAGTGTCTATCACTGCTACAGTGTGTCATGTCTGCTGCGGGGGCTGGATTTGTTCCATTCGGATCGAAAATTCCTCCAATTGGTCTTAAGTGAGACTGGGAATCCTCGATGAGTATTGCAGTTGCACTTGCCAGGGACGGATAGGATGATGGGGCATTAGTCTAAAGATAGAGCAGGAGCTGTGAAGAAGGAAATGTGCGGCAGCTCATTGCGGACCAGGACAAGATCGAGCCAGTCAGTTGGCCATCGATCTCCACAGTGAATAGTAGGTTAGTTTGGAGCCCTGGTGGAGACGGTGCCTTGGCGCTATGAAGTTGTGGAGTATGCGCCCACGATGGTTGATACTGGAGGAGTTTCAGTTGCAATGCTTGGCATTGAAGTCGCCCTCAGCAATAGTCCCCAGCAATAGTGGCAACTAGGGTGTTAAAGAGATGGTCCCATTCAGAAAAGAGTAGAGGGGAGTCGGTGGAGCGTATACTGAATATAAGTGCAGGAGACCATTGTTGCTGTCGCCTTGGATGCCGGTGATCTCCCGATTAGTGGTTACGGGAACCAATATTTGATGGTTTTGAATGGCACAGTCAATGTATACGGCAGTACCTCCTATGCTGTCGGCTCGATCTGTGCGATAGGAACACATTTCTGGTGTGCTAAATTTTATATGAGGTGATAAATGGGTTTCCTACATCAGTAGAATATTCACCTTCTGCACGGACAAAGAGTTGGAAACTTCCGCCAATAGTATGGGGAGACCATTGGTATTCCAGAAGAGGAATCTGAGTAGTGTAAATACTGTGTATCGCTGGAGTCTAGTAGCCATAGGAAATACAGAATTTGAAGACTGTTTGGATAAGTACCATTATTGGCGACGTTTGTTGAGATGCGGTGAGGAGAGCCTCCATTAGAGCAGCTTCAATTTTAATCCTCCTCAGCCACAGTTGTCAACCACTATTCAACAGCCATGCCTCAACGTCATGCCTTTCACCAATTCGCCTAGATGAAGAGGATGTTCAATGGCAAACTTATTTTAAGTATCTTGGTGTTCTGCTTGGCATCAAAGTGACATGGAGAGACCACATTACTTATGTGCCTAATAAGGTTAAAAAGAAAATGGGTATGCTCAACCCTCTCTATGATTGACGATCCGTGATGTTTGTGCCTACAAAATTTCTCCTGTTTAAGCAGGTGCTCCGACAAGCCATCACATACGGCAGCGAAATATGGGGAGTAGCAGCCAAGTCTCACCAACATCATCTTGAAATTCTGTAACTCCGATTCCTCCGTATTGCCACAGACTCCCCTTGGTACATCCCCAATCTAGTTATCTGACGAGACCTACCTATCCCCCCAATAACACACTACTTCCATCCCTTTCATGTTCCCTTTATCAAAACCTCTCCGACAACTTCAACTCCCTCATCTGCGGTCTAGGTGAGTGCGACATTGATCCTGGAGAGCGCTACAAACGCCCGAGGCTGCTTCTAGGCACGTAAACTAACACACCAGTTTGAATTAAAAAGCATAAAAAAGAAAGAAACCTCTAGCCTAATCCTCTGCCGTATATTACTCTTCCTTGCAAAACACTCCACTTCCAGTAGAGGGCCTAGCCCTGTTTGGCTTGAGGCCGATGATGTGACATTCAGTTCTTATGTCCACTCGCAATGGTTTCGAAATGTTGCGTTGATGAAATTTAAATGTTATATAAAATAATAGAGAAATTCAATAAACACATGCACTATTTGAGCTAAATAAAGCAAGTAACTTATTGTCATAATCATAACTATGCAGTAGGTATATATAGTGAAATGTGGGTGTGGTTTCGACGAACGCTTAAATGATATGACTATTCCTTAAGGTTAATGTATTCTCATATCCGCATTGTAACTATTCATTTGTAGTAATATAACTACTTCTACAAAAATCTACCTAATTAACATGAAGCATATAGAAAAATAAGAGTTTTTATGAATATTTTGTGCAAGAAACGGTAGAGAAAGTCATATGGCTGCACACATAAGGTTTTAATTATGCTTGTTTTCTAAATCTGTTGACCATGCAAGGAGAACGGATTCTCAAAGTAATCACACGGTGACCACCTCTTAAAAGACTAGACTTAATGTTCCTGTCTATTGCCGTGTATTTGGCTTTCCTATTAATTTATGGTTATTTGGGTTAATCTTGGTGTGTTCAAATAAAGATTTGTGTAACTCAAATCTGTTTTATTTGAAGATTTTCTTATACAGAACAAAACATTACCGGTAACAACACAAAAGAAAGAACATAGGTAAAAATAAAATAAAAGTTTAGGATAGACAACATATCTCCAATCTTCGGAGGCTTACTAGCCACAAATTTCTTGTATACTTTATTGCATTTATTACAAAACCGAAACGTCACACTTTTGAATGTTTTGAGCTCTTCGTGCAGCATTCATGTAATGATTGACAACGAAGTAAACTAAATTAACTATCCCCTGAATTTGTAGGCAACCCACGTTTACGATTCCTTTGGGTGGTAAGAGGGATATTAATCTGTGGGTAAGATATTTTATTTCATTCCCCTTTTAATGGGAAATGCTGCAATTGGCTAGCCTGCGTACGCAGTTGAAACAAAATTTAAAGCAGGAAGAAGTTCATGGATTTTTGTGGAATTGCATTAATAATATTGCGGTGATATTCCAATTACAAGAAAGAATGGAAGACAAAGGAAATGCAGTTCGGGTTGGTCCCGTAACTTATAATAATAATAATAATAATAATTTCTTTATTGCCTGTGTACTTGAAATTATAAGTTATAAGCATGGTCAGGTCACCATTTACAATTACATTATAGTGCAAGTATTACAATACAGTTATTAATTACAATCACTTTATACTGCAATTATTACAATACAGTTAGTTATTAATTTCAATTACATTATAGTGCAAGTATTACAATACAGTTATTAATTACAAACTATTGCACACACACACACACACACACACACACACACACACACACACACACACACACACACACACACACACACACACACACACCTTTGCTTAGAATTCTTCCAGTCTGTACAGAGGCTTATTTACAAGATATTTCTTTAGCTTGGCCTTAAAGGCGTTAATTCGTAAAGTTTTAAATTCTATTGGAAGTTTATTATATAAAGTGGCTCCTATATTTAATGGATCTTTGTCAGAAAACTTGTTTGTGTGTACTGATCTGTATACATTACTCTGACCTCTTGTATTGTGCTTGTGCACCTCACAATGTCTTGGGATGTCTTTGGATCCATGTATTAAAAGTAGTACACGATATACATACAGTGATAGAACTGTGAGAATTTCATTTTTAATAAATAACTCTCTGCATGGATGGTCATATCTTACATCTGAAATTATCCTTATACACTTTTTTTGCAATGTTAACACTTTATTCATATGCACTCTTGCAGCACCACCCCAGAGTTCTATACCATACAGCAAATGAGGATATATTACACCATAATAAATTGTGCGTAATATACTTAGGTTTTTGTATCTAGAGAAGTATCTTAATAGATATCCTCCTTTACTGATGTTATTACAGACTTGATCAATATGTCTGTCCCATGTTAGGTGTTTGTCGAATATTATGCCCAGAAAAGAGGTCTGATCGCTTTCAGCAATATGCTCATTACCTACTTTGGTTATTAACTGTTCACTTTGTCTGTGAGAAAGGGTAAAATTTAATATTTTAGTCTTACTTATATTACATCCTAACTTGTTGCAATTGAAATAGCTCAGCAGCTGGGCTGCGTCCACTTTTATTTTTATAGCGAGATCATCTACTGATGTATGCCAACATAACACAGTTGTGTCATCAGCATAAGATAACAATTTTGAGTTTAAGATACTAGGAATATCATTAATATATAATATAAAAAGCAAAGGCCCAAGTACCGAACCCTGCGGGACTCCATATTGCACAATTCCCTCCTTTGACTTATACATGCGTTTGCAATTACCATTATAACTTGGAATTTCTGTACACTGCCCTCGATCTGTTAAATAGGATGAAATTAATTTTTCTGCCAATCCCCTTATTCCATAGTTGTTCAGCTTCAGCAGTAATATTTGGTGATCAACGCAGTCAAAAGCTTTCGTAAGGTCCAGGAAAATACCAGCTACTTTATTCTTATCTTCTAGTCTGGTTATAATATCTCTAAGAAATTCAGTTGTAGCAGTTACAGTTGATCGGTTCTTTCGAAAACCATGCTGTGTAGGCCTAACAACGTTATTGTCAGCTAGAAACTTATTTAGCCTAACTAGCAATACTTTTTCAAACAGCTTGGCCAATGTGGATGTTAACGTGATCGGACGATAATTTGTTACTTGGGTTTTATCTCCTTTTTGGAATATAGGGCGCACTATACTTGTTTTCAAACAGTTTGGAAACTCCCCATTTTCTATAGAGTAATTTATCAAATGTACCAGTGGCATTGCTATTTCTTGTTTACATTGTTTTAGACATTTTGGTGTTATACCATCCCAACCACTAGATTGCTTGTTATCGAATTTATTAATAATTTCTATTATTTCCTTTTCATCAGTTGGTTTTAAATATATGCTATCTCTTACACGTTGTCCTTTATTGTTAATTGGCAAAACATTGTTTGGTTTGGGAGTTCTTGTTGCTGTAACATTTAAAAAGTGTTCATTAAGAATACTGCATATAACATCTGGATTTTTCTCAATTTTACCATGATTATTTACTACAATATTTTCATGCTTTTTTGGTTTTAATTTTATCTTATTTATGATATTCCAGGCACCCTTAGTAATATTATTGCAAGCATCTAGTTGTTGTTTATGTTGCAAAGTTTGGATTTCTACTAAATATCTACGAAAATCCTCTTTTGCTTTTTTGTATTTATTTTTATAATGTTCCCATCCTGTCGATTTGTACCATTCATATGCATCCTTCATTCTATTTCTCAAGTGCACTCCCTCAGCTTTTAGCTTTACCTTGCGGCATACGCGCATGTCAGATTTCAATTGGTTGGTGTTTACTTTTGATTTGGGTTCTAATTGGAGCTATGAGATCTCTTATCTTCAGGTGAATGGTTGTAGGAAATGGATTTGTTGTTTGTTGGCTGCTCAGTTGTCTCAATAATACACTGGTTCGTTGCAAAAAATGATTTAATTTAATTCTCACTAAATTCGTTGATTCAGATTGATTTGTAGCTGTGACCACCTGTTACTAAACTTCCTAACAGAATTCTCTTACTTCTTTATACGGCGAATACTTTGCTATTATAAAATTCTTCTGCTGCCTCTCTTACGCTGGTTGCGTTATTCTTGACTTCCCTACATTTCGGACTTAGAAATCTCTGCTACTTCTTCTTCACGCGCACTAACACATCTTTCCCCTCGTAGTATGACTGTTGAAGTGATTTACATTTCGGACTTAGAAATCTTTCCTACTTCTTCTTCACGCGCACTAACACATCTTTCCCCTCGTAGTATGACTGTAGAAGTGCTCTTTCGTCTACTCTGCGATTCAGTTCGTACTTTATTCTGATCCCCACTCTAACCCTTATCACATGACCAAAGTAACTCACCCTTCTCCCCGTTTCTCAAATTTTACATTATTATTGGTTTCTCATTTTATTTCGATTTTTCTTTATTGGTTAGCAAAACTCATCGAACTCATTGACGTTACATCCCACCGTGAGTTGGGTCACGCCTACCCTGGGCTCTTTGTAACGGTATACATCGTTATCACCTCAGCAAAGTAAATCCTTTTAGGTCTTACGCTTGACCGCATCTTGAAAACCTTATTGTTCCTACACATTTTTTGGTTATAGTTCTCAGACATTGAACCTTTCCTTAAACAAAGAGGCTAACGGTCACCTCTTCCTGTCTCCCCGACTTGTGTTCAGATTTTACAGAAATATTTTCTCTCCCTTACATGGATTCTAGCATGTTAGTTGTCTTAAATTATATTCTTCCCATCTTATTCTTAATTAAACCGCTATTTTAATCATTACTCTAATTTCATTCTAATTTCATATTAATATAACAATATTTTATATTAGTTTAGCAAAGCATTTTCATTAATTTATCTTCTTTTTTAATTCTCGTGATTTCAATTAATTCGCCACCTCCTAATCGCTGTCTGATACTGCGGTTACATAATGCCCGTTTGACAAAAATGAAATACCCATTATTTAAATTTTGTCAAACCCCCGTCATGACATTTCCTCCTTATATATCTTATAATTTCTCATTCCCTACTTGAAACACTTTTAGGTGGTCACCGTTTCCCTCATCTTCATCAGTGTGTTACTTTATACACATAGAATGGTCAATATGGTACATCATATACATAGAGTTATAGATATGATACATTACGTACATAGACAAGTACACTGTCCTATATGTGGTTATTACCCTATATACAAATAACATTCGTGATACCTCAACTATATATACACTTCACTGAATTATCCTTGTCTCACTTGACATCAACTTGATTTTACCTTATTACATTCCTTAAGTACTACATTAATGTTACTATATTACAGTTTACAATATTACATTTTACATTCAATGATTTTTTTTAATATTATTATATTAACTTATTGGGACGTTTCTTTATCTTTCAGTCCTTCACCGTAAGAACATTCGTCCTCACATTATTATAGTTTGCGTAATGATGTCCACATATGGTTACCTCTACCTGCACTCAGTTTTCTACCTGTAATCAGGTGTTTCGTTTACCTGACAGTAAACATTGGCAGTTCATTGTCCTGTCTTTCCACTTCACTTTTCACTCTAAACTTTCTTTCACTTTGTCACGCCTAAGTCTGTGACCTTTACAATAACAATATAGCCTTTTGGCACATGAATACATCAGTACTTATACTATATTTACATTTCACAAATTATTTTTAAAGATCTTTCTAACATGTTCATTAGCTGTGGTTATTCTTATTACATTATCATTTTGTTTGTGCACAGGAATTTTGGAACTTGCAACTCCCACGCAGTGTTTGAACTTCAAACGAAAACGTTACCCGTACTAATTATATAACTTTTACTTGGTATTCTTTACATCTTCGTATATAATTTCAATCACATTCACACCGGTGATTCTTGGGTCTGCTCTGTCCTGTTTACAACGTTTTTTTTTTTTTTTTTTTGACGATATGGCCTTATTAGGGAGATGTTATATCTGCCTATTGGTTAACCATTTCTTGGGTGTATTAGAGCATACGCTCTGTCACCAAATATTTTCTCAATCCGGTATGGGCCTTTCCATAGCATATATAGCTTTTTAGTCTTCTTTCCTAACAAATCTGACTTGTCGAACGATTTCACTAGAACTAAGTCGCCGACCTTTGGTTCCCAATTCTTCTTATACCGCAGTTTCTTTGCGTTTCTTTTCTCTACTTTTTCCATTATTCTTTTAACAGCATTCTGGATCCGTTCTCGATCTGTCTCGGTCGTCACTTGTATACTTTCCGGAACAACCTCTATTATTGGTTCAGGTGTTAAATTCCTATGCAATTGGATAGGAGCATATCCTGTGGTTAGATTGACTGAATTATTGAATATAAACTCAATATAGTTGATGTGGTCTGGCCAGGTAGTCTGTTTCAATGAACAAAGGACTCGGAGATGAACACCTAGGTCTTTCATTACGCGCTCGCTTTGATTAGAGCATGGATGGTACGACGTTGTATTATAGATGCGAATTCCGGCATCCTGAATGGTGTGCACTTATATTTGAATGGGGGAACATCATGTATCTCGAATTCATACTCAAAATCACTATAGGTCCCAGTGTGTTCCGAAAATACATTTCTATGTTTACATAAAATGTTATAAAAAATCTCTTTTTTGTGCTCGTTAAGTAGGTTCGAGTTTGCTACTGTTTCTCTTATTCTATAGGTCATGTTTACGTTATTTTCGACTACCTGGAAATCATCTGGTAGGGTAATTATCTCCTGTTCACCTGCTTCTGCCTGCCCTAGTCCGTATGACGTCATCTCTAAAAGCCCTTCTCCTCCAGCTATATACTCATCCTTATCATAGTTTCTCATCTCTTCTGCTTCTAATGGATTCATCTTAACTAGCTCCATCCCTCCTATTCGTATAAACTCTACAAAAAATGTTTCTCCATCTATTTCTTTTTCTTCATCTGTCAATCTTATCTCATTTTCTGCTTCCCTTGAGCTAAACGGAACTTTAACTATGACGTCTTTAATTTTGATTTCCAAGGCTTCCATTTGATAATTCAACTTAGCTTGAAGCGCATACAACACGTCATTACCCATAATAATGTCTACAGATAGCCTATTAAGAACAAAACATACAAATTCTATTGTATCCTCCCCAATGGTGACTTTCAAAAGCATTTGTGTATTAATCTTTTGTTTGGCGCGACCTACCGCCAGAGTACAATATGCACTTTTCACGGGCAATGTTTGCAATTTCATTCCATTGTTTTTTAAGTGATAAAAGAATGCTTGACTTATAGCTGAAACTGAGGATCCTGAATCTATGGTAATGTGCCATTTTTCTTTGTTTATTATTGCAGCAATACGTGGAGCATCTCTCACTTCTTGCAATTCTGTTAAGTGATTGTTTATTTGAGTACCGTTTACTATTTCTGTTTCTGTTTTATTCTGTACCACCCTACTCAGAGCTGTGTCCCTGTTCAAATTAAGAACTAGCGTGTTCATCCGGGTCCGATGCGGGACGTCTTCTATCGCACCCTGGAGTCGTTTCCCGTCTGCTGTGTCGTATCTGGCCTTTCATCTACCTCGGGCGCCGCGTCCCTCGGTGTGGGTGGAGGAGAACGCACCCATTCTCTTGAGAGAAGTTGATTCCTCTGTCTTACTTCAGGTCTGTCTGTATTGTTCTCTCTACCAGCGTCACGTGGTTGATACTGTCTATTAGCTTCTGGTAGTCGGAACGTAGGTCTTGCATTCCCTCTTCGAAGAAATGGGGGGTGACCCCTATTTCCATTCCTAGTTACATGTACATATCTTATAGGGAAATTATATGAATTTGAATTTGGTGGTCCCTGTCTCCCTCTATTGTTGTTAGGGAATTCCCTCGGGACGTGGGCATCGTATCTTTGACGAGTAGCCATATGGTTTGTGTTAAAATTTCGGGGATTGTGTGCCCTTTCCCCGTCATGATTATTATTATTCCACGGTCTGTGTGGATTTCTCACTGGCATTCGATTCTCATGTCTATTTTGTGAATTTTGCGTCCCAACGCTTTGTAAAGCTGTTAATAATGTAATTGCCTCTCTCAATGTCTGAGGTCTTGCTACCACCATGTGATTTCTAATGTTCTCAGGAAGGTGGGGCGTGAGAAGAGAAATCAGTTCGGCTTCCTGTAATGGAGGATGTAGATATTTACTCATTTGCGAATATCTCAGGAAATAATCAGTAATAGACTCTCCATTATTACCTTGGTATCGGCCATTTGTTATCTGATTCCTTACTTGGTATTGGACATTGGCGTTCCAATACTTTTCTAGGAAAGCTGTTTTGAACAACTCGTAGCTGCATCCTTCTCCCACAGTTACTCGTAGCCAATTAAGTTCGGCAGATTCTAACGCCCTTTGAACTATTATCATCTTATATTGCTCGGGTACACCTCTGATGACAAAATACTTTTCTAAGTCGGCCAAAAATTGTACTGCGTTGTCATTGCGACAATTAAATTTCGGGAGGGGCAATTCGCTTAGAAAATTCATGTGCACTGGTGGATACATATTTACGTTTTGCATATTTACTTCGCTATTATTGCTGTTTTGAGGAGAGACAGAAGGGGCGCTAACCTGTTCGTTCTGCCTCTCTCCATTGTGTGTATGTATAGAACAATTGGAACTCTCAGGTACCTGCCCTTGCTGTCCCAGCTGTAAGCCAGTTACAGTATCTCTGATTTGAGATATCTCGCTTACTGTTTCCCTCAACATTTGTGTATTTTCTGATTGAATATTTGTTACACGTGCTACCTTTTCTTTTAACTTCTCCATGTCATCTGCTATACTATTGTTTACAGTGTCAAACCGGTCATTTATCTCTTGTACAAAAGTTACCTGTGTCGTGGTCAGTTCATCTAATCTTATTCTCTCCTTATTAATTTCCTCCCCTATTCTATTTTCTACTCCTGCAACGAGAGATTTGGTAGCTTCTAGGTCACTTCTTATAGTACCTACTTCTCGCTGCAGGGCCTCTTTTACAGACTGGATTTCCCCTGTTATTCCTTGAATTCTGACAGTGATTCTAGTTTCTGTTTCTTTCCCTTGGCTTGTAGTTTGACTTAATTTTTTGTCCATAGCCCTGCTCTGATCTAGTAATTTAGCCTCTAGTGATTGACTCTGTTCTACTAATTTAGCTTCTAGTGTTTGGTTCAATTTAGCCTCTAGTGATTGGTTCTGTTCTACGAATGTAGCTTCTAGTGATTGACTCTGAATAGTCATTTGCGCCATGAGTTTCTGGAGCATCTCTTGTAGATTTTCCATTACCCCAGGATTGTCACTTCTCCTATTTACATTTAAGCTACTTACACCATTTACACCCTCATCTACTGATCCTATAACACTGTTTTCCATTGTCTCTTCATTAACAACTTCTAACTCTTTCTCTGTCTCCATAACTATTTGTTCCCCAGAATTTTCCATTTTAAATTTATTCTGTACGATCTTCTTATTTCTCAAAAGCATTGAACTTCCCCTTTAAATTTTCTAATTTCCCTTCCAAAATACTTATTACTAAGACATTACATAGATATTGATCTCAATGAATGATATTACATTTACAAGAAAAATAAATTGAGTATGTGTAACTCACAGTTCTGTTGTACGGCTGTGGTGTTTATGTGATGTCTTTACCAATTTTTTTTTTTTTTTTTTTTTTTTTTGTCGTGCTGCTCGTCGTCTAGTAGGCTCAGTTGATGTCGAAAGAACTTGAACTTCTCTCTTGGTTGGGGGAAAATTTCACTTGTTAGTTGTTTTTGCCGTCTTCTTCGTAGTCTCTGCTGTCCTCATCGTAGTTGTCGTCGTCGGTCTTCTCACTTCTCCTCGTAGTCGTCCTTCGTCGTCGTTCTTCTCACTTCTCCTCGTCGTTGTCGTCGTTACATTTCACCCATTTCCTACAATTCGAAGCCCCAACGTGTCGGCGCCATTATGCGGCATACCCGCATGTCAGATTTCTATTGGTTGGTGTTTACTTTTGATTTGGGTTCTAATTGGAGCTATGAGATCTCTTATCTTCAGGTGAATGGTTGTAGGAAATGGATTTGTTGTTTGTTGGCTGCTCAGTTGTCTCAATAATACACTGGTTCGTTGCAAAAAATGATTTAATTTAATTCTCACTAAATTCGTTGATTCAGATTGATTTGTAGCGGTGACCACCTGTTACTAAACTTCCTAACAGAATTCTCTTACTTCTTTATACGGCGAATACTTTGCTATTATAAAATTCTTCTGCTGCCTCTCTTACGCTGGTTGCGTTATTCTTGACTTCCCTACATTTCGGACTTAGAAATCTCTGCTACTTCTTCTTCACGCGCACTAACACATCTTTCCCCTCGTAGTATGACTGTTGAAGTGATTTACATTTCGGACTTAGAAATCTTTCCTACTTCTTCTTCACGCGCACTAACACATCTTTCCCCTCGTAGTATGACTGTAGAAGTGCTCTTTCGTCTACTCTGCGATTCAGTTCGTACTTTATTCTGATCCCCACTCTAACCCTTATCACATGACCAAAGTAACTCACCCTTCTCCCCGTTTCTCAAATTTTACATTATTATTGGTTTCTCATTTTATTTCGATTTTTCTTTATTGGTTAGCAAAACTCATCGAACTCATTGACGTTACATCCCACCGTGAGTTGGGTCACGCCTACCCTGGGCTCTTTGTAACGGTATACATCGTTATCACCTCAGCAAAGTAAATCCTTTTAGGTCTTACGCTTGACCGCATCTTGAAAACCTTATTGTTCCTACACATTTTTTGGTTATAGTTCTCAGACATTGAACCTTTCCTTAAACAAAGAGGCTAACGGTCACCTCTTCCTGTCTCCCCGACTTGTGTTCAGATTTTACAGAAATATTTTCTCTCCCTTACATGGATTCTAGCATGTTAGTTGTCTTAAATTATATTCTTCCCATCTTATTCTTAATTAAACCGCTATTTTAATCATTACTCTAATTTCATTCTAATTTCATATTAATATAACAATATTTTATATTAGTTTAGCAAAGCATTTTCATTAATTTATCTTCTTTTTTAATTCTCGTGATTTCAATTAATTCGCCACCTCCTAATCGCTGTCTGATACTGCGGTTACAACCTTTGTACTTTTACAAGTATTCTCCCTTTTTTTAATAATTGGACACGCTTCATTAAAATGTATGTTAAAAGTATCATAAAAATTTTCCCACTTTGAGTTAACTCCTTCCATTGAGTACATCATCTGCCATGTTTCATGTTCTAATGCATGTTTGAGTTTAGTAACATTTTGATCATTTGTATTGCGGTAGCTAACAAACCTATTTTGTTCAATTGTATTGGCAGTGATATCTATTTGAATGATTTGTGCATAATGATCTGATAGATGATAGTTACCAACTTCTGATGAATACCCAGTTTTTATGTTGGTAAATATATGATCAATAATAGTAGAAGAGTGGGATGTAACCCTAGTTGGAGTGCTTATCACATCTTTTAGATCATATGTTTTTAAGCAGTCCATTAAATGTACATAATCCCTATTTTCAGTGGCTGAGTTAATATTTATGTCACCTAATACAATCAAATTTACATTGGACTGCAGTACACTATTTAGTACACCATCAAAGGATTCAATAAAGTGTGTCACTGAAGTGCCTGGAGATCTGTACACTCCTAGAATTACATAGGTACATTCATTACAACATATCTTAATAACAGCCAATTCCATAACCATCTCAATGCTCATATTACAAATCTTAGGCATTTCCTTGTATATGACCCCATTTTTGGCATATATGGCCACACCCCCACCCTTGTGATTTTTTCTGCAGAATCTGCTTGCTAGATTATAGTTTTTAATTTTGTACATATTTACATTATTTTCCACTAGACTATGTTCAGTTAGAATTGCTACATGCGGATTAACTTCATTCAAAACTAACTCTACACTATGTACTTTATTACTGATGTGTTGTACATTTTGATGCAATAATTTAATTCCCTCATTTGCATGTAGTGGCATACTAGAGTGTGGTATTACAAAGGGACAATTTATGCTAGGGGATATTCTATTTGTTATTGTCTCACCTGATTTTAATCTACCGCTGTAATTTGAACCTAGTTTTTTGATTCAATATGTTGTATCACCCTATTCAGTAGTCTACCAAATTTTTGAGTTCCCTTTCTGTTTAAATGCAAACCATCCCACCCAATATCATACTCCCCGATCCATGCATTACCATCTACAAATATGCAGTTATTTTTTTGGCATACCCAGTCTAGTGTAGAGTTCACAGCGTCCACATATCGTAAGTCCTGGTCTCTTCTGCGTAGCACTCCACTAACACACACTTTTGCCTTGGGATATAAATCCTTTGTCACTGTCACGATGTGATCCATTTTGTCCATGATTTCTTCTGGGGAACTGGATGAATTTAGATTGTTTGTGCCTGAATGTAATATTACAATATCCGGGTCATCTCTGTTTTCTTGAAGCTTCCTTTCAAGATGCTGTATTCTGAATCCAGGATAGCAGTACACTATGGCGTCAGCTTCTATGTATTTCCCAACATGTCGCACCATGGAGTCTCCCATTATTATCGCTGTTTTTCTTTCATACAAAACAGCAGGAGGGGCGTCCAAGAACAACACAAGGATTATTTGTAAATATGGTTCGAAGTGCTATCTGAAAAATCCTGCTCACCACAAGAAATATAAACATCCTCCTAAACAGCAGGCAGAAGTAAGTTAATTATTTTAATCAGATTTAAGGGGTAGATAGGGTTTTTCAATTCAAAGTGCTGGATTCTGGTACCAACATTTTAATGGCATCAATTCTCATTTATAAAATATCAGAAAATAGGCCAATTTTGGTAGTCTGAAGGAAATCAGCCCGCCATGGTAGCGTGGTGGTAGCATGTCTGCCTCACGTTCAAGAGGTCCCGAGTTCGAATCTCGGTCAGGGTGATTACCTGGTTAAGGCTTTTTCCGGGGTTTTCCCTTATCCTGTAAGACGAATGTCGGGTAACTGTAAGCTCCATGCACCCTGGATTCATTTGAGCATCATTTCATCCATTCCATTCATCGTCCGATATGACGTAACGGAGGACGTAAATTACAAAAAAAAAAAAAAAAAGGAAATCATGCAGCAAAAGGGCATTTCCAGTACAAAAGTTGTGGAGGCCAGAATAAGCTGTGAAATACTTGCGGTTTATTGCATAAGAAAAGTTAGTTTACTCCCGCCTCATTTGCCATTTCTTATTCAGAATAGCAGCCTCATTCGTCATTTTTCCTCTTGTAAAATCGTTCACAAACAGTGGCAGCATTAGAGGAGTATACATCAACAAGAGTCTAGCTAGATGGTCAGTTCATACACCTCAACAAAATTTAAGTGCAAAATAAAGTTAGGGGCTATGTAGAAATGTCTATGATCTCTTTAACAAAATCAAGCAATGTTACCTTTAAAATTAGCAATAAATTGGAATTATTTTGCTCAATAAGAGTTCTACTGAATTTCTGAAATTATCGCAGAATAAATATTGGAGAGAGGTGAGTAATATTTCCTGTATGTCTGTTATTAATATATGGGTAAAAATAGGCTGCTAGAAATGTGCAACAAGCCAGAGTAGATATGATGTACTGGAAGACATAAAAGTTGGTTATCCTGTAGAATATTGGCCTAGGATGCTGGAGCACTAATCAAAGAAATATGCACATCCTAAGAGGTCCCAAGTTCGAATCTCGGTTAGGGCGAGTTACCTGGATAAGTTTTTTTCTGGGGTTTTCCCTTATCCTTATAGACGAATGTTGGGTAACTGTAAGCTCCATGGACCCCGGACCCATTTGAGCATCATTTCATCAATTTCATCGTCCAATATGACTTAACGTTGGAGGACGTAAATTACACACAAAAAAAATGCTGAAAATCGTAATACTGTATAATCTTAGTATGATATGTAAATGCATGATGAAACATGATGTAGTAGATAGTAGTAACAGTAATGATAATAAATGTCTGGTAGAAAATATTTCATATTTTGGTTTTCTTTTTTGGCAGTTGTTTTACTAATGTTTTTGCTGTTCTACAGAAGCCAGTAGTCTATTTAGTCCAAGTTTCTTGATGTAGAAGGGCTATTGTGTAACTTCATAAGTTAATGGTGATGTTGTGTTCTTTGCAGGGCAGAGGATCGTTTTCATATGCATATCGTTCACTCTTTCTATCAAGGCTATATTGTCCACCTTCGTTCTATTGCATATGTCATCATTTGTAATATTTTAGAGTAGTTGGCAATATATGAATCTGACTGCAGATTTCAGAGATGCATGTTGGCAACAGTCATCAATGCCAAACGCTGGCCACTATTCTATAGGAAGACCTAGTTCTACTATTATTTGATACCACAGTATCAAATCTATAATCACTTATGAAATGGACCTTTTATAGGAGAAACTGTCACTGACCTAGAGAGGATAGAAAATGTGAAAGCCTGCCTCCTAACATGTGCAAGTTAGGATGCACTTTCAAGGCCAGTGCCAGTTGCCAGTGGAAACCTATTTGAAGATCTAAGAACAGAGTAACCTTCAAACATGTGATGTGAAAATTTTTGTAAGTCCAGAGGTTCACCAGTACATATGCACAAGAAGATAAGAATGTCAGATGTTGACTAGCACTATTGCTTCTCATATTGCAACCAACGTTCACAACAATGTAACATTTGTAGTCAACTTCTGCAAAAGAATCTCCAGACTGTGCACATAAATTGTGTAGTAGATAACATGCAGAACCAATTAGCAGCCATAACTTTTGGAAAGATATTTGCCTGTGTACTGAGAATATCATTGGATGGGGAAAAAGATATACAAAATGAAAAATAATGGAGTATTGGATAGGAGAATAAGGTGTGAGCTTGCGGAGAGTATCTGACTGGTTCATTTACTGTCATAAGATGTGTGCATCATCTCTATTAACACTAAATATATTGCAAAAGATAAAATTGGTGTCCTGGCCATGTTCTTCAAATTAGCAAATGTACGATTGGCCGACAATGGATCCTTGGGACGATAGATTTGGAAATGAATGAGATGCATATGGTAACATGAGCCAACATTATGGATGCCGATTGCACAGAGGCAGCATTATGAAAATCTGGCTACTCACATTTCTGATCAAGGGTGCCCATCCCATCTAAAGTCTATGGTGCACCCCCAATAAACAATTATCTCTCCTCCCAATTTTTCTGATAACTCTATCAACTACTCAGTTGCTTTTTTTATGATGCTGGAAAGCTTTGCAAAGGAGCAGTCTTGTAGATAATATAATAACTATCTTGTTACTGATTCACAATAAAAGCTTAAATAATAAATGTGTTTATATTACCTGTGATAATTTGCTTCAATATGTTTGTATTCCCTGCAAAAATGTTCCTGATTAAACAACTTGCATCACAGTCCCTCTTTCCTGGGACAGCCTTGTTTTTGAGTATGGTGGCACTTTGACTGCATTTACTTTTCGACAAACCCTTTCCAAGCAGAAACTATTAGAGAGTTCTACTTTGCGATGAAGTTATTAGATTTATCTAAAGTTTAGGCTAGAAGTGATTAAGTTAACAAATTAGAATTAGTGTTTAATATACAAAGCTATAGTCACTGTAATTATCTGAAGTGAAGTAAAACAGGTTTGGTTGTACTGCATTCTTCAGTATGACTATATTTTCAAAAGGTAAAGAAATAAAGAATTACAACCCTTAAAATTATGTTAAAATGTTCTGCAGTATCAAATTATACTAGAAAGGTTTCTTAAATACATATTACATCATAAAATGTACTTAGAAAGCTATGCTGCTCACATTGAACTTAGGAAAGTTGTTCAATCACACATTGGAAAGTTGAGCTACCATTTACACGTCCATACATAAAGCCATTAGAGAAAAGAAGACCGAAGCAAATAGTGATAGGAGTTCTAAACAACAGGTGCAATGATTGATAGAAATTGGACTGAAGGAAACAAGTACCTAAGATGTAGTTACAAGATTCGCCGTACATGGACTTCATTACAAAATAAGCAAAAGTAAGAAATTCCATAAGCCACATCAAGCCCGCCTCGGTAGCGAAGATGGTAGCATGTCTGCCTCACGTTCAAGAGGTCCCGAGTTCGAATCTCGGTCAGGGTGAATTACCTGGATAAGGTTTTTTCTGGGGTTTTCCCTTATCCTTCAAGACGAATGTCAGGTAACTCTAAGTTCCATGGACCCTGGACTCATTTGAGCACCATTTCACCCAATTCATCATTCACCGTCTGATATAACTTAACGTTGGGGCAGACGTAAATTAAAAAAAAAAGCCACATCAAACTTGCATACGTGTGATTTGTGATAAGTCTTGTAACCATTACCATGCATCAGTGTGCTCCAAAGGTTTAAAATCACTAACCGTGCTTAGCGAGGTTGAATCAGTATTGATTTTTGCACATCTTATCTAGATTGGCAACCCCAGCCTGCATGCCCAGTAGTGGTAAGATGGTTGTTTCATGTCCTTACATGATAATTTTCCTATAAAAAGAAGACTGCCTAAAAGGGGATTTGGGTGGATTATAGGCTTTCCAAGTGACAACATCTACTCCAGAGATCAGTAATAAGATATTTCTATGGTAAAGGTGCACTTCAACAGTATAGCAATATGGCGGGCGTGATGTCATGGCTCGAGTGTTGCCAACATCCAAAGCATACTTTCGTGGAAAATACCGACACTAGATAAGCAAACTAATCTCTGTTTCATATAACCTTGCCCCGCTAAAATGTATCACTCCGTGTTCAACTACCTTCCCCCTCAACCTAATTGGCTAATGCTTTCGCACCATAGGCCATAGGCGGTGCCTTCCCGTCACATTTAAACCTGCAGTAGACGTCATGCCGGCATGCAAAATACAAGTTTATAATGAAACTGAGCAAGTTGAAACTCAATGACTGAGCAGTGAAACTGAAACAAGTTTATAATGAAAGGCCTTTGGCCTTTTCCACTGGGATTTTTTAAACCAGCACACATACCTTTAAAAAATGCTTGTCTTTCAGTCTTAAAAGTCGTGTCATGCCATACCTTAATTTTCGTGTGTTCTTTGTGTATATTTTGCGATTTGTATCTCGGTACAGTCTGATTGTCCTTAAATAACGTCTTCGCCACATAGCAATATCGCCTCTGTCTTTTAGCACATTTTTCTTGCCTCTTTTTTCATTCACAAACCCCAGCTGTATAAGCAATCTGCTGAAATTTGGTAAATCTGCATCCTCATGTACAGCAGACGAAATGTTACTTATGTTAGGGAGCTCGTTTCTAAAGAAAAAACTATGCAAATGACGACACACAACACTTTTCACGTATTTTCTCCGAGCAGGCACTTGTGTTTATTCCTGCTTTTGCCTGGAGTGGTAAGTTTTCCTGTTTTCTCTATTTCACATTGCGATGTTCCTACGGATCTAACACTCACACCTGTAACTTCAGAGCACAGCTGTTCGACTTCTCTCACTGCCAAAGACGGATTCTGCTCTGTGAGTGCATTAAACACATGCACTACAATTCTTTTTTCCCCTGTTTTTAAAGAATTATTCTTGCGATACTTCAGCGAAAAACTGGCGGTAGACTCTGCTATTATACATATAATAAGTACATGCGCAATAAACGATCAATAAAATAATTTATCTCTCGCACTGAGCACAACACACCGTCAAATGGCGATATATGACTAATCCAGTTCAAAACAAGGTCAGTGATACAAGTCATATAAACAAATGTCACCACTACCGCTAAATCAGGTGCTATCATGCCATGTGAAACACGTGCTTGAGAACAAAGGAACCTCCTCTTTACTTCGTTTAAGAATTAACATGCATTCAGATAAATCAACTCTATTATGTAATATATTTAGTTCAAACAGTTATGAAAATATAAATTTGACAATTCTCTTCCAACATATAAAGATATATCACCATGTTAAATAACGAACTAATTTTTACCGCACGACAGTCATTACCACAACAGCAGCCAATGAGAGGTGATTAGGTCACGTGACCGTTAAGAGATATGGGGCAAGCTTATGAGAAACAAGGTTTTTTTATAGCTGCTTTGCGGCTTAACCTGCGAAATGAGTCTAGTGGGATTTGTTTTGTTCTGCTAGGGGTAGGTTGTTTGTTTTAGGGAATTTGGGTTGGGATGCCCTTGAATAATCTCAGAAGGCAGCTGCTTTATAGCATTCCCCCGTTTTGGGAGAAATGATTTGATGTTTTTACTCTGTTTTGGTTACGGATTGCATATCGCCTGAACCATCAGGCATAGTACATAGAGATATGTGGGGAATTTTTCATGGGTTAACCAAGGGGCCACATGACATCTCTTGGGAGTTTGTAAGATGGCAAGCGTCTTTGCTCCCTCTGGTCATATCTGTCCAGGGTGTTCACCAAAAGGTTACTTTGGGTTTGAATTTTGGCATACATTGATAGTGCCCTCTTGTGGATGACATCGACAATGTACAGGATCTTGGAATGTTCATGGAGGATATGGGCAGGACATCTCCAGTCTGTATCGTAGATGATTCAGAGTGCCTTGTTCTGCAGCATCTGGAGTCTGACGAAAGTGTAATTAGCCACTGTTCCCCAGATCTCACAGCTGTACAGAATCATGGGTGAGATGATCGGCCGATACAGCTGTAGTTTGAGACGGAGAGGCATGGTTGAACGGAATATGGGGTATAGGTTCCGGAGCGCGATGTGCCCCAGCTGAACCTTGCCCTTGACGTGCGGAACGTAAGTTAATTTACTTTCCAGCGACACTCCGATATACTTCGCCTCTTGCACCCATGGGATTCTGGCCAACCTTAACCATATATATATATATATATATATATATATATATATATATATATATATATATATATATATAGCCTTCATCAAGTGGGTAGGGCTTGTCACCCCAGCCAATGACTGCATAGTAGTCTGCCATTGGTCTGGCTGGTTCACGGGAAGGATGATCTCATGTTTTGTGTTTTCTGCATGGTCTGTCATTTGGTCGGAGTTTCTATTGCAAGTATATTTTATATCTTGAGCCCCAGCTGTACTTAATTGAAGTCCTAAATTTCTGTTGAAATTCCATGGTTGGAGCTTAATCTGGATGGCTTGTTTATCAAAATGCTTGTCCAAATGTTCCAGAACTGAGGCATCATTAACTTTAATTTTGTAAAACTACTCTATGCAGTGTGGAGCTACAGCTGACTTCTCATGTTGAAGGAGTCTGATGTGACAATGTTCTTTACGCCTCTTCAACTATGAGTCTCACTTGTCCAAATGTATTCACAAGGAATCTTATACATCCCTGGGACCTTAAGGTTCCACAGATCTTTTATTGGCCTAAGCTATTGCTGGATCATCTTAAGTGTGGTAAAGTAGGTTTTAATATCAAAGTTGGAAAGAATGCAGGCAATCTTGTTGGAAATAGAGCCATTAAAAGGTATAAACGCCTTGCTTAAACAGTCATCTCTATTGATAGACAGAGTCAATATGAAAAATTCAATGCCATGGCCGGGATTTGAACCACAGATCTCTTGGTTTCCGTCCAGTCGCTCTTAACCTTTGAGCTACCATGGCCAACGTGTCGTCCTGACGTTAAATTCTCCAGTTGACTCGTATATTTCCCCGGTAAACCACTAGGGGCTCTCGCATCCGAGATACACCGTTTGAGGTGACTTACTAACGTAAGTACTTAAGTCCCAGGCTTCATCATTAACTCTTATTATTTTAGTTAATTGATGGAAATTAATCATTTCTTCACACTAGCCGTATATAGGCTAAGGTTTTTTTATAGATAGAGCCATGGCATTGAATTTTTCATGTTGACTCTATCAAAAACCTTAGCCTATATACGGCTAGTGTGGAGAAATGATTAATTTCCATCACTTAACTAAAATAATAAGAGTTAAATGATGAAGCCTGGGACTTAAGTACTTACGATAGTAAGTCGCCACAAACTGTGTATCTCGGATGCAAGAACCCCTAGTGGTTTACTGGGGAAATATACGAGTCAACTGGAGAATTTAATGTCAGGGCGGCACGTTGGCCATGGTAGCTCAAAGGTTAAGCGTGGCTGGACGGAAACCAGGAGATCCGTGGTTCAAATCCCGGCCATGGCATTGAATTTTTCATGTTGACTATCAGAAACCTTAGCCTATATACGGCTAGTGTGGAGAAATGATTAATTTCCATCAATTAACTAAAATAATAAGAGTTAAATGATGAAGCGTGGGACTCAAGCGCTTACGATAGTAAGTCGCCACAAATGGTGTATCTCAGATGCGAGAGCCCCTAGTGGTCTACCGGGGAATTATATGAGTCAAATGGTGAATTTAATGTCAAGACGGCATGTTGGCCATGGTAGCTCAAAGGGTAAGAGCGACTGGACAGAAACCAGAAGATCCGTGGTTCAAATCCCGGCCATGGCATTGAATTTTTCATGTTGACTCTATCTATCAAAAACCTTAGCCAATTTATGGCTAGTGTGAGATATGATTAATTTCCATCAATTAACTAAAATAATAAGAGTTAAATGATGAAGCCTGGGACTCAAGTACTTACGATAGTAAGTCGCCACAAATGGTGTATCTCGGATGCAAGAGCCCATAGTGGTCTACCGGGGAAATCTACGAGTCAAATGGAGAATTTAATGTCAGGATGGCACGTTAGCCATGGTAGCTCAAAGGGTTAGAGTAACTGGGCGGAAACCAGGAGATCCGTGGTTCAAATCCCAGCCATGGCATTGAATTTTTCATGTTGACTCTATCTATCAAAAACCTTAGCCAATTTATGGCTAGTGTGAGATATGATTAATTTCCATCAATTAACTAAAAGTAATCTCTATTGTTGAAATAATGGTGGCATGACAAATTAGTCCTATTGTTCCAAACAGCCTTCTGTAGACCTGCTTGATGTCAAGATTGCTATAGCCATTTTGCACAAAGTAGCCCAAAGGAATCAGTACAATAAGCCTTAAGGCTGCAGTTCATTTGGAGCTTAGCACACGGGCCCTTTGGAAGGAAAAAAAAAAAAAAAAGCCCAAAGGAATTGAATTTCCTGATGAATACTGTCCTACCCACATGATGAAGGCTATATATATGGGGATGGTCGGCCAGCGAATTTTTTCATTCATTATCTGAGGAAGTTCAAGGAGCTTGGAAAGGCCAAAAGCTGGAAATGTTCAACTTTGACATGGCTGATCACCTGTGAAACTATGATTAAATAAATTGTAATTTGCTAAGATTTGCATTAATAAAACTAATTTCTGAAAAGTTACCAAGAATCAAATAAAATAATAAGTTAATAAAAATGGTTATTAGGTAAAAAAAGTACTTAACTGTTTTCCACATACTGCATGGAAGACAATTTTTTCCATCAGTAGAAAACATTTGTTTCCAGAAACCTAATTCTGAGCACATCAAAGTATTTTTAGAAAATGGGTTCATATGTATTTTTCCGTGAGCATAATTAAAAAATAAAAGTCAGTTAAATACCAACTTGATATAAGCTCAGCAGCATCTAAGGATTCAACCAAAATTTCTCAAGAAAATCCTTCTCACCGTAAGCTGCCTTGTACAATAAAAAGTAGTCCTTTGTTACTCAAAGGATAAAAGTATTATTGCTTTTGTTAATTGGTAAACTGTAATTGTAGTACAAAACATGTAGAACTTATTAAACTGCACAATTTATTTGAAATAAACTCTTCTTTGTGGAGTTAACATTTTATGAGAAATTTGTTGCGGTTTCAATTTTAAAAAATTTATACGTTCCTCAACTGAGAATTCGGTTGTATTCTTGCAGTTATACATAGAGCACAGAATTTCAAACTCATATCCTTATTACACAGTGACACATTCATTAAAAATCTATCATTGTACCACATATCTTAGATTAAAATGTGTAAATATGAATTAAAAGTTTAACTGAATTAACAGGAAGTAGCTAGAATAATAAGCTGTTGTGGGAAGAGTAAGTAGAAAACATCATGTAAATGCAGATTTTTATGTAATTATTGTGTCAGAAATTGCTATTAACAGTTGTAATTAAAACAATATAAATTTGAGAACTTTGTAGGCAAAAATAGAATGTCTAAATTTGAGAATTGTATAAATAACTTTTGAACCTGCCTTCTTAAATTTACAACAAATTATCTCATCCTGTTGTGTGTTGCAGTATACCTGCAACAAGTTTGTTGGACATAGATGCTAATAATTAACATGAAGCAGTTATAAAGATAACTTTCTTATCAAAAATTATGCATTGAGTAGGAAAGTAATGAGATTGTCCAACACATGTTCTAACAAGTTTGTCTTTCCAATAGTTACAAGCCAGCAGAAAATCAATACACCCTTAGGAAAGAGGGATGACTTCTCTTGTATGAAGTCAAGGGTTTTTCCCATGTGTAAATGCAGCCAGTGCTGCAGGAGAGAATAGTAGGCATGGGGAGGGAGGGATATGCAGTTGAATTGATAGGATACAATGTGGAATGAGTGTATGAATGTTTATACTCAATTAAATTATATCTTTGTAATTTTTGGTTCAGTTTTGTTAGAACAGTTTTCCTTTGTAAGGAGCTTTGTAGAACATGCAAAGTATTAAATCTAGTTTAATTATTTAAATAAAAAGGTTTAATATACCATGTTTCTTTTAAAGAAGACAAAAATCATAAAATAGTGCAAAGACCTAAAACAAAACAAAAACATAGGGTGCATATAATAGATAATGATGCATGGATAGTTCACCTGTTGCTAACAACTTTAATTTCTCTGCAAATGATATGAGCTGTTCTGTGATTTTTCTGCTACTTCGCACACTTCTTACTGTATCTATTGCATGCATCCCACATTTTTGTTTTGAATCTTATAAATATTTTCATATTAAAAATTTATAGTCACACGTTTTTGGGACAAGCTGTGTGGAGTTAGGAATATGTATGGTGTTATAAATGTCTATTAGGTTAGGAGACATTATTTTGTATCTTTTAAGTCTGCTTCAAGAAAGTAATATGTTAAGCATTTTGATTCTTTTATTTAAATAATTAAAACGAAACTTCTTGTTACTCTTGTCTGTGATTTACATCCACTTCTGAGGTATGTTTAAAGTTCCAAAAAGAACTTTGGAAGCTGTTACTGAAACATTCAAGACATGCATTTCTTTTCTCATAGACATATTTTAAACTTATGTTTTAATAATCATTGACCATTTTTGACAAAATCAAAATTTTCAAAACAATTTTTGATAGACAATGGTTTGGGGTGGAAGAATTATCTTGTAATAAAAGTTACATTTTATTATCATCCAGTTATGAGCTGTTTAAAGTTTCACGTGTCCAACTCATCATGAAATTAGTTACAAAATATCGAGATTTAACTGTATTGGAACACCACAGTGAAGCGAAAAATTATTAATTTTTAGATGAGTCGTATTTATTACACATCTGCTTCACTTTCGTACCTATTTTGAGGACATGTTTCGCAAATCATCGTTTTCATCTACGGCTCTTATGCGACTTAACAACAACAGTAGAGAACAATTAGCTGCTGAAAAAGCCGTGTTAAAATCCGAAAAAGCAAATCACTACAGAAAACTAACTAATATAGACCTCTCATTGTACAACCTACATTTGAAACTTGTAAAATTGCTAGGAAACACACCATGGGACCATTTAGAAACCAAATCAATTGAACATATAAATTATAAAGTCAAAGAGAAAGTTTATCGTCAAAAGAAGAAACTAAAACATAATCATAATCATTGGCAACCAAAACATAACAAAATTTCAGCAAAGAACACATCCCTAGACAATGTAATTAATCTCTCAAAGCAAAATTTTAACAATGAAGAAATAGATGTGCTTAACCAAGGCCTAAAAACATGTATAACATACTCCAGCAACCAGAGTCGCATAAGAGCCGCAGATGCAAACGATGATTTGCGAAACATGTCCTCAAAATAGGTACAAAAGTAAAGCAGATGTGTAATAAATACGACTCATCTAAAAATGAATAGTTACAGAATGTTTCCATGTAAATGATTGGGGTTGGGGGATTTTCTTGAAAGCAAGTTAATATTGTTTTGTCGTCCAATTCTGAGTTATGTGTAAAGTTTAAAGACTGTAGCTCATCGGTAAGTTAGTTTAATTAAAATCAAAATTATAAAAAATTTCTCTGTAAGGGGTAGTTTTGGGGTGTGGGAATTTTCTTGAAAGTGAATTAATATTGCATTGTCATCCATTTCTGAGATATATTTAAAGTCCTCTAGTTAATCGACAGTTAGTTTAAAATGCAAAGTTTGGAAAATTTGAGAACTTTTCTTGAAAGAGAGTTAATATTATGCTGCCATCCAGTTCTGAGATGCATTTAAAGTTGCAAGTCTCAAGGTCATTAAAGAATTTATAATAGATTGCAGCATTTGTACCAAACAGATAAAAGAAAGTAATGTCCAGTTGAGGGTCGATGTCCGGTTGACAATGGAGGCAAATAGTCTCTGAAACATGTTCCGGGAAAATTTAAAAGTGTTGTTTAGTGTGATTAATCGACTCCCTTTAAATTTAAAAGACAGTGAGTTAATAAAGTTTTAAAAAAGGTTCATTTTTACTTTGTTATCAAGTTACAGTAAGTAGAGAAAGTATTGTATTCCACCCAAAGGTTTGATACCAAGATTTCACCAGAAATACATGTTTTGAAACTCGCTGAATACAAAAAAAAGCAATTTTAATAAAATGTCCATGTGGTTTTGTGAAGAACATAACTTGAAAACTAAAAGTCAGTTAAGTACCAACCTTGGTATTTAATGGAAATTGTTCTTTCCTACTAGTTCTGTGTAGCACAAGGTTTGGATAGGTAGATTCAGACTAAAAAATTCAATGCCATAGCCATGTTTTGAACCAGAGATATCCTGGTTGCTGTAACCGCTGAGGTATCATGGCAACGTACCAGCCTGATATTAAATTTTCCAACTGACTCGCATTTATCCTGGTAAACAGTGTTTCACAAAGTTTGGTTTATGGTAATATTGGAGCTTTCCTTACATATAAAATAAAAATCTACATTACATTAAAAATCAGATGTTTCACTTACACGACTTTCTTTACTTTTGTACATACTATTCTTTAAAAAGGAGTGACTTCTCATTTGAGAATTCAAACCAACAACGAGGAATGTGCCCGCCTCGGTAGCGTGGTGGTAGCGAGTCTGCCTCACGTTCAAGAGGTCCCGAGTTCGAATCTCGGTCAGGGTGAGTTACCTGGATAAGGTTTTCCCGGGGTTTTTCCTTGTCCTGAAAGACGAATGTCGGGTAACTCTAAGCTCTATGGACCCTGGACTCATTTGAGCATCATTTCACCCATCGCATTCACCGTCCGATATGACTTAACGTTGGAGGACGTAAAAATACACACAAAAAAAAAAACGAGGAATGTATAAGAAATGGTTATCTTCACAAAAAATCTATTTGACGTAAAGTGTGTATTTTAATGAGAGCTAAATTGTTACAGCCATTTTTGTGCAAATCAACATTTTTTTAAAATGTACAGTGTAAAGGGAGTCTGTGGTGGGGAGGATTTTTTTTAAATCCTTGGAAAAGGCTGAACTTAAATACCGAGTTTGGTATTTTGACTGACCTGATTTTGAGTTATGTTGTTCATGGACACATCACACAGACATTTTTCTTAGAGTGGTTTTTATATTCAGGGAACTTTAAAACATTTATTTCTATGGAAATTTAGGAGCCAAGTTTTTGGATGAATGAAATACCTTCTCTCTCTATTGTAAATATGGCAGAGAAAGTAAAAATGCGTAATTAACGTAATGCAAGGTACATGAAACCCTCCTTTCCCTTATCCTGAAAGACGAATGTCAGGTAAATCTAAGCTCCATGGACCCCGGGCTCATTTGAGCATCATTTCACCCATTCCGTTCATCGTCTGATATGACAATGTTGGAGGATGTAAATTATTAAAAAAAAAAAAAAAAAAAAAAAAAAATTGAAACCCTCCAATTTTTAAGTCTGAAGCCTGTTAATGTAGAATTGTAGTTGTTGCTTACATATGCTGGTGATCTTGAAATAATATATTAGTTGACAGCTTATATAATACTCAATGTTAACTTTTATGTTAGAAAGTGTAATAAGAGGTGACAACTGATGCATCATGCTGTAAACAGAAGTTAAGTCATAAAGTCAATGTCATATGTTGCACTGATTGAGATGCTGATCAGGACTACGCTGTGGCCGAGTAGTTAGACCATTTGACTCTCACCAACGCAGCCCAGGTTCAATCCCAGGTGACAGCATGTGTGATTTGTGTGGGTTTTCTCTGGGACTGCTCCACCATACTCGTATTTATGCACAGATCTACCTTTTCAATCCTTAAATGTAATTTACTGGACAATGTACTCTTGCTCCTTGCTGGCCAGAGAAATGTAGTGGAGATGTACCAGCCTGCTGAAAGGTCTTGAAGGTGTTCTAGCATCATTCAGTACTAGAGAATATGTGACACTGTGGTGCTCCAGCTGAAAAAATAATCACAGTGTAAGGTATTGTCTTGAGCATTTTGTCTCCATTTTGTCACAATGTACTTTCTCCTCATGGGTTTGGAATAAAATCTGACAGATATATGGCAAACCTGCAACATCTATCCCTGCGCTTTCTCTAGCTGACATTGTTACAGATGTTATGCTGCCCATTCTTGTAGCTCAGTTCCCTGGGTGGAGGAAAAGCTGGATTTAATAGTTACTCTGTATTAGATATATGGTGGAAAGCATAAAAAGGAACCATTATAAATTTATATTCCTTCTCTCCAACACTAGGCAGCTAATGAAAACAGTGCACCCAGAAGGGCAACGTATTTTAAACACCAAAGTATTAATTTTGTTGATAAATTTGATTAAAAAAAGGTTGAGAGGCCTTTAAATGGTTTGGTTGTATCAGGGAATGAATGAACGAACGAACTGATCTTTGGATGAGTCTGGGATCATTAAAGCTTAGTTACCCGACATTCATCTTTACAGGATAGGGGCAAATCCTAGTAAAAAAAAAAAAAAAAAAAAAAAAAAAAAAAAAAAGCCTTATTGAGGTAACTTGCCATAACCGAGATTCAAACTTGAAACTTCTTGAATAGGAGGCTGACATTCTGCCCTCGCACTACAAGGCAAGCTTTGAAAATATTTTAGGTATCAAAGAACAAAAGTGCAATTAGAATAAGTGCTGTTTTAACATACCTTGAGGTGTTTGAAATTATAGAACTTAACATACTTTTGCAGTAAGTCTATAGAAATAAACTGTTTATGCAGTGGTATCATTGAGTGTTGATGAAGATGTTAATTATAATTTTATCATGGGAAAGCTCTATATTGGAAGATGACACTGCACTAGGGAATAATTCTACAGCCAAGGCATTTACCGCTGAAACTGTTACCTCTGAGGAAGATAGGTCAAGACATATGAGTGTGACGGTAGCTGATTTCCGTCCAATAGAAACTACAGAGCTGGCAGAAGTTCAGAATAAATGCTGTGATGCTGTCAGTATTATGAAGGAATTATTCAAAGAAAATACTGAAGATGGGTTGAAGCAGCCAAGCTCAGGAAATAAGCGAAAACGCCGAAGGAAGTCGCTCCTGAAGAAAAAGGGTAACTCTCAGAAGAAGAATGGTAATGGATCTTACTGTACTCATATTGAACCATTAGAATCTGGGGAAGCAAAGGTTGTCAGTGGAGATGTGAAGAAACTACTGCTTGAGAAGCAGGATCAGGAAATTATTTTTCAAATTGAGGATTTGTCCGAAAAACCTGAAGATTCACAAGATATCTATAAAAAGGTTAGTATTTTTTGTTTTACAAATGGCTACATTGAGGGTAAGTGGCCACTAAGCAAGTTTTTAAAAGGGCTCATTCAAGAGCTTTTTAAATATGAATATGTTTTATGTAATTTGAGAGTATACAGCTAAATTGAAAAGCATTTTGTGTACACCCATGCATTGCTTCATTCAAGTTTGAGTGAACTCCACCCTCTTCATTACAATGGCTAATTAGCATTCTACTGTATATCTTGATTGTTTAATAATTGAACATTCATTGTTAACATTTTCAAACAGTTTGTCATATTAGCAACTAGTAAGTTCAAGATATTTCTTGTGTACCAAACTAAATTGAAAAGCATTGCTCCTTATCATTACAGGAACGTAGCATGCATGGACTAGCAATTTTGGGTCTTGGTACAGCATCGAGCGAACCCTGTCTGCATCCTGAAATAGCGAGGGAACTGTCAAGGATGAAAAATGAATCTACTGAATCAGATTTCTATTTCTTCAGTGACACAGAAGTAACTCCTGGTTGTAGGCAAGTGTGTCAGTAATTGTGTTTGCAGAGGATAAATGTTTTTTGTTGCAGCTATTCATTAACCTGTAACAGTTTCTGGTTACACTGGTATGGATTTAATGATATTAACATTATGCACAAGTTTAATAGTCATTGGTTTGTTTCCATGTATTTAACAAGGTCTAAAGTTTGGGGCTGGTCATAGCTTAAATGTATGCATTAATATTTCTAACTTCTCTTACAGGTGTATTTGTATATCTTGACAGAAATCATGCATGTTAGGGATGAGTAACAAATGTGGAGAGAATGCCCCTATTGCTACAATGCGTTATATGCATAAGATTAGGAGATATGTGATACACAACCTGACTGAAAACGAAGCTTAGCCATTACTAGCCAAAGGTCACTCTCAAAGCTTTCTGTAGTCGGTGCTGCAGCTTTTCTATATTAAAGCAACGAATCCACTGATACCAGATAATTTGTCTTCATCCTCTGTTGATCTTTCTCTGGTTCATCTTCTCCATGCAGATCTTGTGTTGCTTTATCATTTGTCTTTTGTTTACTGTCACTATCCCCACTGTTGGGTAACTTTAAGCCCTATGCACCTGGGCTCATTTGAGCATCATTTCACCCATTTTATTCATTGTTCAATATGACAGTGGATTACCTAAATTTAAAAAAAGAATATCCCCACTGTCATCACTTAAATTTTAAATGAATAACTCCTCTCCTGAATCCAGAAAGCTGTTGGTTCTCATAAATTGCAGTTCAACTTTCCTTACACATTTACATGCTTCTTGCCATTTTTCACTATGGTCAATTTCATTTTTTTTTAATCAGAAAGCCTTATCACATAATTTGATTTAAAAGTTACATTTGTTTAGAAATCCAACTTGTCCCTTATAGTTCTGTGGGGGCTCAATTCTGGGTGATTGGGAGGAAGTCTTAACACATATGATTGTGTTGCTCAAGTATTTTGTCTATTTTATAGGAGTGTGCTGGTTTTAGGGGTGGAATAAATTGATAAATCTGAGTGTTCCTTAGGTTCAAAAAATTTGCTTCTTAACTCATCTTCAGCTATGCGCCTCTAGCAAGGATATTGTTTAGTGTCTGCTAAGTGTAAATTTTTATGTTTCTCAATTTTAACATTGTGATAGTGGGTGTTACCTGTAACAAGCACAGAGCTAGTTAGGAATGAGCTTTTCTTTGATTCATTTTTCATAGTTGGTATAATTCATGTTATGTTAATCTCAACATTTTTGTTGGGTCTTAAATTGTACGAGGTATATCCAGAAAGTAAGTTCTGTTTGGTAATAACATTAAATTGTGTACAGATACAGAAAAATTATTTATTGCACAAAATTCGACAGCTCTTAAACTACTTTTCCACATAACTGCCGAAATTTTGCATGCATTTGTCATAGCGAGGCACAAGTTTTTGCATACCTTCTTCATAGAAGTTTGCCGCCTGTGTCTTCAACCAGTTGGAAACATTTTCTTTCAGCTCTTCGTCATTGTTGAAGTGTTGACCGCCAAGGAAAGATTTGAGATGCAAAAACAGATTAAAGTGGCTAGGAGCGAGGTCAGGGCTGTAAGGGGGGTGGTCAAACACGTCCCAGCCAAATCCCTGTAGAATGTTTTTCGTCGCATTTGCAGTGTATGGTCGTGCGTTGTCGTGAAGAAACGCAACACCTTTTGACATCACAAATTTACCAATAAATTTAAATTGGTTTCACTTTCCTAGCATTCAGAAAACGAATCACAGATCTGATTTCACAAGCGGCGGGATTTTCAATCAACACCAACATTGTAAACAAGCACAACAAAGCGTACGTGGCTGACAGCGATCTCATAATGGCGCACGTTTCTTCTCCTTGATACAGAGCGTCTACCGTGCATGTGCGGAACTGCGATCGCAGCGCTGCAAGGAAAATAAATTGAAACAGAACTTACTTTCTGGACGCCCCTTGTACATAGCCATTTAGAACAAAACCAATTGACAGCCTTTTGACATCAGCACTAAGTCTGCAGCAAGTTATCACTCCAAATATATGGCATATATGGTGCATTGAGGTACATTTTATCCATATAAACTATATAATTTATGATCTTTATTATGATATGTTTGAACATTTGGTATATATGGTATGATGTCCCATCAAAATATGTGTTAGATTGGTTTTCTTCCATCTTAAATCCCGGCTTCAAAAGAACTCTTCTTAATGTTGAGACACTGGCTTGGAAGTCAATAGAATTTTGAAGCTTTAAAAGTACTTTCTTCAGAGTTGGTCTTTCTTTTTTTGTGATGTAAAAATTATTCACAATTTGCCTTACAACTTTTTCATTGAAACCATCCAATTTTGATTTTGCACATGTTCTTGATCTTTGCTTACCTGGTGTAGAGAAGGATACTGTTGCACCAGGATCATTGTTTTTATTTTCTTAATAATTCTAAAATTTCTGTTAGACACACCTGCTGCTTTTGATATACTTTCCCAGATATTCATAGCAGACCCTGATCCTTGTTTCATTTTCATAAATCTATAAACCTTGCTTATAACTGTTTGTTTGTAAATGTTGAACCTTATTTTCTCATTTATTTCTCGGAGGCACCATTTCTAAGTGCCCTCCTGCCAACCATTTTGAAATGGACTCATTCAGGTTACGACTGCAGGTTACGACTGTGCATTGCTCTCCATCTGTCATAAATGAATGAGGTGGTATTCAACATTTTTGGGACTAGTGCTGTCATCTGATCAAATACTAACCTAGAGATTAATGACTGCTGTCATTCTTGAAGTAGTTCCCCCTCCACACGTATATACCAGTACCAGCAATTCTGTCATTTTCCAAAAGAATCCTGGAAGTCATGTTCTTTGGGAGTGTTTAGCACAGGCACAGTTTCTTCTTGAAATCTCTGTTTTGTCAAACTGGCGTCCTTTGAACTTGATTTTCAGTTTGGGGAATAGAGCATAGTCGCAGGGTGCCAAATCAGGCAACTATGGTGTATGGGGTACAATCATCATATTGTTTTTCTTCAAAAAGTTCATATTGAACAACAAATTGTGATAGGGGTCATTGTAGTGATGAAACCACCAGTTTCTTTGTCGCCAAAGTTCAGGTTGCCCTTGCATATTTTCAGGGAGCCATTGCATAACATCACAGTAGTACATGGAATTCACTGTTTGATTTGTTGGAATGAATTCTTTGTGCACAATCCTCTTGACATTAAAGAAAATAAGTGTGCTCTTGACTTTTTTCTGTACATGATTCAATTTTTGTTGTTGTAAGTTTGGGTTCTCCCACTGGAGGATTGGTTTTGTCTCAGGATCATAAGCATACATCCAACTCTTGTCACCAGTGATGCCCTGGACAAGATGGTTGTGTCATTGAATACTGTTTAACGAAACTACATGCAAACTTCAACACACTGCAATTTCTAATCAGCATTCAGGATCTTAGGCACAAATTTTGTGGCAACCTAATGCATACCCAATTCACCCCTTAAAATTCCTTGACATTTCTCTTAACCAGTTCCTTTCATGAGCAAGGTCTTCAATAGTTTGACGTCGATTCTTAGCAACATTGTCATGCATTCAGTTGCTGACTGTCCTACTAGTGTGAGCAACTTCAGTAGCTGCACAGCCGGCCCTGAGCCGAGCATGCACATGTGTTCAACTCGTGCTTTGTCTACCAAACACTTTGTTTAATCATTACTAGGATCTCCATACCATTTTTTCAGATATCTGCACAGAATTTTATGCACACTCTCTGTTCTAGTCTTAGATTCATTGTAAAATTGCTACACACAGACTCGTGAAAAGTAATATAGGATCTCAACACATCTATCCAGCTGGATGAAACTTTAAACGCTTGCACGTTACATATGCTATTATCTGTTCACTATAAGAATAAAGTAAAGTATTTTTCCAAGAAAAACTGCAGTGGCCCTATTTAGAATGGAAACTGGCCATGATTGTCTTGCAGAACACCTTTATAAAATACACTGCATACCTACACCCAAATGTACCATCTGTAAAGAGGATGTGATCATAAACAAACACCATTTGGACAAATGTAATGGTCTCAAAAGTGGGAACCTACAGGCTTTATATTGGGAAGCTAGGGGGAAAATGATGCAAATCAACTATTCTCCAGTGTCATTAGTCAACAACAACATTTTTCCACGTTCCGCAGTAAGCTCCGACTCTAGTACTCCATTGATCAACACTACACAACATAACATATGCATGTGCGCGTGCAAACAGTAATGCCGTCACCTGTGTTTATTGATACATCTACTAGTGCATTATTGATCTTCGAGCATAGTTCTTGCAATAATCACGTATATCACATTGTAAGAAAACAGACTCAGTATTTCTAAAATTAAGTGATGAAAGTTATGAGAAACATTAAACATGAAATCCTACGTCAGTTATGGACACGTTAACTGCAGAGATTCTACTCCATTTAGTCCCAGATCCGTAGGTTCAAAGACCCTGGCCTCCTTCAACCAGGGAGTTACCAAGCTGTCCCAAAAGGGCGCCTGGCACCTCCGCTGGGCTTTCCATAGGGCAAGACCTAGAGACTAACAAGGCCCCCCCCCCCCACATCTGGTCCTGTGGACTCAAGACGGGATGGAAGTGGATACGCCACTTATGCACGCCAACTCCAAAATGGGTAGGCTACCGATATGACCTCGGTGGGGCTGCCTGGTGATCTAGCACACCTTCTACTAGCTATGCTGGCTAGTATGCGGGAATATTAATGGCTTCCCTCAACCCCTTCCAGAGACGTACCCGATCTCCCACGGGTATCGGGAACCACTGCTCCCTCGAGTCCTACCCAATCTGAACAACTCCCAATTAGGGAGGGACTCGAATGTTCGGCCCGAGGTTCCGCTAGTAACGTCAGAGGTACCACGAGTGCTAGGGGTCTGCAGTGCCTGCACCACGGCAGCTGAAGGGGACAGATCCCCTCTCCTATGGGATCAGTTATGGACACACAGCACACACAGCTTCTTACAGTTGTTAATTAGAATCCAAAAGCAGCTCAATTCCTTCTAAATCAGAGGTCTCCGATTCACTGCTGTCATCATCGTCGCTTTTCGCTCCCACATTGATAATTAAGCAATCTACTACATTGTCAACCATGCCCTCCAGATTCCACGTGTGCTGCTGTTTATTAATAACATGTTGAACACATTCGCACCACCTTTCTTTAGTAACTTATTCAATGCTGAGTATACTAATTCTTGCACTCCTGCTAGCTTGAACGTTGTATTGTTCTGTACTAACCTGACTCCAAATTAATTCTTTTGGGTTAAGCTTGCAATGATAGGGGGCAATCTGAGTACTTTTTTGTCTGGCTTTTTCGGCAAGTGTATCAATGACAGCTTTCATATAGAGAGTCAACATGAAAAACTCAATGCCATGGACGGGATTTGAATCACGGACCTCCTGGTTTCTGTCCAGTCGCTCTAACCCATTGAGCTACCATGTCCAACTTGCCGTCACATTAAATTCTCCATTTGACTTGTATATTTCCCCGGTAGACCACTAGGGGCTCTCGCATTTGAGGTACACCGTTTGTGGCGACTTACTATCATACTGGGACTCAAGTACTCAAGGTCCGTGGTTCAAATCCTGGCCATGGCATTGAGTTTCTTATGTTGACTCTATCAAAGACCTTAGCCTATATATGGCTAGTGTGAAGAAATGATTAATTTGTATCAATGAACTAAATTTTTCATGTATATTTTTGCATCCCCTAACCAGCCCTAACAAATCAATTTTTGCCATTGATTCGTCATAGGTAATATTTTTGGACTTCAGGCAAGATGACACTTCAGCTTTTTTCCGTGAATTATTAGGAATGTGCTCCACTCTTAATGTAAAGGACATTATCCATTGTTATGACGCTTCCAGGCTCAAGTTTGGGAAGCGCATTAATAAACCAGTTCCTGAACACATTCACAGTCATTTCGTCATGATAATCACCTGACTTCTAAGATTCAAACACAAATTCACCATTGACAACAAAGCCATTCTCACTGCCAATATGCCAACCTTTACCACTCAAATTTTTTAATCCCACACTCAAACTGCACAAAAATGCACTTTTCTTTTTAATAGTGCTGTCACTCCATACCTTAAGAGGACCCGTGACCCTCATTAACCCATGTTTCATCTGAGTAGTACAGAGGTCACCCCTCCCTTCTGTATTGTCTTATGTCCTGCAAATAACGCTTATGCCACTCTGCTATATCCCCTCTATCAACTATTTTTTTTTATTGCGGCTAATGAATTCAAAGCCTATCTCCTTAAGAAGAGAGTACGAGCTGGTCCTTTTATTGTTAGGTAAATCACTCACTATTCACTGCATGCAATACTTTGTTTATGTTAGGGTTTTTGAAACTCAAAGTTTTTGAAAAAAAGGTCATGCACTTAACGCTACACAGCTGCTTTCACAAACTCATCACATTGTCCTAACACTGGATGCCCATGCTTTCGTTTCTTCCCTGGCATTGTTACTGTGCCTGAAGAAATTTTTTCTTTATGCACAGTATAAACTGCTAACATCGACATTCCAGTAAACTCTGATATTAACTTTATCAGATCGTTTATAGCCACGGTAGGATGTTTCTCTGAAAGCTTATTAAACACACTCAGTACAATAACTTTCTGACCATTCCTTAAAGGTTTACCTCGCATATGTTTAAAAAATCACTTGTCTCCATGTTGCATGCTAAAATGGCACTGTGACAACTGGAACAGCTGAGATAACCGCATGGATTTCAAAATTACAAAACTCAATTTTCTGTGATTTATTGCAGTACAATACACTCCATGTTAATTCTATTATACTATATTATAACAATTCGAATGATTATTGAAAGCAGATAAACCAAGAAGCTTAATAAACAGAAGGACTATATTGTGGAAGAAAATGGGAATATTAAATCCCAACAGCCAATGAAGTTTATTTTCGCCATGTGCTTTTTTGACATTTACTTTATTCTTGCAGTGAACAGTAGTTTTGCCACCTATTGGTACAGAACTCTACTGCAACTACTGTCGAGATGGCAACATCAGTATTGAAAATGTTAGCACTTTGTATATCTAAGATTTTGCTAAATATCTGAGAAATATCAAGAGACTAGATTCCCACTCTACTAATGAAACAGGAATATACAACATACAGTAGATTGTTTGTAGAGGGAGCTGGTGGAAAACTGTGAAATGGAGAAACAGGGTTTTTCCTTCTGTTCTTTTTCTTTGGAATTTGTTCTTTTTTGTGATTAATACTATATGGGAATGTTTAATACAAACTCATGCTTAGACAAATTTTCATATCATAAGCATTATTGTGTAAATTATGTGCAGTGCAATAGATTTCGTTTACAGTGAACTAAATAAATCATATGACTGTCTCTGTAGCCTGGTGCTAGGGTTTTCTTTTCTTTTTTTTTTTTCTTTTTTTTTTTCCATTTATACCCCACCTTTAACTACAATCGTCATATTGGCGGCTGTTTTTCTTTGGAACATATCACATGTTAGCGATGGTGTTGACTTGTATATATTGAGTTGCTGGTACTTTGGATTTTTAATCAGTAGATCATGCACACATTTGCACTCTCATGGGGAGTATCAGGAGTCAACTTGGTTGGAGAAAAATTCCCACCTCCAGCTGGGAATAGAACCCGGGATACCTGGCACAGCAGGCAGTACTCTACCAGCTGAGCTATGGGGCCAACCTGAGGTCTTAGGTTTGATTACTGGCTAGAGTCTGGAAATTGTGAGAGTTGGTGCCATTCCTCTTCATTGCATCATCCTTATGACACAGTATTTGATCGCATTCTGCATTGCCTTGGCTGCCAGCTGCTGCAGTAGAACTACCATTATCTTTGTCTCAGGGTATGCATGAGTGCTGTGTGAAAGACTACCAGTTTGTTAGTTGATAAAGTTTAATATGGGCTAAAAGATTCTTTTTGAAGAGATTGCTGATCATTTAATTAGCAAATTAGATCATTTCTATAATGATGCAAAGCATCAGTTGCAGAAGTTATTTAAGTCACAGAAATTTTATTTGGAAATATCTCTTGCATTAGCTGCTAGATCTTTCTTACACACATGACTGAGTGCTAATGCTGTAGCAAATCTATTGCACATGAACATCACAACAAACAACCCAAAAGTCAATTGTAAAGTAATCCAGAATTCATAAGCATTCTCAACCTATTTCACTACTACCAATGTCCATTATATTGCATATGAAACAACTGCTACGTTGCACCTAGCTAGATTCTGAGAACTGTAATTCTCCTTTCTAATCCTAAGTATTCTGCCTACATGATCTACAAGCATACTAATCCCCCCCCCCCTCCCTAATAACTGGACTCCTGGAACCTTTAAGCTCATGCATTTCCCACCTGACTGCTCCTGATGACTTCCTTCAGCTTGAATTGCTGATGACTTATTTCTGTGTTAAAAAGTCTTTTAACTCAAGCTTCATACTTTCTGCATTAATTTAACATATTGCAATTGAAAGGCTGAGTACAACAGTGGTTTAACCCTCTCCAATGTCAGTTTGAGTTGACCCTGCCATCTTGTCATTAACCTTGAACTACCTATTATAATTGATATATACTGAAAGAAATTTATTTTTTGCATATTGGCAGCAACTTGATTTCTTGCTTATCAGACTATAGTAACTGGTTGCTGTCAACTTTGCAGTACAGTTTTTCAACTTCTTTAAAACCGTGGGATGTACCACTGTTGCACTCAGCCTTTCAATTATTTCTCCATCATACTATCATTTATTTATATTCCTGTCAATTATATCAGTGTGTGCGCGTGCAAGTGTGCACTTTTTACCACATATTTAGGACATAAACCAAAGAAAGCACATGATTTGAATGTTTTATGTCAAACTGTTTTGAAGCTTGTTTATTTTATGTGTAATGAATCACTTTTTCATACACTTATATAAAATGCTCCTTGGGCTCTCATATTTGTTTGTATCCATCTCTAATTTTTATTGTAAAATTAGTATATAAATGTAAAGAAATTGTTTCGCAGCAGTTGCTTAATTTTAATTAGTTGAAGAGAAAAAAATTGTTTTTGTATAATGGTTAGTGAATTTTAAAATGTTAATTCAGTTAAGCTATGGAAAATATTTTAATTTCTGCTCAACTAATTCATATTTTTTAATTAGTGAACCACAAATGTTAAGTTTCCTAATCTCTCAAGCTCTCCTGAAAATTTCAAGCTTTAGGTTATAAATTTGGAACCAGGGAGCATTTTGCATAGTGAAAAATGGATTTTAATGTTTAATGGTGTATTACCCATCTCAGCTTAAAGCTCCCTAGCACCATATGTGGAACCCTCTGTAGAGTTAAGTGTATTTATTGTCTGCATGCTCTGCTATTTGTTGTTTAAAAAAAATGAAGTGACTAAACCCAAAATTCTATAGTTATTAAAAATTGTTGCTAGTTAATATTCAAGGAGTTTGCATGCAGATACTGTTGCTGTATTGAAATTAATCTTCCCAGGTACTGCAAATGGATCACAGTTCACCTTTGATGAAATTAAATGTTCCTATATGATTATCATGATATATAAGAAAGAGGGTAAATGAAATTCAATATATTTTTTTTTATATCAACCCTTCAAAAGTTATTTTTAGATATTGGAACAGTGTTTTTCTGAGCCATGTCACTGCCCAAAATCTGCTGCAGAAATTTGATCACATACTGCGACGTCTCCTAAGAAAAAACTTATTGCAGGCCTTAATTGTTAGGCCTAATGTAAACTTAAGCTTTCTTAGGAAGCTTCAAGTGCAAATGGGGACAGAAAATTCTGGAAAAACAAATTATTGAACCTTAGTATTTGTGGTTTGCATGTAATCAATGTAGTTAAAACGGTTAATGACTTAATATTTGGGAGCTTAACTCATTCCTGTGTAACATATCATATTTATTCTAAGATTCTACCTCATTGAGCCCAGTTCACTATTGTGACTGGCAGTAAAATGTTCCTACTAAAAAAACTACAGTATGGTTACTTGACAATATCAAAAGAAATATCTCAAGTGCTAAATTACCAGCTGGTAAATCTTGTAAAAACATAACAAAAGAAATCCAATATCCTTTAATAAAATGCAAACTAGCATTGTTTAAGGTAATTTCTTTGAAATATGAACTACTTCTGGGCGATTTCAAAATAATAAACCATGTGGTCCATCTTTGTCCCCCTTTTGAATGAATGTTTAAGAAGTTTAATGAATTGCTTTGTCAGGCATAGTAAAATGGCAATTATCACTGATATTGATAGTTTGATGTGTAGGAACCAGCAAACTTGATTGAGGTAGCTAAACGTGATATCAGATGTAGTACAAAGAAAACACTTTAATAAACAAAACTTTTAGAAAGGGAAAATGTTTTAAGCTTGTCAGAAAATGTTAGTGGCAATTGTGAAGATAGTCTTATAGTCCTTTGGATTGTAAATTAGTGAATTTACATGTAGGAATCCAGATGTATCAACAACCAAATCTTGGTCAGAAAGGAGTGGAACTGTGCTGAAAACACTGCAAGAAGACAATAGAATAACTAAAAATGTGGCTGATAGAGCTAAATCATTGGTGGTGTCAATTGTGACTCTGAGGGTGATGCACCACAATGGGCCACTTGCATAGAGGGCAAATGAGTTCAGTGCATGTTCACATGTGATGCACAATAGCAAGGGCTACATTACAGACTGCAGGCCTTGGGTCAATATTTTGAAATGAATGGGGAAAAACAATTCAAATATAAAATAGTCTTCAGTAGTATACAGTGCCTATCAGTATGTTGTGCTAAAAACTGTGACATACAAAATATTGCGAAGTGAGACACTAGGCAGCATACAGCGTACTTAATTTTGGAGGCAATCGCCAACCTCTGCTATTGTTATTTCAATTATTTTAAAATAATTCAAGTAAATAAAAAGCTATAAATCTCTACTTCAAGGATAACAGAATTTTAAAGCTACATATGTTTTCTATCAATATAGATCTGCTACAAGTTTATCAAAAGCACTATTATTAGTCATGTGTAATTATGCTTTTATACATTTATTATAATATCTTGCGGATGGAAATGCTAACCACCTGTTCCCAAATAAGCAGCATATACAGTAAGACTGTTCTTGCTCACTCATCTAAACTAAGCAGTTGGAGTCCTTGTGGTTTCTTTCATTGTATCATTAAACACTGTAGTGCATGAGGTTAAGAACTCTACACTCTGTCTTTCAAAGAACTCTCTAAATAAAAATCACAACTTTTTAGGCTGAGGGAATAATGGGGCCACAAATCAACACTTATTCTGTCATGAAACATTTCATTTATGATTTGGTAACCATATGTGCTATTGCAGAATTTTTTTTCCTTCTTCTTTTAAGCATTTGAAAAATGCTCATTCAATATTGCTGTGCAATAATTGCTTTATTAAAGAAATGGCTCCTGTTTTTCTTCTGGCACTTACCATACACACCACACTGAATTTTCAGGTGATTAATAAGGGATTTTGAGGTTTTTTGAAGCTGAATATCGATAGATCTGAATGTTCGCGCTAATTTGTTTAGCAATTTTTGAGACAATCATTGTAATCTGGCACTTTCATTTAATTTATATTCTGTTAAAATTGATCTTAATTTAGAACGTTTCTTTTTTAACAGTGAACCTGAAGCTTCAAGTTCACGATTGCATTCATAGTTTTTTTGCAGCTGTTACTGAGCTGGGAAACTTGAAGAAATTCTTTGCAGGTATGATGGGTGTATTGAGGGTAAATTTGAAAAGAAACACATGTTTCTTGACAGATTAAGTGACACACCATATTTACTATAGCATCAGAAGCACCTTATTGACTGGACGTGATGCAGTAATAACAGTGAGACATGGTACCAATGCAACTTTGAGGGGGTATTGGCATTATGAAGTCTTACTAATTGTTGGGGGAAAAGGGCAGGAGAGAACGACCATGAAAAGTTACCATATAATGTAATAACCCTTTCAATGCGTAACTGAGTCGATTTTGGAACACATTTCCGTAACTTCACAGAACTTGTTTTGGAAACCTTTGCTTCCATCATCAGCTTTATGTTGACTGGCAGCATTGGTGTCTTTTCTGTGCTTCATGGTAGATGTTGTAAATGTGTGGAGGCAGGACTTCAAAATTCATAATTCTGTGCTGATATTTTTGGATGATGAACTTCTCTCATAGGATAGATACTAATGGATGGTTTACTTCTTTCAATAATTTGGTGTTTATATCTGTTTCATTATAGATCCTTTAAGTTGAACCTATTCTGGGAAGCTAGGTTTATGTTTCGAGAAAATCTTCTGAAACTTTGTATCAATCAGAACTTATTCAGTATTATTGACAAATTTTAAGGTCTGACTTAGTTATGGGCAATTCTCTCTGCCCTTTCCTTGGCGACTTGTTGTGGAGCTCTTTGAAATAAAGTGACTAGAGCCTTTTCTAATATTCAAAAGATGGTTTCGACATTTTGATATTTTTGCAGTAGTGCGCAAAAACTGTTCAGGATGTCTTAACACTACTAAATTTGCAAGAGAGAGCCATAAACTTCTCTATAGAGACAGAGGATGGACACCTACATTTTTTGGACATTAAAATTTTGAGAAATGAAAGCACTCACTCTCCTTTGTAATACACAGAAAGCTCACTCACACAGACAGCTACCTCAAATACAATAGTTTTAACCTGAAACCACACCAACGTGCAATTCTCAACAGTCTGGTACGCAGGTTGGTTAATTTTCCTTTAAGTAAAGATGAAAATGACAGGAGATACCAGAAAATTTCCAAGAGTCACTTATGAATGGGTTTAGTAGAAAATTGGTAGAAAATACAAAAATTTCAGAGGAAAAAAGAAATCAGGCAGCACCGTAATCCTAACAACCTTGGAAAACAAGAAAATGACAAATTAGACATTCCATTCATTTTTTGCATAGCAAGTTTCAGATTTTCTCCAAGCATAACATAAACCTAGGTCCACAGATTAACCTCAACTTGAAGTACCTGATGAAAACACCTCCCAAAGGCTGGGGTCCTCAGGATCAACTGCCAAGAGTGCAGTAGAGTATACATTGGTAAGACCAAATGTAACAAACATCCATACCAAAGAGCACACCTGGAACATAAAATATAAACAGACAACAATTTTGGATCCCTGCTAGGTTTATGATTAATATAATTTTGTGCTTCATTGTATCATTTTCCTAGGAATTATGTTTAATTGTTCAAATTAATAAAGTTATTTTGCCTATACATTATTTTGCACATATTAATAAACAAATCAGCTAGTGTAACACGTTTTGGGAAACCTACCATAAAACAGGTACAAACACTGAAGTATTAAGAGAAGTTAGCCACCCATGTCGAATGGGAGGAGATTCTTATCCAAAAACATAAGCACAGAATTATGAATTTTGAAGTCCTGCTTCCAGACATCTATATCAAAATCATGCCATCTAGCAGAGGGAAGAAGATGTCATTGCTACCAGTCAACATAAAGCTGATGATGGATGCAAAAGCTTTTTTGTAATTTACGTCCTCCAATGTTAAGTCATATCGGATGATGAATGGAATGGGTGAAATGATGCTCAAATGAGCCCAGGGTCCATAGAGTTTAGTTACCCGACTCTTTCATGATAAGGGAAAACCCCGGAAAAAGCCTTATCCAGGTAACTCACCCTTACCAAGATTCGAACTCGGGACCTCTTGAGCGTGAGACAGACATGCTACCATCACACTACCGAGGGGGGCATTGAAATATTTTAGTTAATTGGTGGAAATTAATCATTTCTTCACACTAGCCGTAAATAGGCTAATGTATTGATAGATAGTCAACATGAAAAATTCAATGTCAAGGCCAGGATTTGAACCACAGATCTCCTGGTTTCTGTCCAGTTGCTCTAACCCATTGAGCTACCATGGTCAACTTGCCGTCATGACATTAAATTCTCCATTTGACTCATATATTTGCCTGGTAGACCACTAAGAGCTCTCGCATTCAAGATACACCGTTTGTGGCGACTTACCAGCGTAAGTACTTGGGTCCCAGGCTTCATTATTTAACTCTTATTAATTTAGTTAATTGATGGAAATTAATCATTTCCTCACACTAGCCATATATAGGCTAAGGTTTTGATAGATAGTCAAGATGAAAAATTCAATGCCACGGCCAGGATTTGAACCACAGATCTCCTGGTTTCTGTCCAGTCGCTCTAACCCATTGAGCTACCATGGCCAACTTGCCGTCATGTTAAATTACAGTGTAAGTGAAGCAACTATGTCCCAAAATTTATCTGTACTTGCACTCACTGTTATAACATTTCAAGAAGCTAATTAAGCGACACTTAATATTAAAATATGTATTACACTATTTATATAGACAATTTGTTTTTATTATTATTATTATTATTATTATTATTATTATTATTATTATTATTATTATTATTATTATTATTATTATTATTATTATTATTATTATTATTATTATTATTATTATTATTATTATTATTATTATTATTATTATTATTATTATTATTATTATTATTATTATTATTATTATTATTATTATTATTATTATTATTATTATTATTATTATTATTATTATTATTATTATTATTATTATTATTATTATTATTATTATTATTATTATTATTATTATTATTATTATTATTATTATTATTATTATTATTATTATTATTATTATTATTATTTTTTTTTTTTTTTTTTTTTTTTTTTTTTTTTTTTTTTTTAACTTCTCTCAATGCTCCCAAGCAGCTGTATCTTGTCATTTTGCTATCTGTTAATTCACTGCTTTCTTCACAAAATGTAAGGCAACCTAAAATCAAAACTTTTCTATTATTGATAGTGCTGAAATTGAGTTTCCCTTTAAGAATTAAGAATTTGTAGTCTTCCTTACCTCTAATGCTTTGAATGCATCTGTGGTCACTGTCACAAACTACTTTGAACTTCTGTTCAGTGCTCCTTTTTTTTCATCTTTTTGCTGACAATTTAAATATGAATAAACCACACTCACCAAAACCAGCAATAAATTTACTTAGACCGTTATATTATACACATGTGCAAGCAATTAAAAGTTTTAACAGTGCATTATTTCTAGGAATGAGAGGTATGGGGTGAGGTGTATGCTATACTAAGTACTTGTATTGGAATTTAGGGTAAGGGCAAAAGCAACACTGGCACTGAATTTAAGCATTCGCATATTTTGTTGTTCGTTCTTTTTTTTTCTCTTTTGCTATCTCTGTTAAGCACCATTTAGTTAAAAGGAATTTTACTGTACCTAATTAAAAATATATCAGCTTCTTCTGTCTGAGAATATAAGGCACAAAAAGTGCCTTTAAAACCCTTTTCTGTTAGGGGAATGTGCTCACTTTCTTTACATATTGCTATTCTTTTTTGTTGTAACTTCCATTGGCAGTTGAACCATGAATGTGCTGGTAATGCCAGCATTACTTTGCCAGTTTTTTTTTTAAATTTAATTTCAGATATTAATATCCTGTAACAACCAGGTAGGAGATAGGCAATGGTGAATGAAAGAAATGGTTGAAATGATGCTGAACTATAAGATGTTAATATGTAGGCCACCACCACTAGTAGGATAGACTTTGTTTTCTGATTCAGATTCCAGTCATTTGTTCAGATTCATTTCAGCCTAGGTTTATTGTATTAACAATCGACTGGCACTAAGTGACACCTATAATCCAACATGGAAATAATCATGTCTGTCGAACCTGGAGGTCTGGTCACTTTTTTCTAAAGCAAATATCAAGCTACAGTAAAATTTACAAACAGGTTACAGAGCAACATATCAGCTTAAGACACTTGTGTAGGTACCTTAATGTTTCCACAGATGTGACTAAATCCACCACACCTTTTTTATGACTAGTGGTTATCGCTGCCAAACAAAGTGCATGGAAAGCAGAATAAAGTATTTTTTACTTCACATCCACAGAGCCATTCATTTTTCATGCAAATGTCCTGTTTAACATGGTTAACCATCACTTCTTTGTTCTTTATTTGTGTGCAAATCAACAGGAGATCTATCCATATATTTCAGTTTTGCCTTGTCTTCTAAGGGTAATGTAGAAAATGAGCTACTTAGTAAAAGCTTACCTTATTCATGTTAAACAAAATATTACATTACAATACTACATTCAAGACGTTTTAGTATTCCCAGTAGAAGCAGACATTTCTTTTAAGTGGCTGCTATACTGCTGGCAATGCAGGTAATATTACAAAATAATTTATTTGCTCTAGACATAGCTTTAAGTCAAATTAAAATGAATAAACAGTTGCTAAACTATGTAGTTTATCTACCCCAAGAGCAGTGTTAACCCCTGCCCCCCCCCCAAAAAAAGAATTATAATAAAGAGGTGGAGTTATAACTACAGGTGGTTAATACTGTGGTATAGCAATAACTACTTTTCATTTCATAGTCTTTTTAATGGACCTGCACTCCTTGCCATGTTTGATAATAGGCGCATATGTAGACGCATGCATTAGTTCTTCTGTCAACTTACACATTTCAGTCAGTTGTAGATGATAATAGCAGTGGTAAGATTTCTGTCACATTTGCAGCACTTCAGCATGTCAATTGAAAAAAAAAAAATTGTGAACAGAGAGTTATTTGTTAAATTATATGCAGGATATTTAGAGTTATTGAGCAAATTCTCGAGAGCCGAACAGTTTGTTGAAAAAAAAAAAAAAAAAAAAAAAAAAAAGTGGCCTATGTAGCAAATATTATCAAAGTATGTACCTAGATGGAAGTGATAAGTTGCAAATGAGTAAAATGCTTCAAAACTGAAAATATAGGTGAAACAGAAAACAGATAGAAATGTGACAAATTTATTTAAAAGACTAGGAATAATTGTTAATATTGGGTGATTAAGAAAAATCCAGTTTTCCTGAAAGTGCCCCAAAATTGCAGGGTATTGGTATGAAAAATAACTGAACTCATCAGCTTTACCTCTAAGAATGATTGGTACAGTGACTCCAACATCTTCAAATAACTGTACATCTTTTTAAGTTGTCAAGCATTGAAATACTCTTCCCACAAGATCCTGTTTGCCCTACAAAAAGGAAGAGCTACGAAGTATCAACTGCAGACACTTGTTTTAGTGCAGCAAATTGAGACAAAGAGAAATAAAAAGAGAAGGGCTTAAAAAAATTGCACTTGAAGAAGGCACACAAACTGAGGAACTCTTAGACTTTATAGTTCATGAATGGAATTATGTTTTATTACTTCATTTATTTGTTTTTCCTTCTGCTAGAAATAAAATAGAAAAGAAACAGCAAAAATAACTACTAACCATATACTTAAAATGTTGGCTGCCGGCTAGTAGTGGTTCAATATCAAGCTGCTTCTGTTCACTACGAAGCTTTGTTACGCTCTCCAGATTTTCTGAGCTAACTTTCTTTCCTTCAACAAGAAATTAATTTTCACCCCCACCCTTTTCCAAGTACTCAATCATATGCGTCTTTGGCAATGTCGTGCAGCACAGCTCAGCTCATTGCTAATTTTATTACTCATTCTGATGAAACTTGCACACAATTACCAAGGAGAGTGTCCTTGTATTAGCTGTCCAGTTACTGTTACTACACTTTCTTTTACAGTTTATAATTAAATCAAATTTGAATTTCATCTCCAGACTGCTTGAGTGACATGATCAACCAAGCGGATATGCCATAGGCATAAACACCGAGTAAACAAGCAGTGCTTTCATACACGTCTCATACAATACTTCTCTATATTCTTGAATCATGCAGTTCCAGACCATTCGACTCCAATATAAACTTTTCTTCAGCATCACATGTTGCCCAAACATAATATTAGCAAAATCCTTATGATTGATGTATTTATCCCCAAACACTAACTCTTTCTTAATTTCAATATGGATCTAATCTAATGCATCTGTTTTTGCAGTTTAATTTTGCACTATTCATTTCTTGCACTGTACAGGGTCATTTAATCCATTATTTGTGAATATGACCCAAAGTTTTATTAAGTTTTGCATACTGTTGAATGGTCCTTTCCAAAAATTGTTGGCATATGCAACTCTGAAATCTAGAATGAACAACATTACATAAGAATATTTTCAACAAATTGCTTTGGGTTAGCTCTTTTTCTGAGTTTCATCACTATTGAACAGCAATTCTGAAATTAGAAAATTAATGCTTTCATTCTCAAAATGTATCAGAATTTTATCCCGCAGGGTTTTTATATGCCAGTAAATCTATCGATGTAGAGCTGTTGCTTTTAAGCACACTTGAAAATTGTCGGTATGGGCTGTGTTTGAACCTGCTACTGCGGGTTGAGTAGGCCAGTGGCTAACCTGCTGAGCTACCCAGATCGACTCAGATTAGCACTTTATATCTTGCAGAGGGGAGTGAACTTTTTGGGATGTAAAAAAGAGTACCTACTTTTGAATTGAAGTAAAACCATTCATCTTTTAACTGATGTTTATTCATACATAAAATTGAATAGGCAGCGTGGAAAAAAGGGTCTGTGCCATTTTACATTTGAATAAGTGCTTCATTCTCCTTAATATCATGCAATGTACATCAAGCTAATTACTAATTATGTCATGTTTTAGTGACAGACTGTAGGGTTAGAAAGTTTTATTTATTTTTATTTATTTATTTTGTTTAAGAGAAATACTAATTAAAAAGCAAGCAGTAATGACTAATTTCAAACAAGCTTCTGAATGAGAAATTTTGTGATTCTGGGTGTGGGGTGAAGGTTGTGCTTTTGCATAGTATAGATTAATCACAGAAAACCTTGCTAGAGGTCCATTTTCTTCAAAGTGATAAAGGATTGCATGGTTGTCATGAGCATTAAATAGATAATATTAATATTATGCTGGTGGAATGATGGCAAATAGAATCTATTACTACTCCTTCTTACCCTTTTGTAGAATGGGAATTGGCAGTACCTACTTTTGAAGATGAAGCTTTTCTCAAAATTTGGTGGACATCATTTTAATCCCTGTTACTCTATTTGAAAGATGCAGATCACCTAAAATACAGAGCCTTGGCAAGGCCATTTCAAGACAACATTTAGATATGTTTAAAAAACTTCATAATTGTATTAATTGTTTCAATGCACAGTGCTACCCTAATCTCTCATACAGTGCAAAATACTGCTCTAGTTCTTCTGGTTCAGGTTGACAATGTAAAGACCAAGGGTATAGGGAGAAGGGAGGATGAATCCCCTTCAAAATCAAATTAGAGATTTGTGTTTGACAACTTAAGCCCTTACCTCTGATAAAAGCGTAAGTATATTGTAAAATGAATTTGACTTTTGGTACTAATGTTAGTGAATCGTATAGTTATCAATGGATCCATTATGCAAGGTTGGCTAAATACAATGTTGCATAGAATTGTACTACATAAATATGATTGAAGAAGCTTGAGCTCTGATGCTGGCAACACAATATGTTAAGATGCATTGCAGTGATGTCAAGAATTGGTGCCTGAAAGTTTCATTTTTGTTTTCTGTTCATTTATGCTAAGTTATAGATGTGAATATTACTTGCCATTCAGCGCAGGCTGTTAGTAGTCATTTGAATATACACAGCAGACTTTTCTTATATTATTTGTAGTTCCTGCTTAAATTAAAAAATTGTTAAAACTGTTGTGCAGTTTTGTGCTACCATAATTTTGACAAACCAGTTCCTCTTTTTCCTCACTTTACATAAGAACTGTCCTAAAATTTTACTATGTTTTCTGAAAATTTCAGCTTAGGATATTTTTCCAATTTAAGCCATTTCTCCACAGATAGCCCTTTACATTCTAGTATTAATTTTCAGCATCTTCATTTCCACTACAAATGGGACACTGGTTCTTTGGAGCACCCTTTCTTATTTCTTTTAATCTCCATACACCTGCAGTATCCTCTTTTTTCCTTATTTGTTTCATCTATATATGTTTACTTTTTCCAAAAGTTCTTCACTTAAATATGAAGTACTGGACACACTTCTAAATCACTAAAAGTTTTCAAATCATCTTGCCAATTTTCAAAAACCAGTAGAATTGTTTTTCTTTCTACAAGTTCTCCTGCCCCTCATTCTGCAAATCATTTTGAATTAATCCATCCAGAATTTCTTAAGCTCTTCTGTTATTAATTGTATTAGTTTGGGAACTAATTGTTTTTCACACTGTGTGTAAGATCAGAATTGGGAAGTAGAGTCAGACTGAAAAATTCATTGCAATAGTTGGGATTTGAACTCCGGATCTCCTGGTTTCTGTCCATTTGCTCTAACCACTGAGCTACAATGGCAACATTTCAGCACAACATTAAATTCTAAAACTGACTTGCATTTTCCTCAGTAATCCACAAGGATATCTGATGTACTTATCAGATAACATACTTTAATAGCAGCTTGCTATGGTGTAAGTGTTTTAAATCCTGGGCTTCATAGTTTAGACCAATATTATTCAATTAGTGAAAATTGTTCTTTCACGCTAGATGTGTATAGGACAAGGTTTGGAAAGGTAGAGTCAAAACTGAAAACCTGGTAATGGCATTGACTTTTTTCAGTCCGACTCTACCTTTCTTGTATGTTATTTCTTTCTAAATTCAAGATTCTGAATCAATATTTAAGAGCCCTTTCAATTTGGGCTACTTCCTTTACAATTGCACCAAGGAGACCTAAGACTTCCCTGCAAAATGTTGTATGTTGTCACATCCATGACTTCTTCTCCATCCAGCTCATACACCTCATCATATAACATTTTAATTGGTCTTTGTATTTCCATATTAAGATGTTATAATTTATGAATTATAACACTTTTATTAATGAGCATCTATTTATTGGTGCCAAGATATTTGCTTTTTCAATTTGTAAATGTTTTTGAGTGATACAAAAATTTGCTGAATGTGCTGTTGCTTTCTTTTTCTGTGTTGAATGTGCTTACTTCCTCAATGGTATTCTTTAGTTTAGCTTTTTTAATGTTATGGAATACTAGATTTATGTTGTAACTGTTTTTTCCTGCAATGTGAATTATGACTTTGTTCTTTGTGCTATCCTACTTTCTTTATACATGGGTATATTGAGTAGTGTGTGTAAGGCGTTATTATGCATGCTTGTGTGACCGGGTTATAGCTGTGATTTTTTTTAAATGTAATTTTCAGAGTTAGTCAACTTCCTGTAAATTCCAAATTTTAAAAAATTTTGGTCCAAATTCTTTTCTCTGAAAGTGAATTATCATTGACTTTCTTTCCTATTGTGAGTTGATAAGCTTTTTTCCTGGAGATTGAATAGTTTTAATGTATCATCTAAATGTATATTTGGATCTACTGCAAAGCTATCATGAACATATTGGTACCAAACCTTGAAGATCCATGGGAAAGTCATTTTTATTTGTTTCAAATGAACTCCTAAATAAACTTAAGAAAAAGGTGAAAGTGAATTATCAATAGATAGCCCTGATTTCTGCCTGTAGTATTTAGCATTAAAGCTGAAGACATTTTGTTCAATGCATAGGTTTGGTAATGGCATGCATTCTTATACCTCTACTGGTTCCATTTCGATTATGGTTAGCCATTTTTTTAACACTTGTCTGAATCTATGTCTAATTTTTTTATACTGGTCTAAAGTGTTTTTCAAATTTGCACTTTCAAACTTTGGAAGACAATTCAATTTATTTAATAGCCATTTTACCAAATTATATATGGGAAGCATTTATGCTATTAGTATTAGGTATCATGGTGTTTCCTGTTTTGTATATATTTGGTAAAGCAAAGATTATTGGTAATGTTGGATTATTTTAATTTTGTAAAATTCTTATTTACTTCCCTTTAGAGTTCTATTTATAGATCCGATGCAATAATTTACTGGCTTGGTTTCCACTTTTGTGTAGTTCATCTTGTAACAGTCTTCCATCTTTTTTGTATATTCTGCTTTTTCCAAAATTACTAGCTTAGTCCCCTTATCTGCTTTGGTGTATATGACTGACTTAATAAAATTGTTAAATTAAAAAAAAATTAAAATCCTACCAGTCAATAGATCCGCAATATACTAAATAAATTGTAAGGATTGTGTAAAGTTCTACATAGGGCAAGCCAAAAGAAACCTAACAAAGAACATTTTAAAAACATCAAATTGAAAGAGGAAGACAAGTCAGTGTAAACCATAACATTGAACTAAATCCAAAATTATTAAAAGTTGTGACAAGCCATAAAAAACTTGTAACATGGGAGAACATCTTAATATGGAAATAAAAAGACCATTAAATAAATTCTACAATCCCACCAGTCTCATCATTTGACAATTTAATAAAGAAGTTCACTGTTCCACACCTGAGATAAGATTGCAGGCAACTACATGCATTTTGAGGTTGAGAATGAAAGCAAGGCTCCCAAAATTAGTCCCTCAAATGAAAAATTAAGTGGCACGGTGTGGGGGGGGGGGGGGGAAATGATACTACAAATGTTTTATATTTTTCTAGCCACTTGATGTTTACATTAGGTGCTGATTATTTACAATTTATAAAAGTTGACATTCCCCCTTTATATTTTATCAATGCTAGTTTCTCTCTGACAGTTTAGGCTTCAAACCTGTTTCACTCTGAGTTCAAAGTAAACATACCGTAATCTATTGTTCCACAGAATACATGGCAGCACCATGTGGAAGTATGATGCAAGTACCTGCGGAAATTGTTCATGGTGGTGTGAAGATATCGGACATTCTGTAGCTTGAGCATCATTAACTTTTATACATTTTGTATGTGTTATTTCTGTACTTTGGGGTATATCCTGAACTGTTAACACAGTAACTAAAGATAGATAAAAGTGGTAGCTGAACAGTTGGACAGATATACCTAACTTCTATTCCATCTGTGTTTAAAATACTCGGATAAACTGCTCTTAACTTCAGGCTGTAGAAATGATTCATTTAATACCTAATATCTGTGTATCACTTTTGCTTTAAACTTTTATATGCAGGAAATGGGAAATGAAGTACAGAGCATGCATATAAACTCTTTAACATTTCCTTTACTTAAGAGATAAATCTGAGTGAACCCATTTTGTTTCATAAATATAACTGTTACAATAAAATGGTTCTTAAAATTTTTCTGCACAAGAATAACTCCAATGTTACCAGCTGAATTGAGCTATAATTCCTTTCATGGAAGTGTTGAAAACAGTGTTGTAATAAATTTAAAGCAAGTCAATTAATGACACTAAATAACATTTACTTTAAAATTTCCCGGAACATGTATCAGAGGCTATTTGCCTGCATTGTCAACCGGACATCAACTGGTTCTCAGTGGTGTAGCTGACAGACCTATGACAAAATATTGCCAGCTACACCACTGAGAACCAGTCGTCCAGTTGACAATGGATGCAAATAGCCTCTCAAACATGTTCCAGAAAATTTAAAAGTAAGTGTTGTTTAGTGTCATTAATTGAATCCCTTTAAATTTAATGAATTGAAGTATTTTATTTATAGGAAGGAACAACATGGTAAATGGGAAAGGTTTAGTTTGTTCATTGGCCAGTGAGAGCTCACATGGTTTTGTGTACACCTTTGAACTTGAAGTGAAACCACACATGCAAGGTCATTTTTGACATGGACAAATAAAATGGAAGTTCAAGTTTGCTAGTCCATCAAACAACATTTATAAGCAACAAATGACACAGTGGTTGAAGGGAAAACCAAAGCTAAAGCGTAATAAAGCAAATTAAAACTAACAAGGAATGGATGCAACAAACAAATAATCATATTTACCATGGCAATGGGCATCCTCTTATTTATTTTTCTGATCACAGTAATAACATTGGACCCCTATTCCCAAAATTATCTCCATAGTTCTGACTGGTGACGCTAGTAACTGTTAAATCATTCTTTTTCTCTTGCTTAAAGGAGTATGCACACTTTGATAAGTCCTCCTCCTGGTCTATAGTCTGTGCAACATAAGACATTTAAAAAATGCTGTGTATATTCATTTAGATACAATGCACCACATTCACATGTTCTCTCAGCACGTCATTCATCTTTTGAAATATTTGAGAAAGGTGACATTCCACAGATCTCAATGTTTTGGGCCACTGATTGTCTTCTTTATAAAGAAGTAGGGAAATCGGGCTCTAAGGTCAAGTATATTAATGTAATATCTGAAGGTATTAACATATCTGATTTTTGTTATTTAAATGAATAACTAGTTGACAAAAGAACTTTTTAAATCTGCTCAGAATTACTTACATTAATAACCCTGTAGTTAGCATTCCTGGGGTTCAAATTTAATGTGCAGCAGCAACCACTATGCTAGAATGTGGCCATTAAATTCCAAGAAGATTATTCTTAGCAATATTGAGATTTAATGTATTTATAGTGTTACATTTCAGATGTGTATTCTGGTATTCACTGGACATTTTAGAAAACAATTTTAGTAAACTCTCTATCTAGACTGGTCTTAAATTAGAAAGGATTTCAAACAAATCACATCAGTGAACATTCACATAGCTTTTGTTCATTTGTTACATTAACTTGTTCTCTTGACATTTAAAAGCTACCGACATAACGAATATAATATGAGGGTTAGAGCAGAAGTCATGGCAACTATGTATGTTTGTGAAAATATCAGTGCAGGTGATGAATTTGAAATATACAGATGAAAGACTTGCTGTCCTAGTATTTTTTTAACAAAAGAGGGCTCTGAGTGTGTCGCTAATAGCACAGAGAGCAATTTGAAATCAGTTGTTTGGTTACTGCTGTGTGAGATGGATGCAACTTGTGTCAAGCAGCGCTCATACATCAAAATAGCTCTTCTCCATGCGAGATGGCAAAGAATGCCACAGGGAGTTGGTGGAAGCTGCTGGAAATAATGTCCTTCCATATCAGATGGTTGCGAGGTGGGTAGGAGCGTCTCGAGGTCGCATGGCAACCATTTATCAGGAACACACTGAACGACCTATGAGTGTGCGGGCCATTATAGCACATGCAGTAACTGAGCACCTGCTGGAGGAAGATGGAAGATGGGTGTCGCTTGAGTTGCAGAGCAAAAGTGGCATCAAGAGACACACCATTCACAGAATTTTGCGAAAAGATCTGCACTTACGGAAAATTATATTGAAATGGATACCACATAAACTGACAGAAGTTGAAAAGTGGGTGCAATATACAATATGCCCTGCTTACCTTGCATGATGGCAACAGAACGATGTTCATTTCCATTCACAAATAATTGCCATTGATGAATTTTGGGCCCAGGCATACGAACCGGAACTTAAATGGCACTCTGCAGAGTGGCAACGTGCTGGATCACTAGGAAGGCAGAAGTTCCATCAGAATCCTTCCCTGGTGAAATTGATGGTGATTGTCACTTATTACATCAGGTGTGTCATTGTTTACCACTTCCACATGAGTGAACTGTGACAGCAGTTCACTACAGGGACTTTCTGCTATGACAGGTACGCAGTGCTAGAGTTAGGAAGATTTGGAGCACCCACCATATTCTCCTGATCTGTCTCCATATGACTTAGATCTCATACAAAAGGCAACATGACAGGACATTAAAACAGCTGTGCAACAACAAATGAGCAGATTCACACATGGTGAGGTAAATGGTGAAGCAGATGCTATACAGCGCCTTCCACACCGTTGGCAGTGTGTCGTGAAGGTTACAGGGAACTACTTTGAGGGCCTCTAGAATGTTTGTGCATGGTACTCATAATTGGCACATGCAACCTGTATTGTCATGTCAACTAGTTTCATAAATATGCAATTTTAAATATTGGAGTGTTCTTAAATGTTCATACACATAGTCCATTCCTTCACCTTTCATTGGTATTGTCATCCGAACGTCGGAACTCCCGATAGAACAGGCCGGCAGTAGGGCTAGACGGTAAGCATTCAGCCCACGCCTACCCATTTGTCTCATGTCACTAACTGAAGGGATGATTAGGAGAGTGGTGCAAGCCCTGTACCGTCTCTCTCCACACCCACCAGACGTTTTGAAACCTCGGGAAAATTGTGCGCGCCGCGAACCTTCCAGAAACGGCAATCTTCCCTATGTAAGGCCTGTAGTTGGCGAGTCAGTTCAGTTCTTGGCGATCAGCTGTGAGGAGCGCCAAGTGAGTGAACGGACCGGAAGACTGTACGTGCATCGGAGGAGTTGTGCGCAATTGCGAGTGCAGAGTGTACCTATGACAGACGAACTGGTGGATTGTAATTGTGTGCGCTACGTAATTCTGTGTAATTGGCAAGTGTTCCAACTGTAATTCGGTGGAAATAAAGAACATTTTGAGTTTGTGCAATTGGACTTTTAATTTCACGAACCCACAAAGTCACAGTATATTTCAGATTCTCCACCCGCACTGGTATATTCACCAACACACATAGTTGCCATGATTTATGCCGCAACCCTCGTATTTCATCAATGTGCAGTTTTGCATTTTGCTAGCCTAGCAGGATTTTACAGTTATATGATACAATGGTTATTGAAACTGTGAAATTCCTCAGTGTATTTTATCTATTTTTAATGGTGGCTTTAATATTCTTTTCATTTGTGAAATCTTTAGGTGTGTCCAGGAAAACAGTAATTCCTTGTATGTGTATGATGAATCTCAAATGCTTTTAAAGGTTTCATTCATAGAACGTTTGAAATAGTTAATTAAAAATATTGCAATTCAAAAACTTTGGCTGCAAGCTTAATTTGGAAGGTTTGACTAAGTAATTGATAAATTATGGGAGCCTTTTTTGGAAGCTTTTAATCTAAAGTGCCCTTTGTTGTGTTTCAATTTCAGGCTAAATTCAAAGTGTACCAACAAATTTTTGTGTAACATTTCAACTTGGCACATGTAGTGGCTTGTCTGAAAATTGATGTAGTTCCTCCATGTAAACCACCCTGAATTTTATGGGTACCAATTTCAACAAATTTTAAAATTCTCAACAAAGTTTCTTCAATATAAAATCCCAAACTTTATAAATGCAGTGATTATGTTATGCATATAGAGTTGCAGCAGAGTATTCATTAAGATGTGTGGCTGGTCTAATTGGAATTTTCTTGACACTGGGAAACATGCTGTTTGCCAGCATAGTCAGTGCATTGGTTTCTCATGCACATTATAACCACCACCACACACCTTTGTCGTAGAAAATGTTGGAAATGATGTCCACAGATCTTTCACACCTGTAAGACATTACACTCATTAATTTTTCGTGGCCATGTAAATAAAACCTGCTTTGTACACAAAAAGTATGTAACATGGATCAGTAGAATGATCATTAACACATTCTATATCCAGTTGCAGAAATTAACTCTCATTAGGGCATGGTTGCAATCCATGAACTATTATCTCATAGGGTTTTAATTTTAAAAGTTCAGTGGCATTCCAAGCCTGATTCCCTAAATCTGTTCGCAAGATTAGAAATTATATGTGGGGTGCATGAACAGCAGTGAATCTGTCAAATTGCCATCTCACTTCTCTACAGTAGTTTGTCATATAGGAGTCATATATGAAAATTCTGTACGCAAATATTTGGCATTATAACAGCATTATAACACCGAAACACGTGGTCTCTCATTGTCAAGTTCAGCACAGACTTTGTACTGACTAATTGGAAGGCAAACAGAGAGGGAAAATGAAATGTGTAGTGTTTAACGCCCACTTTTACTACATACGGCACCGCAGGCAATGGCACTGATGATACATGAGATGAAGATGGAGCACCGGTGGAATGAGATGGCGGGGGAAACCGGAGATGCTGGAGAAAACCCGCTCCAGCGCTGTGTTCTCCACCACAAATCTCACTTTGCAGTCGCCTGGGATCGAACCCAGGCCGCCTAGGTGAGAGCCAAGCAGTCTAACCACTGAGCTACGGCACGGCCTAACAGAGAGGGAATTGAACCACTTAGAAACAGTGCAGTGCAGGGCAAGCAATTCTCAGTAAGTTGTTTGTGTGTTTAAATAAAGGCTGTGCAAATGTTCTGTAGTAGTGGATGTAGCTAAAATTAAAATGTATAGCAATCAAGTGAATTTGTGCAGTACTTGTTCGATTTTCCTCATATAATCAAATTCAGTCTGAATACTACTTTTTTTTTTCCTTTCAAACCCATGAACTACCTTTTGATGAAAATTATGGCAAATCTCATCAAACTGACATATTGCTCCAGCAGTCCAAAGTTTTATTTCATTTTTTTGTTATAGATAAGATGCTTGTTTGGCATTTAAATTTGTGAAAATTAACATTTATACAACAAAGATCTTTAAGTAAAATAGTAAAATAAAGTAAAAAACTTTAATAATGATTGTGGTGTTGCCCCAATTTTTTTTTCCATCAGGGAATTCTTAGAACTCTATATACATGTGTTAAGTGTTGAAAAACTGAAATATATACCTTTGAATTCCACTAATTTGGGAAAAGCTAATCATATCTTTCACTTATTGCAGCATGCAGTAGCTAATAGCTTTATTTGCATGAGTAGAGTTTATTGTTTTAATTATTTTGCTATTATTGTAAGTCTTTGACAGTATGACTTTCATCATATACAATTTTTCCAAAGAATGTACTGGAGAAACTTTCTATTTCTGTTGCCTTGAATGTAACATTTCACAAATTTCAGGAGAAGTTGCCAAGAATTGATAAACAGTCCAGTGCTAAAATCCGTATTTGTTTCAATTAAGGTTTATGTACAGCCATTGTATATTTCACTCGTGCCTTTTTCACAAATGCTAATTTCTACTGCCCAATATCATATTCCTTTATTTAACTAATCCTGTTCAACAAAAGGTTGGTAAAATTTTACATGTCACTTGAAACAATCATTCAAATAGTACATGCATTTAGAATATTTAAAAATAATTTAATTTTTTTCCCTCCATCAACTGTTAAGTTTTTACCAAATTTGAAGTAGATAATTTCAGTAGTTTCCAAAAGATTATTCCAAAGATCAGATAAGTGCCTGCTCCAATAAAAATCATTTCCATTTTCTGCATAGCTTAAAAATTGGCACTTGAGTGTGTTCACAACCATTTTTTCAGAAGAATCTATTTTTCCTGTTTTATTTTTTTGAAAGTGAGATTTTTCTGAATCCACTTTTCCAAACACTAGATGTGATCATTGCACATTGAGGAATTACCTTGTTCCTATGGCTGCATTGCCAATGGTCTAAAACAATTCTTGGAAGCAATAGACAAATGTCATGAAACATGAAAAGTAAAGTGAATCAAACTAAGACACAGATTATAGTATTTCAGAAATGGGGAAAATTAAACAAATATGAGAAATGGGAGGAAAAAGAGTAGAATATAAGGTTTTCCAAGAGTGTATGTACTTAAAAGTTGAATGAATGAATTTATTTCCACATAATATATTTAGTTTTTATAGTTCTGTTTTGTAATCACATGTTCATAGAAAAAATACAAGAGTATTAAATACTATTTACTCCAGAGTTACTCTGTAAACAGGAGGCCCAAATTGTTTTAATCTATCAGGACAACTACATGTAAGGATGTATTCAATCTCTATCCAGATTAAACTATACTTCTTTGAGATGTGATTCCCCAGTTTTGTTAATTTTCTTAGTTTTATTTTAACCTTACCTAGATCCCCAATCTTGTAAGATCTTCTTGTTTGTTTATATATTCACCAACTTTTCACCCATTAATCTCTATTGGTATACCAGCCCATTTCTCAATCCTAAATTTTCCTCTCATTGTCTTTGTTTCTTCACATTCAAAAATGCCATGCCAGTAAATTATTATCTTTCAATTTACACAGTGGGCATTCTTCTATTTTCAAATCTCTCTTATTCTTTCCAATTTAACTACCCCCTGTTCAGGCCCATACAGTTACCTCATTAGTAAACCTGTCACCTATATCCACATAATTTTCCCTACTCCATGTTTTTTATAACTCCTTGGATACTCTGACTTTATGTTGCTGAAACTACCCATATTTTAATATAAAATAAAAAGTATTTCAAACAGTGGGGTGCCATTGTTATTAAAATTAGGAAAATGGGTCTATCTTGCATACATTGTACTCCTAAGTGGAGAACAGTGTATTTAAGTTTGCCTCATTTAACTAATTTTAATAGCCAATATTTCTTATTTCAATGTAATTTTGTAATTTGTTTCAAATATGAATTTTCTGTCTAAGCAGGCAATTTTAATTTGCAATCTAATATTTAAAGGAAGTTTATATATTTATGGGACCAATGTGGTGAAAATTAAATCAAAATGATAAAAGTTTACTATTTTGGCTTTTTAATTTTTGTTATGTCCAACTCTAGAATGTTTTTTTATAAATATTTTATTGGAGTGAAAATAAGAGCTAAGTGACTAAATATCCGAAGTGGTTGCACACATGCGGGTTTATCGGGCGTTTATCACATTTTCTCAATGTTCTAAGAGCATTTTCATAACATCTGCACACACGTTAATTTCTAAATTGTTCTTTAAGTAAAAACTACTATTTAATACAAAATACATAAGCAACATTTCATCCAGTTTTACAATAAATATTCCAGCGTGGTTTTGTCAGGTACATTTTTTCAACTCCTAAATTATTTTTTAAACCAATTTTAAAAGCGTATTTCTTACCTGAAATGCTGTTTTAAAATTGTGAACATTGCTGTGTAAGGAAAACTTTTTTTAAATAAAATAACTAATTTCTTAAAAGATGTTAACTAGGAATGACTTAAATATATTTAAATACATAAATACATTGGAACCACTCTTCTGTATTCTTGGACATTAAGTAGTAAAAAAAATTCAAAATGTACTGCAAAGTCCTGTTTACTGATCTTCTGCAGCTAGAAATAGCGCTTCAAATATTAAATACTTGCAACAGTTTGGACTGCGTTTGCAATTGGCCAAATACTAACTTTTGTTAAATCCTTAACATAGAGTTAAGGGAATGTTGCATTAACACCAAGTTTAAACACAGTGTTAAAACCAACATTATTCAATCAAACAGAATTTGAGCTTCAATGTTAAATCACTTCAGAATGTTTTAAAATTTAACATTGGTTGGTTAAACTAGCTATTATAAGGTTAAACTAAAATTTTCTGGATATATGTTTACTCCTTGAGAATAAAATAATTTTGATTGAAAATAAATGTTATGCAGGACTTGTGGCATTTATCATTGACAGCAGTGTTTATTGAATTACTCATATCTTGGGCTACACACCACCTAAAATATTGCTTCTTGGACAGTCAGCTTCAACATTTCCAGCCCTTTCTAGTGTTGTAGTTTATACTAATGAACTTTCGCTGGATTTTTAATGCAAAGAGAAAAGTGAAAATCATTGTGCTAGTGTGTTATAATATTGGCTGTCTAGGATAGGTTACTTGCACTTGCCCAGCTTTGTCTAGCTCCGCCTCTCCACCTCTTATTTCATATATACCTTAAAACCTTTCTCTTTGGTTCCCTCCAACCCCCATTATTAAACCTAATACCCAAGTAGTCAGATTTATTAACTATTTCAAGTTCTACCCCTTCCCAATATCATTTTTCATTGTTTAATAGCTTGTTTCCTTTCTTAAAAACCATGACTTAATTTTGTAGTATTTAGTTTTACTCTACACTGCTTGCAAAAATTTGGATATTGCTTCAGTTGCTTTCACTAGGCCAATACTGTAATTGATCACACTACTAAGTTGGAAAAATAATAGTCCTGGTATTTCAACATTTTCAGTTGTGGGCATGTTAAGCTTTGCTAACTTTAAAAATGCTGTTAATGAATCGGTTAAAGAGGATGGGGCTTAACTTACACCCTTGTGTTCAGATTATCTGCTGTTGCTGTATCATGTGGAATCTTCAGTATAGTTTTCATAGTACAAATTTTACAGTGCTTCTATAAACTTGTCACTTTCATTCTATTCAGTTTGACTATAGTGCATTGCAGTTGATTGTATTGAATGCTTTCTCAGAATCAACAGACAAGCCAGAATAGCCTTCCTCTTTGTTGATTTGCATATTATCTGCCATTGTATTTATTATGAAAACAGTATCTACTGTTTTGATTTTCCTGAAACCTGCTGGAACTCAGATAATGTATTTTCCTTTTCTACCCACTTTTGCAACCTTTCTGACAGAATGCCAGTTATAGCTTGCCTAAGATTGAATAATAAGCTAATTCTTATATAATTAGCTGGTTTGTGTATATTACTTTTTTCTTCAAATATTGATATGATAAATGATGTTCATCAGCTTTTAGGAACTTTACCTTCTTCAAATGTTGAATTTAGTATAGGTACTGTCTCATAAGTAATTCATTTTTAAGGAAAACAATTATTTGAAATGTGTTCTGACAAGCAATTAACTAATTTTCAAAGTATAGACCATTAGATTCTATGGTCTTGAGCCATCGTTCAGTGAGGTTTATTATCCCATGATGGTACCAATCTCTGGTTTTTGATGCGAAAAATTCAGTGACACCCACTTGCACTACTACAAAGTTGTCAATTTCTTCCACGTAGAAAATGGGCTATGGAGACAATCTGATAGTGTGAGATTTGTATGCTGGGTGTGATAGCAGTTAGATTCCTCCCAATTTCTGAATTATTTTTGCCATGTGTAGTATGGGGTGTTGTATTGTCCTGTTGCAATGGAACTCTTGTTTCGGTTAACTAATGCTGGGTATCTGTCTCAAAATTTCATGAACTCATTCCAGTTGAGAATAAAAAACCGCATCAATCGCCTGCCTGTTTGGAACAAACTCCCAGTGAATCACACCTTCAAAATTCCACCACATTATTTTGGGACTGAACTGATCTTTTGAACTTGGCAGGAGGGCGGGGATCAAGCACTGTTTCGAGGCATCAGGGTTTTGGTAATATAACCATTTTTCATCACAAGGAACAATTCTCCTTACAGATCATTTGATTACAGATAAGCTGACAACATATCCACTCTACGTTCAACCTGTTGAAGTGTCAGTTCACGAGGTACAGATCTAGAGCTTCTTTATGATTTTCCAAGTGTCTTAATGTGGTGATGTACTCATATGGTGTCTTTTGATGCACCTAGTTCTTCTGAAAGCCTAGGGTACTCTTTTGCAGATTTTCTCCTAAAACTTGGCATGTATCCTCAATATTGCATATTTTAGGTCTTCTCCTTCATCTCCATTGTTGAAACGTTGGATCCATCATTGTGCCACACACTCACCGACACCTTCTCCTTCCATTTCATGTATTCTTTGAGCTGTGGCTGCAGCTTTATAATCTTGTCCAGTAGTGTTTTAGAAGGCCTCTTAAGTTGAAACTTTATCTCCATTTTGTGATTGTTTATTAACAACTGAAGACTGATACATGCTCGCAATGTATGCAACATTTTCCATGGCATTCTGCAAATAGCATTGCCAAACCAAAGAAACCCAATAAAGTTTCCAAAACTCCAAAATCAAAAAACCGACTTTACTTACAAGACCACTTAATATATCTGTGCCAATAGCATACTTCTGTTTATGTCCTGAATCCAAGCCCTTCAAATTCCTTTGGGATACCATTAATACCACAAGCTTTATTACTTTTTTACCTTTTTATTTGTCCCTTTACTTTATTTTCATCATTCCTCTATTCCAGTACCCTACATTTAGTGTATTGATTGCCCACAGAATTTGTTTTCATTTTCACTTCATTTATGTAATATTTTGACTGTCACTCATATTCTTTTGTCATTTCTATTAGTTGCCTTCAATATTTTCTTTCTGATATTCTCCCCACAGTTTTTCTTTTTCTCAAGAGCAATTTATGTCCATCTTTCCATCAAGAAATTCTCTATTTCCAAAATAATACCATATTAAAACAGCTAGACCAAATATTGTTTTCCACTATAAAATATTCCACTTCTTGCCTGATTTGTCTAAATTCAAAATTATTTCTCTTTCTCATAGAGAAATAGAGAGGAGGAGCTAAAATTGGAGGTGGCTCATGGGAGAAGCAAAAGGGAAAATGCTATTGTAGCCATCTAAGGATGCAAAAGTAAAGTATCAGGCATAGAGGTCAAGGCGTTAGAAAGAATCTATAACATGGTGGCGGGTACTAAAATGCTGTATAGAAGTGTGGAGGATGGATAAAGGTTGGGAAACGGTATACTCCATTCACTTCATATACTTAGAATTAGGATAACAATCTTTGAAATAAATGAGTATTGGGAAAAAAGGATTCAGAAAAATGTACATCAATTACTTAAATGTTTGATATTTCTATGCTTCCTTTTCTAATTGAAGTGTTAGGACAAAGAGTAATATTCTAAATATTGGCTCTATTTACCAAGAATTAAAGAAATTTCCATCAAAATTAATTATATATAATTAAAGTTCATCTTAAAGACACATTATAATATTTTAGCTTAGTTTGTAGCCTTTTGATACATAGCAAAATGTTTGTCGGGTACTATACCTGCATGGTTGTGAAGTTTCAGCAGATAATGAAGTACTGTGGAATGAATTATTGTAATATTAGGTGGCACCACATTTTTGAGATAAAGATGTAGTAAAATTATAAATTATTTTACTACTAGAAGAAATTAGCAGAGATGTGAAACCCTCTTGATACACAAATACCTTAACACATTTTCTAATTGAAATACATCAACTGAGAATATTTGTAACATTTTACAGTCAGAACTCAAGACCACACTCTCCTGTGCAGTCAGACACAGAATATGAAATGAATCGTCAATCAAAGTTTGTGGGAGAGGAAGATGAGCAAACATGGCGTTGGGGTGAGCTCCCCAGTCCACCCAAGCGTACCCTGATGCCATCACAGCAGTCACGCAACTCCAGCAAGCTTGAGACAAATGAGCCAGAACCAATATCCTCCAGTGATGAGGAGACCACAAAGAAACAGGAGGAAGGTTAGTAATGCGCATAGTCTCATTAATGTATATCTTTAATTTAGGTAATATTTGTGTCATTAGGAAATCAAGCACCAGAGATCCAGATATTTATTTTGACTTTTGAGAGCATGAGTTTGAATATGTCATCACTAGGAAACAAATTTTACTACTTCGGAATTATTGCCTACAGTACTACCAAAGTTAAAATCATGAGTAATGTGTAGGATTCCTGTGTGAATCACCCAAACTTCGAAGTACTACCACTAGCAGCATTTAGTGTGATGGTAAGAGAGAATCTTTTCAATGCCATGGTTCAACTATTTCTTTATGATATCCTGCATTTCAAAAGCATTCAGTCTGAACATGATTAAAATTAACACAGCTCATTTTGAATGTGATGTAATATTTGTGAAACTTGTGGCTGGTTCACAACAACCTGACAATAGAAACAAGAATAGACAGGTAAACTGCATACAGTTTCATATGCAACAATATGGGAATGACAATAGGAATGCATATTGATGACTACATATTATCTTTGATTGCTCTTATAAATAGAAGCTCACGTGTATGCTTATAACATCAAGACAAATGTTTTGTTCTATAGATGTTATTGGGAAACACTTTCTAACTCTGGGAAATTTCAGTTTGGAGATATTTATATGAAACTTTCTAACACATCGCTCTAAAACACTGTACAATTTACCATTTAATTTTCTTCCATATTTGAATAGAACACTCAAATTTATTTTGAACTTTTCTCTATAGTAATTTGTAATTTTGTAATTTTAATTTATTTCTCATCTTTCCTTTGTAACATTTTACATGTGGATAGGATTGGAGGTAATGATGATGGTTTTTTCGAAGCCCTGCGTTGTGGCGACCATATATAACATTATTAAATTTTAGATGAGTCATATTTCTTACACATCTGCTTCACTTTCGTATTTAAAGTTGGTTGGATCTAACTTTCGCGTGTTCCTCTTGACTTAACGTCACTTCAATATATCGAGATTTAACTGTATTGGAACACCACAGTGAAGCGAAAAATTATTAAATTTTAGATGAGTCATATTTCTTACACATCTGCTTCACTTTCGTAAGCAGATGTGTAAGAAATATGACTCATCTAAAATTTAATAATTTTTCGCTTCACTGTGGTGTTCCAATACAGTTAAATCTCCATATATAACATATTTTTACATATGGGAAGGAAGAGGAAGGCTGATGATATGAGTGATAATATGATGCTCACCTTTGATGTTCTTGGAGTTGGATTCCAGAAGTTCCTTGGCTGCTCTCGTAATGACGAGATCTTATCTCTGGGCATAGTCTCGGTGAAGAAGAAATTATATGATCCTTTGGTATGATGAAATAATTACTCTTCATTCAATTTATTTTCTTTGCAAACTGGTGTTTTAATTATAATAAAACATGCTGAAATTGTTGTGTACTCTTTACAAAGTAATTCTTCTTTTAGTCGATACAATTCAGTTTTCAATTAAAATTATTGAATTAACTTTTTCTAATACTTTACAAATAATCGTTAAGTTGTCTGTTCATAAAGAATGCTTGATGCATTAGTTATTTAATATACACTCGCGGACACATTCAAATCATGAATGCTAAATGCATAAAAAAAATGTCTGCAAGACTTCGGACAGACACTTACACACGTCCTATTTGGCGGTGGTAACATGCAGAAAAAAGCTTCATTAGCTAGTCCCCTCCTTGCTCATTCACGTTGCTATGGTGATTCAACATTCCTTGAATCATTTTATTGTAATTTCTTTCATAATATTTTATTTTAAACAAAATTAAACATTATTTAACTTTAAGTAATGTTTCATCAGAATTAACATTAGTTTTGTTGATATTTAAATAATTATTACTATTTACCTTTCTCTTTCTCTATCATTACATCACATTCACACTTTCAATTGTCACTTTTAATCTCATTTCCTTTCTATGATAATTGAATTGTTTCGGATGCCTCTATTCAAAATGTATGGGTAAGTTTCTCTTAAACTAATCAAATCAATAATTATTTTCCATAAATTTTGAATATATCCCCTGTGTTGTGACTATTAACAACATTAACAATGATCAATAAAGATCAACAATGAATTAAACACAAAAAAATGTAACAACAATGAACAAAACTATTAAATTAAGAACGAACATTAAATAAAGAATTAATTTTCCAACCCTAAAATATATACAGTTTATTTTTATATAAATTAACTCTAAAAAAATTTCAACCTATTTACAATTTTTTTTTTGAATACACACCATATTTTCTCTCCGGATAGTGATTGAGTCAAACTTTTGTATCACAAACACCATTTTGTAAAGGAATTTGTTAAAAATCATGCTATCTAACTAGTTTGATCTAGGGTTAGGTGTATGGGGACTGAATTACTATTCAATGGTGGGCAACATGATAACATGATAGGATTTTCAGGATTTAGGAATATATGGCATATTTCAGTATGGATTTTATAATTGTATTCTTGATTTTGTATTTCCATTTGTTAATGTAAAAGGAAATAAATTACTACTACTAAACTAGTTTGATTGAGTGTCCGGTCTTTTGAATGGCTTCAATAATGATTTAAGATATCTGCCATGGATCTTCCCCATCTTCCAGTTGTACTTCGTAAGTATGGTCACCAAATTTATTTGTTATCTTGAATGGTCCTTTATATATTAGATTCATTCTCCAATACATTTTTCTTTGAGCATCCAAAATATTGAATAACTTTACTAGGACTTCATCACATATCTGAGGATCCCAAGAAGTTGTCCCTCTTTTAGCTTTTTGCAATCATTTTCCTGCTTTAACCAGTATTTGTTGTTAAGGTAAAACCATTTTTTCTTCTTCACTCAAATTATTCTGGGAGTGTTTTAAAGTAGAGAGACCGTCAATACTAACGGTTTGGGTGTCTGACCAGTCATCAATTCAAATGGTGTAAATTTAGTAGTGGTGTTCAGAGTTTGATTGATGACATTTTCAATGGTTTCACATTTATACCAACCCTGGTGGAATGACTAGAGTATATGGAAGTAGAAGCCAAGGTTCCTCGTTACCCTCTCGCATGGGTTTCCCTGTGGAAAATAAGCTGATGAGTTATACAATTTGATATTGTTCTCCTTAAGTGCAGAAGTGAATACTTTTGCTGCACTGTAATAATAATAATAATAATAATAATAATAATAATAATAATAATAATAATAATAATAATAATAATAATAATAATAATAATAATAATAATAATAATAATAATAATAATAATAATAATAATAATAATAATAATAATAATAATAATAATAATAATAATAATAATAATAATAATAATAATAATAATAATAATAATAATAATAATAATAATAATAATGGTTTATTCACTTATAGACATGAAATACATGTATCAAGTATCGTCGAAAAAGTTTACATATTACAATATTTAGTTAAATACATCAAGATTTACAAGTTCTACAAATTTTACAATGCATATAAAGAGATTAATAATTAATTTAAGTGTCTTTATGGTAAAAAAAAGAAACAATCTTCGGTTTTCCCTTTCTTTGAGGAGGGTCTCGCGGTTCTTCCTGTCCATTGGTCATAAGGTGAAGATCTCAGTAATATGAAACAGAAGATGTAATAAACTGTATTAGTATTTTCTTATTTGTTAATACTGAATGAACATAAATAATAATAGTAATAATAATAATAATAATAATAATAATAATAATAATAATAATAATAATAATAATAATAATAATAATAATAATAATAATAATAATAATAATAATAATAATAATAATAATAATAATAATAATAATAATAATAATAATAATAATAATAATAATAATAATAATAATAATTCATAAATATGTACTTATTTACTGATTTCAGAAATATATTTTAAAGATTATACTCACTTGTTGAAATTACAAATCAAATTGCAGATATTCATCTATGTCATAAAAGGCCCTCTCAATTAAGTAATTTTTTAAACATTTATTAAACTTGGAACCAGTTGATTGTTTAATTGTGGCTGGCAGCTTATTGTATAAAGTTCTTCCAATTACAAATGGATTTTTATCAAAAAATTTCTTACTCTTTGCTTCCCTGTACGTATTCTCTTTAGTTCTTGTGTCATATTTATGTATATTGCTATTACTCCTTATATTTGTAGTTCTCCTAAGTAGTAAAATAACTCTAAAAATATATAATGCGACCACTGTAAGAATTCTTTCTTTTTTAAAAATTTCTCTACATGAATCCCTTGATTTTAATGAACAAACAATCCTTACACACCTCTTCTGTAATACCAGTAATCGTTTCAAATTCTCTTTAGATGTTGTACCCCATAATTCAATACCATAATTCAAATGAGGATGAATTATTCCATAATAAATCAATTTTAAATTAGGTTTATCCAAATAGTGTGCCACGTAATTTAATAGATAGATAACCTTACTTATTTTATTGCATGTATAATTTACATGTTTTGTCCATGATAAGTTTTTGTCAATATTCCATCCTAGAAATAAGTGATCATCTGTTGTATCTATTTCTTCATTTCCAATTTTAATTTTTTTTGCATTTATTCATAACCCGTTTTGGACACGAAGTATCGAAGTGTTTATTAAATATGAGATAAAACTTCTCCCATTTTTCATTGACACAGTCAGTATCATGTACTTCATCCCATGATTCATGTTGTAGAACATTTTTGAACACATTTATATTATATGAATTGGTTTTCCTTGTTCTCGCTTTTACAGTATTATCACTTCTAAAAATAATTTTTTGAATTTTCATTATCTGTGCCTTATGATCAGAAATAAAACTGTCAAATACTTCTACTTTTATTCTTTTACTATCTATATTTGTGGCAATTTGATCTATAGCGGTAGCTGATGTCAAAGTAACCCTAGTCGGTATTTTAATATGCATTTTAATATTAAACATATTTAATAACTCTAAGTTTTGTATACACGCTATTTCCATTGATAGATTTATATCACCTATTATTACAATGTTGTTACTGTAAACTGAGTATTTTGTCAACACTGTTTCTAATCCTTTGAAAAAATTTGAAATCTCACCACTTGGCGATCTGTATACTCCAAAAAGTAATATGTTACCCTCTTCAGTATTAATTTTAACCCCAGCAATTTCAAAATCCTTTTCTATGCAATATTTATTTAAGTTGTATATTTGCACAATTTCTTTGTAGTTTTCATGAGCATATATTGCAACACCCCCATCTTTAAATTTACTTCTGCTAAAACTATTTTGTAAAATAAAATTGTCAAATTTATAATGCTCAATTTGGTTTTCCTTTAGTCCATGTTCTGTAATAACTACAAATATAGGGCCTACTTGATTTATAAGTATATTAAATTGCTCAATTTTGTTTGCTAAATACTGCACATTTTGATGCAGCATGCTTAAGTAATTGTTTTCATTATTTTGTGTTACAGATACCATATAATTTTTGTCTGAATCTTCTACTTTATAATCCCCCACCTTAAAATCATTTAAACGATCAGCCTGGCTCCTTTTAGCAAATTCTAGTTTTTTGATACATTTTGTTCACAACTGGCAATAACATCACAAAGTAGCTTACCAAACTTAACTGATCCTCTCCTGTTCAAGGGGAGACCATCCCTTGCAAGATCTTCATTCTTTATCCAGTAGTTCCCATCTAGCATCACACCGTTCTGAACGGAGCACATCCAGTCTAGTTGTTTGTTAAGGTGATCCACACGCCTCCAGTTCATGTCTCTTCTATATAACACACCACTGACGATTACCTTTGTTAATGGGCTATCTTCTTTTACTTGTTTCACCAAATCCATAACATCACCCATAATTACGTCAGCATTTATCCCCCTGCGTAGATCGTTTGTCCCAACGTGAATTGCCACTATATCTGGTTTCACCTCTTTTAGTTTGAGCATCTCCGTTTTACGTTTCAGTTCTTCGGCGCCTATTCCCGGGAAGCACTGCACCTAATGTCCCATTTTCCTACACTCATTGCCGGCATATTTTACCATCGAGTCTCCTAACACAATAACCCTCGACTTTTTCAAGTTTGCATTTTCCTTTGATTGTGTTTTCAGAGTTCCATTTTCATTCTCTGTCGCCAATAACGCTTAAAATTTGTTAAACACGGGTACCTTTGCATTTTGGTCCAACTCCGCCATACTTTTGCTTTTGTTCCCTCTGTTTTTGGCGACTATTACAAAAGATCCTTCTTCTTTCAAGCTTTGAACTTCACTTTTAAGTAGCTCATTTTCATTCTTCAAGCACTTGATTACATTCTTGGCTTTTTGTAAATCCTGATTTAGCATTGCTACAATTATCTGTAATGACGCTATTGTTTCGGCTTTGTGCGTTCCTGGATTTGTTGCCAGCCTTCCTTGTTCCAGTTTCTTCTTAATTTCCGTCGCTTGTAATCCACCAAAATCATTGCCTTCATTTTCACGTATAACACTATTCTTGAATATACTTCTCACACCATCTTCACTCGTGAAATCCACTATTTTACTATTTATATTGTTTTTTTCCTGAGACCTACTACGTGTTACCATTCCACACGCCGCCATCTTGATTATTGCATTATCGGATATAATAAATTTAATGTGGCCATACTTCGGCATCCAATCTTTTAAAATTTTGGTTACACAGGTTTTACTTTTGATGTTTCTTACGGGATATATTTTCACAAATTTTGTGAAAATGTCAAGCATTTCAAAGATGTACTTGTAATTGTACTGGCTTGCTAGTATTTCTCCATGAGCATCTATTGCTATGAGTTTGTTTCTGTTATCCCTCATGATGACTTTGGTTTCATAATTATACTTTACATTGATGTACTTTTGAGATAAGCTTTTGATATTTTTTCGTACCTCTAAATTTTTATGTTTTTCATTAGTTACCCGACATTTGTCTTTCAGGATAAGGGGAAACCCTGGAAAGACCTTATCCAGATAACTCGCAGACATGTTACCCCCACACCTCAGAGATGGTATATTGATAGATTTTGACTGCTCTTATGAGTGAATGAAGTCAACATTCTACAGATCTTGTGTCTAAATAAAAGCACAAAACTATGGGGAAAGCAGTAGAAGTACTCGTGTAACATGCATTGTTAATTAAACTGTGAATGAATAAACTGATGCACTAAGTCATGTTTCTGCAATAGCATGTCTTGGTGACTCAGTCGGCCATTACATTTGCCCAAAATGAAGCCAAAATCTGTGAATCTAGCAGAAACAATTCAGATCTTAATATGTGAGAATACAGTGAATAGGAATATTTCTTCTTTCCTTCCATCTATTAATGGACTTTTAGGCATATCAAACTCAGGTCAAGAGCTTAGATTATGGTGTACTGCTCAACTGATTTCCATATTTTGTTTTACCAATGTACAGCAGTGATTTTTTAATAAAACTTGAATGAAGTACATAACTACATTGAGGTAGACAGTACTAATAAAAGAGCAGTGTGTAAAATATTCAGAAAAAGTGTTGGCTCTTCTTTCTAATATGTGACACAGTGATTTTTTCGAAGTCCTTCGCACTTTTCAACTATAATATTTTTTATACTATTATGATGTTTAATACAATTTCTTTACTTTTTAGTGCAATTTCATGCTGGAGGGCATTCTTTTAACATTACTGAAGTCATAACTTAGTTTATTTGCTCTGTGTATGTAGTTCTATTGAAGAATTCATTGCAGCCAAACTATCCTGGTTTCTCCACTGAACACAATGCTGCCAACAGTCCTATTTGTCCCTAAATTACACTATCCAGCAAACTAACTACAAAGTACCTAAATTGCACTACCTAGCTAACTAATTACACTAAATAGGCACAATAGTCCTTAATTTACACTAACTAGCTAATTAAACTAAACACGCACCTCAAAACACAGCATCCGTGTCCTCAGCTGACCCTCGTCAAATAATTGAAGGCACTCATTATTAAAATAAAAGGAAAAGTCCATTTTACTGATTTGTCGAGCCATTTCCCGATTTTGAACAACATACTGAACGAATCTTAATAAATATTAGAAGAATGCACAGAACGAAGAGCCTTCATTTCTAACATACAATAGGTACTTCTGCTGGACAGCAAGCCTACTTTTGTAAAGCAATAAAACCTGAGAGGAAAATGTCAGTATTTTCCAAAACTGACCTGCACTAATTGCATCCACATGTCTTTCTGCACTGGTTGTGGACAAATGTCAGGGGCATTTTTGCAGAAGTTGGCTACAAGTGTTACACATCTTTCTCATGTTGGCTGCAACACGAGTACCTGCAGGTTGTGTGTTTGCGCATGCATATAGCTGCACCTTGGGACTTAGAAAATATTCTGGTGTCACATAAAAGAATGTTTCCCCAAAGATTTTCATACAGTAATAAATTGCATAATACCTACAAATTTAAAGAAGCATGTTACATTCATACACTGAATGAACTTTACAGAAAAAGTATGTATGATTTTTTTCTCTTTTTTCATAGAGAATTTGCTAGTATTTACTATGGATGGAAAATACTTTAAAAGAAATATTCCAGTATAAAATATAGCTAGATAAAAATGAAAGCAACAAATTACTGCTGTTGCTGTTAGCTTTGACTAACAATAGAAGTCTGAGAAGTCCCCATATATTTAAGTAGTAGTGATCTTTATATATATATATATATATATATATAAATTGAAGTACATAGTAAAATGGAATAGTTAAAACAACTAATTATGGATCTAGCAGATCAGTACATGCACCCTCATGCTGAATGCCAAATTCTACCCTTGTCCTTTACATTTTGCCAGACATCACAATTTTACCAATTCCTTTTGTGCAATTCTTTGTTTATTTTGTATTAATTTTGAGAATCAAGAGTTTTGAAAAGTAACAACAATGGAACTGAAACATATAAGGAGTACATGGACATCTCGGACAGACTGTATAATCTGTGATATCAGTTTAAAAAAATTGCATCAGTTGGAGAATTTCAAACAGGAACTATTTTGAAATTAGTACAGAATTGGTTACATACATTTATACACACACACAGAATATTGGGATCGTCCCATCACTATTCATCAATATTATCTTTATATATATATTAACATTCTCATTACCAGGGTATTGTGAACCAGCCTTAACTACAACACGAAATTGAAGCTGCAGAACTTTGTTTCATCTACTAAGATTATCTAAAAATACCATTCCAATGACTCACTGCTAAAAGGATACTTTCAGGTTACACTATGTTAGTGGCATGTAGAGGACTGTTGGATAGGTTGTCAAATTGTATGGCTCAGTTAGTTAGGTGTGGCCTACTGATCCCAAGATCCAGGTTCAAAACCGGCCCAGACTTATGGGTTTTGATTGTGCTTAAAGTGATAGCCTGTATCAGTAGAATTTAACGGCAGGTAAAATAACTCTTGCAGGATGAAATTCCAGTACACTGGTGGCACTTATTTGATCACAGCAATTGTGTTATTAACAGATAGAATATTTATTTATTTTTATTGGTCAGGTGATTTTTCATGTGTTATTTTGTTAAGAGTATGATGGAACTTCTACAAATTTCAATTATAAGGGGAAAGGTGTGTGTGGCTTCACCTTAAAGATCTTCTGGAGCATGTGCAACAATTTAAAAAATCTGTTAAATTAATTAACTCAACATTGGTTTCATGCAGAAGATCTTGGAATCAAATTATAAGTTACTTCTTGTATTGCCACAAATTTGAGTCTACCCACGCTAATGGGGACACACAATAACAGTGTTCAAGAGTTGATAGTCGAAGAACTGACTGTCAGTATAGATATGGTTTTCAGTAAAGCAACATACATCTCAAGTGGCATGTTGGTTGCAATGGTTTTGAGCTTGAACTAACCTCATAGGGCTTTGCATTTAATAATTCCATTTCAATAAAGTTTGTAAAGGTAAGATTCGGTAACCTATTGTGTATATAGTTCTGCTGAAATGTGCTCTTAGCATGACTAACATTTTGTATTGTGTGATGCAGACATGCATGTGGAAAGTCTGATAAATGGATGCTTTGGTCCTTTTTAGTATTCTGAAAAGAGACCTGTTGTTTTTACTTGTGTGTAGGATTTAATAATTTTGATTTAAAAATTAACAAAAGCAATAAGAGTTTGTGTAATGGAAACTAATCGACTAAGTTCAAGAATGTAGGAAATATTTTGAATACCATTTCTGCAATACCAGAACTATGAAGGTGTGCTGAAAAGTAATGCCTCCTAATTTTTCTAGTTATTTAAGTAAAACAAATTCAAGTTTTCAGCTTTTTGTAAGGGTTTTGCAATGTCTTTCAGAATTAATGGCAGTCTTTAGGTATGAATTTCATATGCACTACACTTTAAATAAAACTTCTTTGCCCACCTCAGTAGCGTAGATGGTAGTGTGTCTGCCTCATGTTAAGGAGGTCCCGAGTTCAAATCTTGGTCAGGGTGAGTTACCTGGATAAGGTTTTTTCTGGGGATTTCCCTTATCCTGAAAGACAAATGTCAGGTAACTCTTAGCTCTATGGACCCTGGACTCATTTAAGCATCATTTCACCCATTTCATTCATCTGATATGACTTAATGTTGGAGGACGTTTAAAAAAAAAACTTCTTGTATGAGTTTGTGCACAAATTTTTCAGAATTGCACTTGTGCAGTTATTGCTGCACGAAGATGCAAACGATGATTTGCGAAACATGTCCTCAAAACAGGTACGAAAGTGAAGCAGATGTGTAATAAATACGACTCATCTAAAAACTAATAATTATTTCGCTTCACTGTGGTGTTCCAATACAGTTAAATCTCAATGCATCTACATCATTATTTACTGGACTAGAGAAATCCAAGATGGCCCTACATATACTCATGCACAACACTTTTTTCCCACGCTTGTTGAAATGCAAGCCATGTCTAGTATAGAGTTCTCGTCGGGCATTAAAAGTGTTAATTAGTTTTACATGTGAATATTTTCTGCACATATAGGTTATGTCATTGTTCACTTGAATTATTTGTCGGTTTACCCAAGAATGCGGACCGAAGTCATGTCTCTGAGGAAGTTTCACTATAACTACATTGGTATGCTTGAGTTCTTTTATAGCATTTTCAAGATTACACAGAACGTTATTTGGATCACTCCCTAAGTCGTTACTACCCGCCATTATCACAACATTATCTGCTTTTGTATAGCTTAGGCACTTTTCACTAATGTTATTAATCACTTCCTTGGCTTTTGCACCTGGTTTTACTACACCACAGGCCTGTATGTTGTTACTATCAGAGTCCCTGTTCATTTGCTGCGCTAGATTTCTTACGTGACTGTCGGCCAGTATAAGCACTCGACGACCTCTTCTCTTCTTGCTGGCCACAGGACTTATTGCAGAGGTAGTTTTGTTAAAAGGGTCCTCGTGGCTTGCACTGTCTAAAACTGCAAATTTGTTGTAGCTGCAGAAAGACGCTGGTGGTTGTTGCTTATTTTTCGCTTGCCGGTTTTGTTTGGTTACAGTTGTAACCCAGCTGTTTTCCGGTCGTTCGCTCACTATACTTTTGTTACTCTTCATCGATCCCGGTTTATTGGCTATTTCATGTTTCAGTTTTTCAATTTCCATTCTAGCTTCTTTAAGTTCGTTCTTCATCACTTCAATTATCATTTGTAGTGACACTATTCTATCTCGATCCCCCTGAGCACACGAGTCTTCAGGCATGCCATTTTTGATAAAGTCTGTTTAGTTAACGCATGTGCAGTTTGGAGTCAAAGGAACCCGAGCCTCCCACCCACTAATGACTGTCATAAATCTATCGCCACACTTCAGAAATGGAACACCGTCGTTGAGGACCAATAGTAACCCTGATTTTCTCGAAGTGACAGCCGCATGTCTACTCCACGTGGAGTCTCAGTTGCCAAAGTTCCAACTTCCAGTTAATCTGTTTCATTACGTGCAGAAATTCTTTGTGTGTCACGATGTGTAGACCGTGGGAGGGAAATGCAGTGGTAAATGCAAATGAAGTAGTAGATAACTTTCAGTAACGTGAAAATAATCAGTGATGACAATAGTGTGAATAACTGGGCCGAGTTATATTACCGGAAAAGCCACAAAAACAAAGTTATAATGGGAACTGTCCCTAAGAAAATTCAAGCGCTTGTTTTGAACACATATAAATATGTGCTGAAAAATAATCTTGGTAAGGGGTTATGCAATGAACCTGATGATAAATTCTGGGTATTCACAGAAATATAGTAAGAAATATTGTGACGAAAGGAATACCAAAGATGCCGATCTAGTGTGAAAACAAAAGGAAATGTTTCTCTAAAGTAGATAATTTCACATGCAATTTAATTCGTCGAGAAATTTATAGATTCTATGCAAAATGGAGAACGCCCACCTTAGACGAATTGGTTGCACATTTGCAAGAAATTTGTGATTTTCCTTACAGGCACTGCACTTTGCGCGGCCTCTTAAAGGAGCTGGGTTTCAAATACCACACTTCGGACAAGTTAAGGGTTATTATGGAATCCAGTAGAATTGTAGCTTGACGATATATATATATATATATATATATATATATATATAAATATATATATTTGTCAAAACTAAGGAAGTTTCGCAGTAATGGACATAAGATAATTTATTTTGAAGAAACTTCGTACGATAACTATGACGTATCGAGAAAGGTGGCAACCTTGCAGAATGGACTGCGAGAAGGAGGGTCTGTCTTGTAAAACGATTATAAGGGTTCGTCAAAGGCAGCAGGTGACGTGCACACGCGTTAACACGTGGACTCTAATACTTGGCGAAAAGTTAGTTTCTCAGGAAGTTCTTGTTTATTTGTTCCATTTTTTTCCTTTTCTTCGTTGATTACTGCCTGTTGATGATAATTAAGCGCTGATACACAGTTTTCCGAAAAAATTATGGAGTCATTACACGAGTTTACTTGAACAGCCGCCATCTTGGTCAAAGATCCAGTAATGGACATTTTCTGATTAGGAGAAAATGTGCAGAACTTAACTCTACCAATTAGAGCAAGTGTTAAAGTACTTCAATCCCAAATCTTCACAGTTGAAATATGAACATTGCAAAGTGCTATTTAGGAAAACTCATCTCATAAACAGTTAATTTGCATACCAATAGTTTTTGTTCTGGTTGTTTCCAATTGCTGTGATTGTCTTGTGATAAATTGACTAGAATTGTTACTGCTTTTGCTGGAGTTAGTTTATTATTTAATAGGCCCCATCAGCAACTAAGTGACATATCTTAACTGCATTTCTGAGTTAATGCTAATTGGAATATTTGTGCTTCTCATCCCTACATTTGGTACTGGATGGCTTAGTGGAGTTATTATCTTCTTTTAAGCTTTTCTCTCTCTTGGGAATGGCAGTTTTGTTTGTCATCCAAGCTTTCACTTTTGACTAAGTCATGAAGAGCTTTGATATTAAATTCAATAAACCTTTATTAATTAGTAAACTCCTAACCGAGCGGGATGACTCAGGTAGTTATGTCTGTGGCCTGGGTTCAATTCTCATGGCTGACCTACCTGACTAATGGTTTTTTTTGGGGCTTCCCTGGTTGCCAGGCAAATGCTGGTTTAGGTTAATTGCATCCCCCGAATCACCTGTCCCTCCATTTCATCTCAATTATCATTTCACATCATATCTCATTTGGTGGTCTCTTTCAGGATAGAAGTGTTGGCAGCTGTTTCGGTGTTTTTGTGACTCCTTGGGTCAGCCACCCTCTTGGCTCATCGTTCCTTGCGTAGATGCTCCATTTGTGGCTTAGGTACAATAAACCACAGTTTTGGTGCCGAATCCTCTCCTTAGTAATCTTAATCCTAAGATTACTAGTAAACTCCTGCTAACTGATGTGAAGTATTCTCAAGGCACATGGTTCAGAGTAAAAGCTGTAGGTCCTCCCATTGTAGCACCATCATCGCTCTACCATAAAAGGAAATGGACACCACCTGCTGGCTGCCTCCAATTAATGAATGGTTCCAGTTATTACTAGGTGGAATGAGCTTTCTCAGAGATCACTGACCATATGAAAATGTTAAAACAACATTCTGGACCATCAGTTTTGGAGAAATCTGTATATGTAAAGAGCTTGGTATTATATGCATGACAATTAAAACAGAAATTTGGGCTGCTGTATTTTGTCTCGGAGAAGAGTTCTACAGCATAAACTGCGGTGAGCTGTTATGAAATGTATATTTCATGTTACACATGCAAGTTTTACAGCTTATGACTTTTGTGGCAGTGTCTTAAATATGAAATGTAATCACAGGTAGTGGACACCAATGATACACAGTGAAATTCTATTTGGGAAATGCTTTCACTTTGTATATTGTTGTACCCAGAACAGAATTGCAGAAATTTGAATTTTTTTTGGAGGGGGGCGCGGTGTCATTGGACATAATTCTGTGCCAACTCTTGAAAATCCCCTGATGTAGACTTTGCACATGCATATGCTGGCTTGTGGTTTGTACTGCACATCCAAACATGCTTGGACTGCATGTTGGAAGAAACAGGAGGCAGAGGGTGAGGTGGGATGTTTTGTTACAGCGGCTGCAGCTGCTGCAGAAGCCGAAGCTCATCGCTCCATGCTCAGCGGAATGTTTAGTTTTATGAAGAAAACTAAGAGGATCAGGCATAACCCAGAATCTGAAGGAATCTACTTCTCTGATCTGAATTCTGAGGAGCTGGACCCAAAGGTGGCAGCCCTGTATTTCCCAACGTCATATCGACAGGGTAGTGGTGGTCATGTAGCACCACGCTCTTCAGGTAGTACCAATTGCATGCTGCTTTAGTGCCAATGTTAGCAACTTGCTATTAGGAATCTAACACAATCAACATTATGAATCAGTTTATAACATTTGTAAAATAAATTAAAAGCTTTTTGGTATTGAAAAAAACTATTTGTAGTTGGTTTCTGTATGTTAAATGTCTTTACATAGTATGCTTTATCAAATACCTTAGTTGAGTTTATTTTCTGTATGTAGAGGAAGTATTGTATTCCATACAAAAATTCTATACCGAGATTTCACAGGAAATGCATCTTTAGAGGCCTCCTAAATCCCTCCCTCCCCATAAAGCACTTTAAATAAGAAGCTCTGAAACATTGATAAAATCTGAAGCTTACATTGAAACATTGTTTTCTCCACTATTCAAAAATACTGTAGTTTTCCTCATAACCTTTTACAGCTAAACCTAAGAAAGAATTTGCATTTGCCAGTTTCCTTAAAGCTTGGAAAATTAATGTAATTTAGTTATTCTTGGCAGTGTTAATTAATCCTTACATAAGTCTTGCTAAAGAGTTGCTAGTTTTTCTTACTACATTTTTAATACATGTATCATGCTATTGAAATGGAATAGTTCAGTTTCTCTACACATGTATCTAATGTGTTGCTAGCCAGTCTTTGATACTTCTCGCATAACATGTTATATTTGGGAACTGGGAGAGTGGTAATTTGACCTTCACAGGTGGCATTAATTCCCACCTAAACATTCCATGTCTGGAAAGCCAAGACCAAAGAAATTTGACGTTACTTAAATAAACTATAATGTTCAATATACAGTAAACTAAGCATCAAATAGGTTCTAACACTAGTAGGTAGAACACTGCAGACAAATATGAAAGACATAACAATAGCATGCAAATGGTAATTAAATTTTTATCTTATTTCTTCTGTGTGCTACGTCATTGGAAGCCTAAATAGCTTCCAAATCTATTACAATATCAGATAACAGATGGGAATATGATATTCTAATTCTACTTTTAGAATTTATTTGCTTCATTTGAGAAAAAGAATTTTCTCATTGATGTATGTTGAGGCAAACATTGCGCTAAACCCCGAGGTAAGGACACTTATTTCTTAGAGCAAGTTTGTATACCTCAGTTTCTAAACACTCTTTGCACATATTTCTAACAACTGTGTCATTTTGTAATATATTTCTGACGTGTCCCATAACATGTATTTGTTCAGTTGGACGATTAATAAATAAATAAATAAATTAACTCCATCTGCAATTGCAATGGTGCTGCTTTTGGTTCCATTGCCAAGGGGTTGGAGGAACAAAGAAACTAATTTTCCATGCTTTTACAGTCTTTGAATCTGTCAACTGTAAATTTATTTTTCAACTTTGCCCTTAGTTTAACATAATTGTTAAAACTACTTCTTCCAGTACTTTCAGTGGAATGTAAACATGGGAAACTGCTCTTGCAACAAATGCTCCTTAAATAATTCTAATTTTCCTGCAAACCTTATCACTTTATCAAACATAGCCACAATGGTATGTTTTGCTATTTGAAGTTTGGTATTTAAGCTATTTAGGCAGCTTTTTATTATATTGAGTTTTGCACTGCATTAAATATTTCTTCCCATGTAGTACAGTCTTTCATAGGTGTAAGATCAAGCAGACATTCACATACAGAAAAGCTTTCATCCACAGTATGAAAAAGTAAAGCCAACTGAGCAGTATCCATTAGGTCAATGCTCTCGTCTATAGCAAGAGAAAAATATAAACAGTCCTTGCATTTTTGTTTAAACCTACTTCTCTAGATTGGCTGAGAGATCATCAGTTCTGCCTGCTATGGTTCGTTTTGATTGTTTTATTCTTTTGAAAGAATGCTGTGATCTTTGTGAACTGTTTCATAACGTCTTTTGAATATTGTTCTTTCTTGCACTATTAAATACTTCTGAACAAAGAAAACCTGCAAGGTTTTTTTAAAAGGTTAATTGGAATTAACTCTGTGAAGTAATGTAATAATTAAAATTGTGCTAAGAGTTGACTGAGAGACTGTACTTCACATACCATACATTTTATTTCAATGCATTTCACCTCCATTTGAAGGCATTATGAAGAAATAATCACCTTTTCTTGTAGCTACAAGGAAATTATGGGAATATAGTGTGCTTTAAGCGATTGTCTAAGCTTTTAACAGCTAGTCCCTATGTGATTGCTTTGAAATTCTGTTCTCTTTGCATAACCAAGAGATCTGATGTGTACCCTCACATGACTTTCTCTACTCACTCTTATATTTAATATTCTTGAAATCACTTATACTACTCTCCATTTCATGTTGAGATAAACATTTGTAGAAATTATGTAATTACATAAATAACTATGTAATTATTTCCTTGTAGGCACAATGGGAATAGGAAAATACAGTAGGCTTAAGCAATAGTCAAATCTTTAAACAATGGTTGGTCTGCGACGGCTTTGAAATGTTACTCTTTTTGCATATCTAGGATATAAACAAATAAGAACTTTCCACTTGATAAAGATATAAGGATTGGAAAATTCAAATAAATAGCGAGGAATATCTTGGAAATGGTTCACTCCACACAAAAAATGTACTTGATATGTGTGTTATTACAAGATCTTATATATAGTAACATTTTATCTGTTTTTTCCCAGTTATGCAAAAGTTATCCAGAATGAAGAGGACTTCTGAAGATATTGCCAGAAAATTCAAGATTTGCATTTTAGTTGCAATGAAAATAATATGAAACACGTATTTTAATCAAAATTGTTAGAGCTATTTTTCAGAAAGTGAAATTTGTTTAAACACTGTTCTAGTAAATAGTCTGAGGTGGAGGGATGTTCTTGAAAATTTTTTGTCATATCCCTTGAAGATGAACTTAAATACCAAGTTTGATATTCAACCAGCTTTTCATTTTTGAGCTATTCTCTCTCTCTCTCTCTCTCATCTCTCTCTCTCTCTCTCTCTCTCTCTCTCTCATCTCTCTCTCTCTCTCTCTCTCTCTCTCTCTCTCTCTCTCTCTCTCTCTCTCTCTCTCTCTCTCTCTCTCTCTCTCTCTCTCTCTCTCTCTCTCTCTCTCTCTCTCTCTCTCTCTCTCTCTCTCTCTCTCTCTCTCTCTCTCTCTCTCTCTCTCTCTCTCTCTCTCTCTCTCTCTCTCTCTCTCTCTCTCTCTCTCTCTCTCTCTCTCTCTCTCTCTCTCTCTCTCTCTCTCCCTCTCTCACACACACACACTTTTTTTTTACATTCAAGGGATGCCAAAACATCTGTTTCTGTTGAAATCTCAGTATTGAATTTTTGGGTGGAATTCAATACTTCTGCTACTTACTATATGCTGTAGATAGAAAAATTTTGGGTGTGTGAGAACAGCATAATCTAAAAATGGAAAGTTGGATAAATAGCAAACTTGATAGATATAGTCAAACTAAAAAATGCAATGCCATGGCCGGGATTTGAACCACGCATCTCCTGGTTTCCGTCCAGTCGCTCTTGCCCATTGAGCTACCATGGCCAATTTGCTGTCATGACATTATATTCTCCAATTGACTCATGTATTTTCCCAGTAAACCACTAGGGGGGCTCGTATTCGGCATACACCATTTGTGGCGACTTACTATTATAAGTACTTGAATCCCAGGCTTCATCATTAAACTCTTATTATTTAAGTTACTTGATAGAAATTAATCATTCCTTGACACTAACCGTGTATAGGCTAATGTTTTGGATAGATAGTCAAACTGTAAAATTCGATGCCATGGCCAGGATTTGAACCACAGAGATCCTGGTTTCCATCCAGTCGCCCTTGCCTATTGAGTTACCATGGCCAGTTTGCTGTTATGACATTAAATTCTCCAATTGACTCATATATTTTCTTGGTAAACTACTAGGGGCTCTCGTATTCATGGTAGCTCAATGGGTAACAGCGACTGGATACAAACCAGGAGATCAGTGGTTGAAATCCTGGCCATGGCATTGAATTTTTCAGTTTGACTCTATCCAAAACCATAGCCTATACATGGCTAGAGTGAAGGAACGATTAATTACCATCAATTAACTTAAGCAAACTTGATGTTTTAAGTTCAGTATAATTCCAAAGATGCAACACAATGCTTTTAATGGAAAACCTTTCACCTCAATCTTTGCATGGAAAATTTTTTGGATATTTTTTATTTTTACAAACCTGGACAATTTTGATTGAAATACCATACATTTAAGAAATGTACGTAAAATCCATATTTTAAATTTTCTAGGGATATGTGAAGTTCTTTTCATGAGGAAGGAATTTTGTACAACATTTAAATCGTAAGAAGTAGACAGATGCTTACTACACCAAAAATGTGGATCTCTTTAAAACACACAATTTATATCAAGTGAAATTTTTATAACATCAAGTATTTTAGATATGTCATTATTGGCTTGAATTTTTCAATAGTTCATCATTTTTTTGAAGCGATACGGCTATTTAGTTCCCTGTGATGTTAATTAAAGAGTATGGAATTTCAAGGCCAGTATATAGGAACAAACTTTAAATATCTAATAATAATTTAGATTTCCTTATCCCCCTTTTAACTACAACAAAACTATTTTTGATCAACATTTAGTAGCTAGAAATACAACCTTTCTTTAAGAGTAGCTTATTGAAGTGATAAGTATAAGTGGTAATAGGATGAGAGTCACGTAAATGTAAGACACCAAATTTTTCATCTGCTGTTAACACCTAAATTAGACAGCTTGTGCTAAGTGTGGAGAGCAATGTGTTGTAGCGTAGGTGGGAAAGAGGTGGTACTTTTGTGTAACGTGTCTCTTTTAAATGAGCAGATTTTGAGAGAATGGGTATTCCAGGAGTTGCTGCAAGGGACGAGGATGCAGAGTCTGGAAATGGTACATCACTTCCTCAGTCACCACATAGTGTTGAAGGTGCAATTGGAGGGCCCAAGTCTTTGGACAGTGACTTCGAGGAGCCTAAACATTCCATGTTTGAGATGAAGTAAGTACTCCTTTCTTAGATGCAGTAAAGTAAATTGTACTCATTTTACAGTCTATGTATTCCTATATCTCAGAAATTTGTACATTCATACAAAAAATGTACTGTTCAATTCTTAATTTAGAATAAGTTTCCTTTCAGTTTCTCCAAGTGTACATATACACTCCCAGGGGTCATCATAAACACTTCAGAACATCAACAAAGTAACCCAATATTTCCATCGGACATGTATAGATATGCTGTGGCCATAAAACTCTCTTGTGTTCTTCAAATTACATTTGTCATTTCACCTCTATTTAGACTCTATCTTACTTTTGTGAACTAGTATGAACATTATTATAGCTGTGATACTAAGAAAAGAGATAGTATGTGTGATGGAAGACTGAATAAAGATATATTTGCTTCCCCGTTATGTAATATTTACTCACTTATATTTTACTTCATTTAATGCTATCTTCTGGGGGGGGGGGGGACTTAATTTTATTCTTGGTGGTACTGTAATGTAGTTCACTGTCCTTCAGTTTCATTTCCTTGTGAGTAATGCTGCAATTAATGATCCTCAAGTCAGATTCTTCTCTCCTCTTCTGATCACTCACTCGTGTCAAACAATGGACTTCTTCCCAGCCTACTTTCTGAAGTGTCAGACACAGATGTTATGAAGACACCACTGAATCTCATAAAAACCCTATTTGTATCAATTATTTGTTTTCGTATTTACCTGAAATTAACTTGAAGGTTTAATGCTGGCAGGTCCAGAAGCTGCTCACATCTTGATCAGACTGTGCATTAGCTGACATTGTCTCTTTCCTCTCTCATTCCAACCTAACATATGTTGGCTAACACTGAAGATCACACAATTTATGATGGTGACGCAGCCAGTCATAATACATACACTGTAGAACCTTGTTTACCTGCATCAACTGGGAGCAGGTCCAATCCAAGTTAATGAAAATCCAGGATATCCAGAGAATGACGGAAAAATGATAACAAATTTGTAATCATCAAAATATTTTTGATGGAGTTTAGAAATTATTATCGGCACACTTTCACCTAAAAACGCATACACTGTGTGTACTGTAATAACCTATGTATTTGCACTGTACTGCAAACTAGCTGGTAGTAAAAAAGGCAGTGAGGTTCTGCTGTCTCAGTTCAGTGTAGCGCTTACGAGTAGTGCAATCTCGCATCCGCTTTAACATTAGAAGTTCCTTTGTCAATATTTTGGCTTAACTCTCAAAATAAAGCATCAATTTCTCTGTTTGCTACTGCTTGTGCGTGGGTCATAACCACATATGGTTCATCAGTATGTCAATCGGAATACTCATTTTTATTTTCAGTAACACTGCATGATGCAATAAGTCTTCCTCTGTAATTGGTTTATAACCTCAGTCATTGTCAATTTGCAACCAATTGTAAGTATGCTCTGTTGTACGATGCAACAGAAATAGCTTGTGCCTTCCTAGTTTCAACTTTAAACATCGTTATCTGTTCCCATTTTCATTACTTGAGCTGTTGTGAACTAAAATCTTGTATGCTGCCGTGTTTCCCATTGTTGTTTCTGCTTTGGTTACTGTTCTTGTGATTGTGAACCAGCCTTAATATTCTATTTACACAAAAATGAGAAAATTTATAAAAACTGTCTAGTTTAATTATGTACTAGTGTTTATTCATATCACTTATGTATATTTATAACTGTAACATCATTGATTTTGCATTACTAAGTGTGAAATTTTCTTTGAAATGTAGGTAATATTTAAATTTTATTTAGGTTTGTGTATAAAGTGTATATAATCTTTAAGAATTGAAAACTTCAGGAAAATGCTGGAATATTGCTATTGTATTTGTCATCTTGACGTTTCTAAGCTTGGATTAAATGCTTATATAAGTTCAAAATAAAACTACATTAACATTGATACAATATAAAACAAATTTCTACAAAGGTAAAATTAGTTTCATGGAACTTTTTTATTGCAGTAGTCTTTTGCTTAAGTGTCAACCATAGAACCTGTTTCAGAAAGGTTACTGTGAAATAATCTAATGCTTTGGTATATTTTCACAGATCATATGGCGAGATATCAATGTCATTGTGTGGGGGTCTAACAGGGCCAGATAGCCCTGCCCCTTCTGAGGACAGTTTCCTACAGAATATGGTAACATATGATGATCTGGTGCGCAACCCCAAGCTTGTGGAGAATCCTGACCTTGTTGTAAGATTTAATGGGAAGTACTACAACTGGCGAACAGCTTGTCCTATAATCATGTCACTTGTCATCTACCAGAAGCCGCTACCCCAGGTAGGAAATGTTTCTTTATGTGCAGCTATTAGGAACTAGACTGCTGATTACAAGAAAGTTCAATAAGTTATGTGTGTTTGGAGGAATTTATAACAATGACATCCCAAATTAATTGATAAAACTATTTGTAGTCAAGATTCAACTGTATTGGAACACCACAGTGAAGCGAAAAATTATTAAATTTTAGATGAGTCGCATTTTTTACACATCTGCTTCACTTTTGTACCTATTTTGAGGACATGTTTCGCAAATCTTCGTTTGCATCTACGGCTCTTGTGCGACTGACGCTAGATCCAGCGGTGTGGGTAATTCTGGGGTTGTTGCTGCCATCTGTTGATTTAGTGATGAACTGAAATGTGGGATTCTCTTCTAGCGGGATTTCAAAGTTCATTAGTTGGTTTTTATGTTTCTCTATGTATATCCTCTCCCATATGACGAGTTCACTATGTTTTTGTACGTATTTTAGTAATTCTGTGCTATCTTCAATTTCATGATTTTCAGACCAGAAATGAGCTGCTATTGCGGACTTATCAATATTTTTGTATCGTAAGTGCCTGAAGTGTTCTTTCTTTCTAGTGCCTATGTTCCTTTTTGTCCTTCCTATGTAAATTTTTTCACAGTCTTTACACTTAATTTTGTAAATGCCTGACTTTTCCTCTGGTTTTATCTTATCAGTATTATTACTTTTCACAGTCTTTACACTTTTGTAGTCAGTTTTCACACGACCTCGTAATACATTTCAATTTTTTGAGGGACAAATTTCGAGAGCTGTTAATTCCATTTTCAGCCTCGAAGTTCCAACTGTTGCTGGTTATCTATAAAAACTGAACAACGCTCTCAACTAACATAGCATTTATTTAGCAACAAACATGTCTTAGCAGCAGCTTGTTTTTCTATGAAGCAAGTGCTTCTAGGTGAAGCAGGATCCTGTAGCAGACTTCAGGACCTTCCAAATGTAATGAACTTCATTTAGATTTGTTCCAAACTTTCGTTTTGTACATTCCAGAAGTTAAAGCTTTTCTTGTGAAGTACACAAATTTGGGTCCTCCAGATCTTGATAAGTGCCATGAAGAAGCACTTCGAAACATCAAGGCTTTATGCAATCATGAGAAAATATGGGTGTGTTTTGATGAAAATCGGGACTCAACAGGAAGAAAGGTAGGGAATGTAGTGGTTGGTGTTCTTGTGAGAAAGTTTTCAGTTCATTTTTGCTAGCTTGCAAAGAAATGTCTGCTCAAATCATTTATGTTGCTAATGGAAGCTATCCAAAAACGATAAGTGTGATAATGAAGCTATCTGAAAACAATAAGTGTGACTTGCATTGTGCATGCACTACACAGGATGTGTAAAACTGTTCAAGCCCTGCATCCCAATATAGACAAATTGGTGTCTGATCAACAGAAGGTGTTTGTTAAGGCCCCTACGAGAATTGATCTCTTCAGGAACAAAAGCTCCAATATTCTGTTGCCACCACACCAATTGTTACTTGTTGGGTGACTTGCCTTTCACAGTAGATTGGTTGTAGATGAACTGGACAAAGGCAATACTTCATCATTAGAGAATGTTCAGAATTTGCTAACTGACAGTTGTTTAAGAAATAACATGCTGTATACTGCATTTAAATTTCTTGTGCTATTCCATTAAACAACTTGAAGCAACAACTAATCTCTTGACAGAAAATGTTAAAGAAATCTTTAATGTAGAAACAAAATCAATTTGCTCAAAGGCTTCAAAATCAAACAAAAGCAAATTCAAATCAGTGTTTAAAAAAAAAATACAGGGTTTCAAATTATGGTACAAATTACCCAAGTGCTATGTAGAAGACCATAAAGTTTAAATTGAAACTGTAAGTGTTAGGATGTGCCTCTTATGAAATATGCAAGAGAGACATCCTGTGATGTAAAACGATCAATCTCTCAATACCCAGTAATGCTGCATGACAATCTGCAGAGATTTCTAATGAGCAATTTAGAGAAGGCTTGTGTTGTGCACAGTAACTCAAGAATCTTCAACAAACTGACAAGTCATGTCATTAGGTGTCCTTACTGGTGCATAGTTAAAACATCTTTTTTATTGCAAACTATTCTGTAATGGAAAGTGAAAGAAAATATGTTTTGTTGTCAATATTTTTAACATTTTGATAAATATGTTAATTTGTAATCCATAAAAAATATAACTTTTTTAACACCTAAAAGTCAATTTCCCAGTTACATCATACACTTCAATCAGACCTTAAGGGTATGTTCACCAACTCGTAAGTGAAGCAAAAAATATTGTTTAATTCACTTTTGAGAAGTATAAGATTTACTTTGACAGTTAAATTTGTATGGTTATTTTGCTTGTGCAGGAAATGGTGGAAACAGTGTCGACAGAGTACATGTCAAAGGATGGCCAGAAGAAGGCTGTAGGTGAACAGGAAGCTACTGGTTGTGGTTACTCTTGGTGGTATTGGCGTCACACAAGTGAACCCAAGAAGCTGTCTAGTGCTGCTGCGCCTGCCAGTGATTCAGCATCTTCACCAGAGTGCGAGAAACTTGCTGAGGTGAAGGAGGTCAGTATTGCAAGAACAAGTAGGCTTTATTCCAAAACAATGAATCTGTAACTAGTTACTTTAGAGAATAGTTATTTTTCTGTATAAAACTCAGTGTTTCAAATGTTAAACATAATTGTTCTTTGTTCTTTGATGTCCTCATTGGTGTTCTTAATATAACTTTGAAGTTTAATTCCACTGTGAACACTGAAAACGTGGCAGATTTATAAGAAATTAAGAAAGGAAAAAATCATGTATTGAGTTCATTCCTGTTCTTTAAATACAGCTAATATGCAGTTGTCGTGAAGTTCTGCCATTGTGTTAACATACAGTACATTTTCAGTAGCTTATAGTCTTAATTTGATAGAAATACTGTAGAGTCTGTATGCTTATACAGTGCTCTTATTTCACAAGGAAATTATACAACACTGCACAGAACTCCAGTTTGTACTTTCCTGTTATACTTTCAGTACGGGCATGTTCCCTTACTACTGGAAAATCATCTAGCAACTATACAGGGTGGATATAAATGAATATTGGGGTTTTAACTCTTTATAATATTTATCACATTCAGCTTACAGTTGTAAATGATATGTCAAATTCAAATGAAAAAGCAACTCAAACAGTTTTACCAAGAACCTTCTAAATGTTCAATGTGACTACCCTTTGTCACATGGCACACATCAAGTCTATAGCCGAGTTCTTCCCATATGTTGGTAAGTGTGTATTCAGTAATTGTAGCAACAGCTGCTTCAATCCGGTTTCTTAATTCAGGGAGGTCAACTGGTAGCAGAGACACGTACGTACACTTGATCCTTGATGAAGCCCCAAAGGTAAAAATTGCATGGCGTTAGGTCAGGAGAACGTGGAGGCCATGCATAGCAAACTCTATCATTGGGGCCCTTGTGGCCTATCCAGCGCTCGGGTACAGTGATGTTCAACCAATCGCATACTTTGTTATGCCAGTGAGGTGGCGCACCATCTTGCTGGGAAATGAAGTTCTCTGGCTCATTTTCTTCCAACTGAGGGAAGAGCCATAGGTTCACCAAATAAGAAATGCCCATAATTTTAGTTAATTGATGGAAATTAATAATTTCTCCACACTAACCGTACATAGGCTAAGATTTTTTTATGGATAGAGTCAACATGAAAAACTCAATGCCATGGCCGGGATTTGAGCCACGGATCTCCTGGTTTCCATCCAGTCGCTCTTAACCTTTGAGCTACCATGGCCAATGTGCCATCTGCATTGAGTTTTTCTTGTTGACTCTATCCATAAATGCCCATAAACTTTTCGCTGGGATACGGCACAAAAAACATTCACTTTAGGGGAATCTCGTTGCATTTGTACCATCTCGTGAGGATTTTCTGAGCCCCAGATGCGCACATTATGAGTTTTAACATGTCCACTAAGGTGAAAAGTCAATTCATCACTGATGACAACACGATCCATAAAATCGTCATGAAACATGTCGTTTGCGGAGTTGGCACGTAATCTGTGGTCTGTCGGCTTTAGAGCCTGTAATAACTGTAAACGGTAAGGATGTAGCCGTAAGTGTTTTCTTACAACTTTCCAAACAGTCGACACAGGAACTTGTAATTCACGACTAGCCTTCCGGACTGATTTCTTTGGGCTACAAGTGAACGACTCTCACTCGCTCAACAGTCTCTTCACTTGCTCTTGGTCGTCCCGTGCTCTTCCCTTTACAAAGGCAGCCGGTATCTTCAAACTGATGATACCATCTACGAATGTTATCACTAGGAGGATCACAACCAAACTTATTGAGGAATGCACATTGCAGAGTAACTACAGATTTGGTCTTTGCAAACTGCAAAACACAAAACGCTTTCTGTTTACTAGTCGCCTCTTTGCTACTACCGCTGTCTAGCGGATTGCGGCTGAAACATTGCATGCACATGCACACTGGTGCCAACAAACAAAACTGTTTGAGTTGCTTTTTCATTTGACATATCATTTATAACTACGTTTAATGTAATAAATATTATAAAGAGTTAAAACCCTGATATTCATTTATATGCACCCTGTATAATAAAATAAGTGAACAAGTTTACATTATTAGTAAAAATCCATGTATCCAGATATATTACTTGCTATTTATTTGAAAATAATGACATGTTTTCTCAGCTGTGGAATGATCAGAGTGGGAGGGGCTCTGCTGTGACAATGAGCACACTTGTAATTATGAAAGTGAAATGTTCAACTGTTAGTGCTTAGTCTATTTTTGAAAGCAAGAGACATGTCAATGGACTGGTGACTTGAGTAATGTGTTCCAATGTGAGAATGTGAGAGGAATTTGTCGAATATACAACTACAGAGTTAAAGGAGTTTAAGTATGGCTAAGATTCCAATATCAACAGGACCTATGCATCTTTCAGAAAACATATCCTCTTGTGCCTGCAATACTATAATGTACTAACAGCGAACTTATGTTAGAATGATTCATGGCATCGGTATGTAACAGGATTATTGGGTGATGATGTGGAAAGATGATGATCTCGGAATCTGCGGTGATCATGTGGAACGGGATTATTCTCACCTGATCTCGTTCCGCGTTGCTGCGTGGGTCGTGGTACGTTTGCTGCCCTCCGGGAATAAGCTGATGAAGCCACGGGTTGCAGATTCTTCTCAATTTGAATTTTTGGTTCAGATCTGGCACTCAGATGTATCAGTGTATATAAAATCTCCGGATCTGCTTCAGTTGTTACATGAGAACCCTTTTCTCAAGTGTGGTCACAAGCAAAGGAATCATTTAGTTAAATAAACACAGAAATAAGTAAATTTTGTTTAATTTATAAAAATCTAAATTTGTAATTTAATTGTGATGCTTTTTGCCATTTTTTTATAAAACACTTTACATAAGAATGATATTTCTTCTATACAATTGTTTTTAAATCTGTGTTAATTATTTTTAATATTTTAGTCATTTCACTTTAGTATTCCACAATCCAAAACATGTCTGTTCTTTTCGACACTACGCAATCTAAAGACTCTTTCTTTCCTAGCTGTTTTACCAAAAAATTATTGATTTTTCCTTCGCTCGTTGCCATCACTACCAATCAAACTTAATTTTTACTGGTCCATGTCACACATTACATAATGTCATTTTTAAAACTATCAATCATAAAACATTCACATCATTTCATTTACATGTTGCGTCATCTCATCACCTACTGAATTTTAACAATTTCCTTTTCTTACTCATTTTAATATGTCCATGTCGATTTTTAAACCACATATTTAAATATTTTTCAACTCTCAGGGCTTAAACCAAAACAACCATTACAAGTAGGACTATCATTGTGAAGTGTTACTGCTGTACAGTGTAATATACTCTGCTGACATACATGTATACAGAATACATGTTACACAGGGTGAATCACCTAAAATTTGCACCGCCAATATTTCCGAAATGGAAAGTGCTATTGATGTGCAGTTTTCACAGCATTGTTTAGTAGTTAGGGGCTCGTAGTTTTAGCCCATAAATAGATTTTGATAACACTTAGGTGTATTTTTGAAGCAAACATACACTTTTTAAATGGAACAATGCCTAATTACATAAAAAATCAAAAGTACGGTAAATTTGAATGTTAACTACCTCCACACCATGCTGATGTCTGCTGCTCAAGATAACAGTACTGTAGATTTTCTTCATTTTACTCTGACTGAACAAGTGATCATTATTGTTTACACCATGTTTATTACACGTAATCACTGGTTGCCAGTAGAGAGTTGTTATTGTGATGTAAGTATTGACATATTTATAAAATGACAATGGTTTCTTCAGAGGAACACATGTTTTTAATGGAAAACATTTTTAATGAACATTGAAATTACACATTGAAAGTGAAACAAAATTTTGTTGCGGGTTCCCTAACTCAAAACTACTGTACCGAAGTACTGTGTGTGATTTAATTATAAATTTCATAAGACAGGTCCCATGCACCGTGCAGCAAGGATTGTACATTGAGTATTTTAACAGAAGAAAAATTGGCAGATATGTCAAATAGAATGCTTAAAAATCCACAGATATCAAGCAAATTGGCCCAAGAAAATATTTCTTATGGTTCTGTATACAAGGCAATACATAAGAGCTCATGTTGTATACATATAAAGAAAGTGTCAGTCATCCACAAATTAACTCTCCAATTATGGGAAAAGAGGATGCATTGTGAATGGATTCAGAGGTTTATTGTATGCCATGGTATCAATATATTAGATAAAACATTTTTTTACCAGTGAAGCTTTATTTCACTTATCTGGATGTATAAATTCACAAAATACATGCATATGGTGCTTTGAAAATCCTAACCTCCGAGGAAACTCCTTTACATTCGGAAAATTGGAGTTTGGTATGTGTCCGCTGGCAAATTATTGGGCCAATTGGTTTTAACACCTCAGTTAATTCTGTTTGCTGCTCAGATATTCTATTCCCATTTATTGCACAGTTAAATAAAGATGAGTTGAGCATTGCATTTTTTCAATAAGATAATGCCACTGCTCATACATCACATGAATGTATGAAGTTTTTTGTAAAAATGTTTAGGGAAAGACTAATTTCTCATGGTCTCTGCCTCTGCAATCTCTGACCTGACTCCTCCCAATTGTTTTCTTTGGGAGGGTGTTAAAGCTTCAGTCTACAAGAACAATCCCAAAACTAAGCTTTAAAGAGCAGTTAGAGTGCATAACATCCTGTAACAAAAGATATTTTTTCTTTTTTAATTTGATTTATGAGTCACTATGTTTACACTCAACTTCACTTACTATGTTGTATAATTGAAACGTTGAAAAGATACTTTGTTTCAAAATAAGTTAAAGGATGTATGTGTTCGAGGAAATGTTTATCACTTTCAAAATCATCTTTAAACAGCGAGCTTCATATTTATAAATATTATCTTCCATGAATTGCATATGTGAATCTAACATATTTTTGACTTGTGGAACATTATAATTATATGCTCATGGCAGCCACTGCTGCCACCAGAATTCTCATCTCTAGGGGGATCTTGGTTACATGAGAGCTGCAGAGTGACTTCTCGATGACCCCTTACATTGTATGTCATTTTTTTACTTTAAATATTTTATTATTCCCTTCATATTGAAATTAAACAAGTTTTCACTGCATAATAATCTTGACATGACAGCTCTGGACAATCTGGACCAACCAACCAACCTGGCTGTCTGGCTCATACCCATATGCACACCACAGAGTAGACAATCATCCAAACAATATAGAGAGGTAATGTGCTCAGCAACATGCACCTCTCAGCTGTAATGTGTTGGTACTTTAGACCTACAGATTGCTACCTAATGTAGCTCCTCAGATGCTGAGAAGGCACCAGTCCAATACATGAGCAGAAAATTCTGTACCACCATGAATGGTACCAAAACCATGTGCATTCTGTGGCTGAGAATTGTAAAACATTTAACTTCAGGTCTTTACATCATGTATTGCTAGTCAATCAAAATGCTACCTAACGGCCTACTGCGGTAGGTACAGAATTGGCAATCCCAGGGGTACCGAGCCAAATCTCTCGATTGGATGCCTCTAAGTGGTGAGAAGGCTTAGGCCAAATGCTTAAACTACCTTGGTCCACATCTGTGTTTGACCCATGACCCGTGCTTACCTCCGTGAACACAAGTCTGATGGATACGTAGCATGGAGAAGTGCAGGGGGTGACTGGGTAATGCATAATTCCCAGCCTCTGGTTATCATGTAGGACTGTGTTCATATCCGTTGATAAAGGTCAGTCCCATTGAATGAGCTGATGCACTGCTGAAGGTGATTTGAGTCCCTCTGTCTTTACATTGGGAGGTGAGACCTTGAGGTGAGCAAGGTCCAGGCCAGGACTCTCACCTAAGCTGAGGTGGTGCCCAGGATACGAGCACGCCATCAGAGACATCTAAATGGTGGAGGATATTGTCGCTATGGCAGGAAATAAAACAAAATAAAAGTATTAGGAACAGTGGAAATGAAGTAGCTGAGTCTTGAGGTCCTCGCTACTTAGTCATTAAAGAAATGAGGAAAGCCAGAAATTTACTACCATGAATCCATTCATTATCCAGAAGCGTTTAGACAATATTGATGGTCCTGTAAAATCATATATTTGTTTTCACAATGGTATGCTCCTGGTCAAAGCTGTTTGTGACACAGGCTGCAAAAATAATGAAGGCTAATCTGCTTGCAAACTATCACCTAATCCATTGAGGTGCTACAAATGTCAGCGCTTTGGCCACATGAGTGATACTTGTAACGGAGTTCCTACCTGTGTTGACTTTGGGGAAGTCAAGCATGATGATGCATGTATTTCACCTATAACATGTGTTAACTGCAGAGATAATCATTCATCAAACTCCCAAGAAGGCCCCCGTTTTATGGAGGAAAAGGTGATTCAAGAGATCTGGCTAAGAGAGAAGGTATACTTCTTGGAAGGCTGGAAACTTTTGCATATTTGTAAGCCTTCTGCCCCTAGGACCGTTACTTATAGTGCAGTTGCAGCTAAGCCGGTACCTAGACGTGAAATCGCAACACAAACTAGGACTTAAATAGGGCAGTAATTGCAGAAAGAACAATTACACCAAGGTCACAGCCAAAGCAACAGACAAGTGCAAACATCAGTGAAAGTGCTTATCAAATCCAGTCCTAAGAAGGTTTCAGCCAACTCAATGCTGAAAGCATCTACATGTGAACCAGTAATATATAATGCATCGCCAAGGAAATTCAAGACTTCATATGAAAGAACTGACTTCCTTAGGTAAAATAATAAGACCAGTAAAAGGACAGCCAGCCAGTGTAAAAGTCCGTGACCATCTTCTCTGAGAACATCTTCTGAGGAATCATCTGGAGAGAACTCAGTTTGTCGACTATCATCTTTGTCGATCACGATTTCTGATTGGTTTGAGGCTCTTGAATGGAAATTTATCAGTTGGAAAGCAGCCTTCCTCCAAAGTGGATATGGAGCAGGAAGATCCTGTCCTTGTTGCCAGAATGACAGTGAAAAAAAAAAGGTAGGATAAACCTGCAATAAGAGTGTTAGCCCAACACCAAAAAAGGGGCAAATTGATTCGACCACCGCTGGGCAGGTAGGTTGTTTTTTCATGTTAAGTTATAGAATTTATATAAAAATTATTTGTGGTTGGTTTATTGACACTCGTCACTTACTTTTTCATATATTTATGAGAGACTAGTTTCAAAGGCCCTGGCCTCCATTTTCAATCTCTTCCCAGATGCCAGTTGGGAAGAGATTGAAAATGGAGGCCAGGGCCTTTGAAACTAGTCTCTCATAAATATATGAAAAAGTAAGTGACGAGTGTCAATAAACCAACCACAAATAATTTTTATATTAATTTTGACGTCACTGTTACTAAATTCCTCCAAACACACATTATAGAATTTAATGAAGAACATTTTTTTTTTTTTTTTGGTCTTTTTGCATTTTATTAATTATTATTAATAGTTTTTCATTTGATTTTTAATTGTGCATATTTATTTTATTTGCCATTTTATTTTGATTTTTGTAATTTATAGTTAAATTTATCTCTGACTTGTTATGATTTAGTTTTTTAAAGGGCGCTGATGACCTCATAGTTGAATGCCCTTGTATTTATTTATTTATTTATTTTCAGTTCAGTATAGTGTTAAATACACGTCATATGAATTTATACAGTTTAAGAACACAGCTATACAGGTTGTGTGATATAAATAGAATACTAACTTGCTTTAATAAATCCATACACACTAACAATAATAATAATAATAATAATAATAATAATAATAATAATAATAATAATAATAATAATAATAATAATAATAATAATAATAATAATAATAATAATAATAATAATAATAATAATAATAATAATAATAATAATAATAATAATAATAATAATAATAATAATAATAATAATAATAATAATAATAATAATAATAATAATAATAATAATAATAATAATAATAATAATAATAATAATAATAATAATAATAATAATAATAATAATAATAATAATAATAATAATAATAATAATACTTTATTATCACCATATGTTTTACAAGCATTGTTGAAAACAGGCAAGTCGTCAATTATATACAATTAAAATTGCTGGATATTTCGATATATATATATACACAGATATTAGAAGAAACTAAAACTTAGGTGATGTTATTCTAAATGTATAATATCTTGTACACCTAATATATACACATCGTCATGATCTTGTTTGCACATTTCCATTAATTATATTTTTTGTGACTTTATATACTCTATAGCGTCTTTTGTTGAATAATGATTTCGGACTGTTGAAAAGCATTTCTTAATCCTCTCAATCTCCATAACTTGCCCTTAAACTACTGGCCCTTGTGTTTATATGCCAGGTTTGTATGTATTTTCCCCATTAACTGTCTTCGTTTCACTGATATATACAAGATTTTGAATTTATATGTACATCTAAAAAACTCTCCTTGCTTTTTATAAATGATTTGTGTTCTCTCATAGTATCCATCATTTCCTGAAATGCTTGTTTTTGTGTACTTCTGTGTGGTACTGCCCTCTCCAGTGATCAAGTTGTATTGCATATAGTGCTAAGATTCTTTTTCTTTCAGTAAAACCATTGTGTCATGCTAATGTTGTAGGTGGAAACCAAAATTGAGAAAAAGAATGAGTGTGTTAGTGAAGAATCAGGCCCAATGGAAAAGAATGTGGACATTCCTGTCCGTCCCACAGGTTTCGATGGCAATATTATACAAGAACATGAGGACCTTGCAATTGCCACACAGACAAGCTTTCCCAGTTCTCCAGATGATCAGAAAGAAGAGTAAGTACTACATTTTTCCCCTTTAGTGTTCATAAAATTATTTGAATTTATTTATGGGGGATATTCAGAAAGTTGATTATGTCTTTATCTACAGCAGCAATGGGCTGTGCCAGCAAGGCCATCTTCGTGTCCATTTGTTTGTTCAGTCGGCATCCGGCTTGCCAGATAAGGCTCATGTTTTCCATGGTTTCACAGCAAAAGTTTTATGTGTACTACAATTGAAAATCTTGTGAGTTGTGAGGTGTAATCAGTAATAAGGTGTTTGTTGGCATAAAACCATAAACCGATAGTAATTTATTGATAACTGTGTGAAGTGTAGAGAAACAAAACAATCAGTGAAGGTGGAGTGCACCAATGGTGCATTTGGTTTAAAAATGGACAAACTAATGTTCACAATGAAGAGTACAATGGACAACTAACATTGTGACTAATGAACTGGTTGCAAACATTGATCAGTAGTTTCAGAAAATGGTTGATTCACAAAAATGGCGCTCTTGTTTAGTTTTCCATAAATTTCACAAAGTTTATTGCATGAAATTGTTGCACATAAGCTAGACTATCACAAATTTTGTGCAGATGACTGAAAGCCACAAAATGTGGCTGTATTATTGACATTTCTGGATTCTTACAAAATGTAACTGGAAATGAGGCTTGGGTCTTGCTTACAAACTTTGCAAGAAAGATTATGGTCACTGTGTTTTAGTCCAGCAACAGTGTGCCTATCTATCCAAAACCTTAGCCTATATACGACTAGTGTGAAGAAATTAATAATTTCCATCAATTAACTTAAATAGTGTACTTCTTGTTGATTTTCTTGTGCATGACACAGCAGTAAACTCTGCAAGCTGTTTCAAACTTTAGAATACTTAAGAATAGCAATTCAGAAAAAGTATACAGGAAAGTTGAGCTCAGAAATTGTTTTTGCATGACAGTCTTGACTACACGTGGCAAATTGCACTTAAGAAGTACTTGATTCAAGTGAGAGGTGTTTCCTCATCTACCATACAGTCCAGATTTTGCACTCAATGACTACTATTTGTTTCCAACAATGATGAGCTGGCTTGCAATGCAGCACTTTGAGTTTGCGTGTGTGACTTAATGCTGAAGTCTCAGGTAATAGAATTTTACGACAATAGAATTTCATAGCTCATTCACTGATGAGTTCCTAAATTTGTATAGATACTGTTGAAAAGTGGTATTTAAGTGTAACTTTCAAATGAATGTAACATTCCAATGTGTAAGGACTATGATCCAATGAAGCACAAAATTAATATAATTTTGAGTCGAACTAGTACTCAATGCTCCACTTATTGCTAGTATTTACCTAGAATGCGTTTTGTTAGGATCTTCCTAACATCATCAGCTTCCTAGTATTATCACCGAACCAACATCCATTAGTCAACAACAGCTGATGTTAGGAAGATCCTAACGAAATGCATTCTAGGTAAATACTAGCAATAAGTGGGGCATTGAGTACTAGTTTGACTCAAAATTATATGAATATAACATTGTCCTATACCTTTTATTTAATGCCAAAACATAATTACTTTCTGAGTGGCTCTCGTAACTAAGATGTTCAATTTTGATTCTGAGATGACAGTACATTTTACTTGATGTACATTCTTTTAAGCTGTTTTTCTACTTTGGAACATCTGTTATCATACATTTATGTAAGCGGAACAATAATATATTATGAGATTCTGGAAGTACAAAATAATGGATAATTTATATCCACTCCCAAAAGATCACTCCTGAAGTGTGTGTTAGAACCTACCACCATTGTACTCAGAGAAATTAATTTTTGTTTAATTAGGCCAGCTTTAAATTTGTTGCATCACAAGGCTTAAAGTAAGTAGCTTTTTTAGCACAGTATCATACATGCACACCTGTTTCTGTGTAATCTATTATCACATAGAATTGCAGTATATGTAAGACAAAAGATAATACAGCATCTCTTCCTTTTGAGTCCAGTGCTTTTCTTAACACACACACCTTGAGAAGTCATAAATTTAGCTAAAGGGATTCTAGGACTGCTGGAATGTGGATTGTAGGCTACTAGCAATGCTGCACTATTCTGTTTTAAAATATATTTTGTGTGTGCAGTGCTAAAGAAGAAGGCTACAGTGGTTCAAATTCATCAGATGAGTCAGATGGAGGAAGGCGAAAATCCCAATCCATCAAAATACCAATTCAAAGGCGCAGTTATTATGAGCATACAGAAAAATACCGTAAAACGCTTCGTCTTTCTTCTGATCAAATTGTGAGTACATTTTCATTACTGGATACTTAAGTAAATCATTGATTGTAGTAAGATATACTTAATTGATAAAATTGTATTGCAGGCTAGCTTGAATCTGAAGGATGGAGCCAATGAAGTGGTGTTCAGTGTGACCACAGCTTACCAGGGCACATCTAGGTGCAAGTGTCATATTTATAAATGGAGATTTGATGACAGGATTGTGATTTCTGACATTGATGGCACCATTATCAAGTAAGTGTGTGATAACCTTCTTCAGGGTATTTACTCCTTTATCTTAACTGCCAAGAAATGCTCAGGCTTGTATATTTTGATAAAAAAATGAAACTCTTAAAATATTTGCAAAAACTAAAGATGCTTGATAAATTATCATATTTATTCAAACAATTTCCCTTTTCTTTTTTGCAAAATTGGGAGATCAAAACTGTAGAAGAGTTAATGCAAATTGAAGTAATCTGGTCATAAAATGTCAGGCACTTTCAGCACTAATCTAAATAACCATTAATAACAAAATAACTAAATCAATATATAATATAAATTTATAGAAATCCAACTCATACTGATAAATACGTAAAAAATAAGTTTTAACTGTTTTTCACGTAAATTTTCTATTTTTAATAGTTCAAGTAATAGGCTTATAAAGATACCCCTTAACAAAAAAGGAATGTAATGCAGAAGATAAACACATTAGCAACACTGCATTAGTTAATGGTTTTATACACATAAAAAGTCTGTAATAAATTTTGAAAGGTAGAATCACAACTGAAAAATTTAATACCATAGCTAGTATATGAACTACGTATCTCCTGCTCTACACACGTCATTGAGCTACCAACCCACCTCGGTAGCATAGATGGTAGCATGTCTGCTTCACATTCGAGAGGTCCTGAGTTCAAATCTCAGTCAGGATGAGTTATCTGGATATGGTTTCTTCCAAGGTTTTCCCTTATCCAGAGAGACAAATGTCAGTAATCCTGAGCTCTATGGACCTGGGCTGATTGGAGCATCATTTCATCCATTTCATTCTTCGTTCGTCCAATATGACAATGTTGGAGGATGTAAATTAACAAACAATTGAGCTACCATGGCAACATGCCTGTATGGTGTTAAATTGTCAAATTGATTCATATTTTTCTGGTAGACCATGAGGAAATCTCATTTCAAGAGAACATATCGTAATAATGGTGACTTACAGTTTGTAAGTACTTAAGTCCTGGGCTTTTAAGTTTCTTATAGTTTCCATTTATAAGGGCTATCACTGAAAGCTGATTGTTCTAACACACAAACTGTGTGTAGGCAATTTTTAAAAGATAGAATCAGAATTAAAAATTCAGTGCGATAGCCAGGATTTGTACCACAGATCACCTCTATGTGTGGCTGCTCTACCACTGAGCTACCATTTCAACATGATGGTATGGCATTATATTCTCCAACTATCCTTTACATGGAAACGTTTTCTGTATTTGATTTCGACTGGCCTAATGATTTTTATTGAAATACTACATGTTAAGCTGTAATTCCTTTCTTGGAAGTGTTGAAAACAGTGTTGTTATGATAAATTAACTTTTAAGAGAGTCGATTAAAGACACTAGACAACACTTACTTTTAAATTTTTCCGGAAAAATTTACCGGAAAAATTTAAAAGTAAGTGTTGTCTAGTGTCTTTAATCGACTCTCTTAAAAGTTAATGTTAAGCTGTTTTCATGTTGAAATTTATATCCTCAATTTACTGGGAATAGCTTCTGAAATCCTCTTTATTCTGAATCACTCTTTTAAAAATGATGAGCCATAAGAGATGGGTAAAGTCTTACGACACAAAAAGATAGATGTTATTAAAGCACTGAATTTATGTGGGATAACATTTTTTGTGGCATAAACTATTTCCAAGAACTCGCTTAGCTTACACTGTTCTTATATCTATAACAAAATGAACAAATGACTAATAAAAGTTAAGTTTATCTGTATTAACAAGAAGTAGATAGAAGAATAAGCTGTTGTAAGAATAGTTTGTAAACAGTGAGCAATTTCATTTTGAGATTATGAATATTCATAGTTCTAAAATCATTTTTTGGAAGTCCTGCTGTTAATCATGTGCAAACTACATTTAGAAAGTATTGTTAATACTTCGTTTTTAGTAAATAAAAGAACGTTTGCTGTGTTTCACTAGGTCAGATGTCCTGGGACATATCTTGCCAATTGTAGGACAGGACTGGGCACAGAGTGGGGTAGCTCAGCTGTTTACTAAGATAGAAAACAATGGATACAAACTTCTGTACCTTTCTGCTAGGGCAATTGGTGAGTACAGCTAAAGTAGTTCACAAATCTTAACTCATTGCTTTAAGGTATTAGTTCTTTCAGGATGTATGTGTCATTTTATGTGTATACCAACATAAGTAAAATTGAAGTTCTAAGTCAATACTTATAGTGCAAATATTGGTTTGTGTTGTATGCAACTCCTACAGTAAAATGTCATGCTTTTCAAGTAAATTAATGAAGATTAAATAATAGTTTTAATATACCTTTCTCACTTCTTCTTATATATGAGAAACTTGCATTGTAAGGCAACAGCGTCAGTGAAATTTGGTAGAAAAGATTATTATGACAACTTGTTTTTATCCCCCATTTTTATTTTGCTTAGAACTTTTATCATGCAATATTTTGATTTTGTTATTATAACTTTTGAAGCCATAAATGACAATTGCAGTAAGCAAGTTTTCTGAAAAATAACATTTAACATTAGATTGCAAAGCCAGACAAAGCAAAAAGTTTAGCAAATGGAATTGACCTTTAAAATCCCGGAAAATTGTCATCTGAACCTCCCTCTTTGTCACTGACGTAGGTTGTTATAAAGCACCATTTGGCATGAATTTGTGTTGGGTTTAATCAGTCATCCATTTATTCCATTCCTCTCTCCTATACATTTTAAATAGTTTATCAAGTCATTATGAGGTTGCGATTGTCAAGTAAGTCGTCCCAGAACAGCAATATTTGAGATAGAGATGGCATTGTTATGAATCCCTGCAACGTTTCATCACTGTGCTGCTGCCAGTTAAATCCAATGTTGTCAGATAGCGATAGGTTTCCCACAGCATTGAATATGTGTCAATTTTTAAGACTGGTGGAAATTTTAAATCTAACACTGGACATTTTAATATTATTTCAGGGTATAAGAGAGATCTACATTTTGGAGGCAATTTCTCAAAGAAAAAATTGAGTCTTATATTCCATAATATTTACAATTCACATTGAAAATATGCAAGAAATGTTTTTCTCTTAAACTTTTTAAAATGAAATACCTGCATTAAGATCTTAAAGTTATATACTAAGGTCAAATTAAAACTTTGAAAGTGATAACTTCCGGAGAGAGGTTGAAAATGTAGGCAATGGCTTCTGAAACTAGTCCCTCGATAATATAAAAATGTAAGTGACGAAGTGTCTATAAATTGACTACAAATCGTTTTTCCGATCCAAGGAGTGAGTATTTCATAATGATATTACTGTATCAGAAAGTGATTATGAATAAAAAGAACAGTAATATTATAATGAGTTGACATGGGTTGTTAAAATTTATTGTGCATTATGTGTTTTGGTTATACAGTAAAGTTGGTTGGTTGGTTGGTTGGTATCTAATGTTGAGCACTTGATAATAATCATTCACTCTCTTGCACTCCAATATTTAGCGGGAAGGTTGGTCTCTTCATAAAAGCTGGACAGTGGATGAGGTGATTTTTATCCATATCCTCATTTAGATTGCAGAAAGGGCATTTAGGTGAATCTGTTATGCCAAATCTGTGTAGGTGTTTATTTAGACAGTCATGTCCTGTTAGTAATCTGAATATTGCCACTGCAGATTTTCTTTGTAATGAAGTAATGTTATAAGTTTGTAGATTTTTCCATTCCTTTCCAGATGTTTTTATGGTGTATTCTTCCTTAAGTTGTTTGATATATTTATTTGAAATAATTCTTTTGATAGAGTGAAAGGGTACTGGAATGGTAGTTGGGTTTGAAACAATTTTGTTACCCTTTTTGGCCAGAAAATCAGCTGTTTCATTTCCTATCACTCCACAATGGGCCGGAATCCACTGGAGTACAACTTTTTTATGTAAATGTGATAACTGTTTTATCATTTTATGGCATTCAATAATTTTGATGCTTTTAGGTGTTGTATCTCGTGTTATAGCAAGAATGACGGCTTTGGAGTCAGACAGTATTACAACCTTTGTAAATTTTTGGATGTGATATAAAAGATTTTGTAAACTTCGTAGGATGGCTAAAATTTCGCCATCAAAGTTTGTTGAATTTTTGTTTAGTTTACGATAAAAGGAGAAAAGTGGGCATACCGCACCAGCACCAGTGCCACCCTCATTTGGTAGGCTGGAACCGTCTGTAAAAATATGCATCCATTCAGGAGCAGGATATCTTAAGTATATTGTTTCCAGTGACAGTTGTTTTAAGGTAGAGGTGGGGGTTTCAGATTTTGTGATAGTTTCTGTCAAATGGGGGTTATATTAAATTTCTAAAAATTCTAGAGGGTTGTTTCTCATCTGCATAGTTTCTTTTGTGTGTGGAAGTTGTAATCTCTGGCTGATTTCTTGTACTATGCTTAAAAAGCTTTGCTGAGATTTTAAACATACTTGTGGTTTTCTTTGGGCCCAGTTATTATAGGGTAGTCTTTAAAGTTTTTCATATTGTGTGATTGCTGCTTTCTCAATTTCAAATGTTATGTTTGGATTATTTGTTAAAATTTTCATGGCAGTAATTGGTGTTTTAATGGCTCCTGTTATGAGGCGGAGGATTTGGTTTTGTAATTTATTAAGTTTTTCTACATTCGTAGTTATTAGAATTTCTTCGCAATAATGAAGTATAGGTTTTATGTACATTTGATAGGTGTTTAGAGTCTGCAGTATACAGTATGCAGTCTTAGACTTTATACAGTAAAGTCAAAGCAATCAAAAGAAAACTAGATTTTGGGTTTTTCACAGATGCAGTACTCTTAAGAGTTAATTAATTTTTAAATTCATACATTGATGATCATCATTAAGATGAGTTTGCCAATATTGACAAAGTTGACAAAATTCAAAACACATTCAAGTATTAAAATTGTGCTTGGATCAAGGGTAATTGTCCATGCTATAAATGAATCTAGTCATAGGCTGACAGGCATTTTGTAGTTACTGTTTCACATTACTGATAAGATTGCCAATAATGTTTCTGATGTTGACTTTGCAGGTCAGGCACATGTGACTAGAGATTATCTGCGCTCCATTAAGCAAGGTGACCTCTTTTTGCCAGATGGACCTCTGCTATTAAACCCAACTAGTCTAATTAGTGCATTTCACAGGTAAGTTCTGCTACTTTTGAAAATGTTCTTACATCTTAGTTAAGTCTTCTCTACTGTTGCATAATAACTTTTTGCCAGGATATTATTAGAAAGGTTAAGAATAAATGCCTTAGAAAATAAGAAACAGTTACCATATTGGCCTGAAAATAAGCTGAACCTTTAGTGCAAATTTCAACAGCAAAAAGTTTGTTAGTAGCTTAGGTTTGTTTCCTTGGCTGTTTACATATGTACGTTTGCTGTTAAAATCTATGCTCATTTGCAACAATTCATCTAGCATAGTCGCCTGCGGTGCCGTATGAAGTAAAATCGGGCGTTAAACACTACACACACACACACACACACACACACATCTAGCATATGGAACCAAAACTGACAATATTCTTCAATAATGCAGACGTATACTGGATTTTTGCATTAATATTGTGTATTTTATTGCTTAGCTTCTATTAAATGTACCAGATAGCAGTGATACATAGAAAGAAGAAAACGGTGAGAATGATGAAGTGAATACTGGGAGTGATGAAAGTGCATAACACAAAATATTTCAGTGTTTGGTGCCAATATGATGTACTATTGCTAGGAAAAATGTTTACTCAGTTTTCTTGTCTCAGTTTAGATGTGGTTTTAGTGCTAAACATCCTCCCCTTCTCACCATCAAATTTTAAAGGTGCAGCTGATATGCAAAGGTGGCTTGCTTGCAAGTTGAACTATAGTTGAAGAGCCTTTTACTCTGTACCATGTACATAGTAGATAGGGAAGATATTGCTTCCTAGATTTCACTGAAAACACAAGTTTTCAGATCCCTGAATCCCCTCCACACTCCTGCCTCTCATAATTTTAAAAAAATTTGGAAAAGGTCTGAATGTGGGCATAACACAAAATCAAAAAATAGATTATATACCAAAGAACATCTACCAAGGATGCAACAAAGTTTTCAACAAAAGCCTAATCTACAAAAGCAAAAACAAAAACCTTAATCTACCCTTTATATGGCAAAATGTTAAAACATGTTGGGATTTTTTTTTTTAAATGGCTCATGATGAATTTAATTAAAATACCATATGTTTTAAGATATTTTCATGACAAATGAAATTAAACCATGGATATCTCATTCTCCATCCAATTGCTTTTAACCTTTGAGCTACCATGGCAACATGCCAGCATGACATTAAATTCTCCAACTGACTCGTATTTATTCCAGTGAACCACTAGAAGATTTCATATACAATGAGATACATACCTTTTGTGGCAACTTATTATGCTGTAGGTACTTAAGTCCTAGGTTTCACAGTTTAGACCATTATTAAGTCAATTTATGGAAATTACCTGGAAAAATATGAGTTAGTTGCAAAATTTAATATCATGCTGGCATGTTGCCATGGTAGCTCAATGGTTAAGAGCAACCGGATGGAGACTGAGCTGTGTCATTGAATTTTTCAGTCTGACTCTACTTATCTGAACCTTGCTGTACACACAACTAGTTTGGAAGAACAATTAAATATTTTCTAAGAATAGCCTCTGAAGTCCTCTTGACTTGCATAACTGTTAAACCATAATTGATACACAAAATCTTACTACAGAAAAGATGTAGATCTTCTTAAAAATAAAATACACCAATACTTTTGCCCCTTTATTAAAATTTGTCTTTCTTAGGTTTAGCCGTTTTAAGTTCAGCCCTGATAGGTCAGTTATTTAGACATATATAAACTAGAAGATTAAAAAGGAACAAAGCATGTGGAATTGCTGGCATACCAAGGGAATTTTGGAAAGCATGGAGTAGAAATGAGAGCGGGTTAAAATTGTTAGTCACGTTATTAAATTAAATTTTTAAGGGGGTACTGTACCTAGGAGTTGGAAAACAGCAATAGTGGTGCCAGTATTTAAGAACAAAGGGAATGTAAATAACCCAGTAAATTAGTGGTAGTAAATTATTAGGTACAGTTTATACAGGGATCTTAGCAGAAAGAGTGCAAAATTGGGCAGAAGAGAAGGGAAAGATGTCTGATTTCCAAACAGGTTTTAGGAAAAATTAGAGAGTAATAGATATCAATTTTGTAATAACTACAATGGTTAATAAATACTTCAAAAACATGTTCTTTGTGAATTTTGAAAAAGCTTTAGATACAATCATTATGGACCAAGCTGAGCAAGAAAAGAATGAATAATAGGATTAGGAACATTACAAAGAATATATGAAAATGACTTTGTATAAGGATTGCAAATAATATAATGAGAATGTGATTACAAATTATGTAGGGTTAAGGCAAGGATGTAAGTTGTCCTATATTATTAATTTTTCGATGAGTCGTATTTATTACACATCTGCTTCACTTTCGTACCTATTTTGACGACATGTTTCGCAAATCATCGTTTGCATCTACGGCTCCTATATTATTTAATTTGTTCATTGATGACATTTTAGAACAATCAAGCTAGAAAATGAACATTTTCCAATAATTTGTAACAAGGAAGCACCAGGTTTATTATTTGCAGATTATTTGGTTGCAGAATCAGTAACAAATGTTGGATTAAACAAGATAATTGTATCAATAGAGAAATTTTTGTAACAAGTGGAGCCTTAGAATAAACAAAAACAAAATAAAACTAATGGTAATTAAAAAGGGGAACATAAGAAAGGATGAAAAATGAGAGTTGGCAGAGAAAGAAAATCAAGATGGTTAAGAAATTTGATTATCTAGGAGTAAGATTAAACAGTAGTGGTAAATGAAATGACCAAAAGAAAATGGTTGTAGCCAAACTGACAATGTAAGATATTAGAACATGTCTAGATAAAATACCAGGGATGCAGATAAAATGGTTAAAAAGAGTATATGGAGCGGTAATTGAGACGAAAATGCTCAATGGAGTTGAGATTTGGGGTGTCGAGGAAAGTTAGTTAAATGTAAATAGGGTGAACAGGGGCTTTTGTAAGTTAATTTTGAGTTTACCAAAGGCTTCCTGCAATAGTGTTGCACAAATGAGTTATAAAGGAGAGCTAAAATTGTAGATTGTGGAGAGGCTATTGAGGTATTGAATTTGCATAAGAATTGGTTCATTTTACCAATGAAATTATAGGTGAAAAGATGTTGAGTATTAAATTTAAGGAAAATACTATTGAAATAGAAAAATAATTAGGTTTTATGAGAAAGATAGCTGAGGAAAATAACTAAGAAGGAGAGAGAAGAAAATGTAAATAATTTTAAGAAAAAGAGTAATAGCTCACTGCTGTGCTGTGTGGTTAGACCTCTTGGTTCTCACCAAGGTGGCCTGGGTTTGATCCCAGGTGACTGCAAAGTGAGATTTGTGGATAACACTGCGCTGGAGCAGGTTTTCTCTGGGTCCTCCAGTTTCCCCTCAGCATTCCACCAATTGTTCCATCATCTTTCCTATCATTTCATCTCACCCTCATTCTGTCATCACTTTCCTCACTCTCATACCAGGCATCGGGCTGATGCTGGATTCTCTCTCTCACTGATCCAGAGATTCCGTTCCTCAACCTGCCGCCTAAGGGCATAAAGGTTAAGAGGAACAAGAATACCCTGACACTACGTAGTGATATAAGAAGGCAGTGAAGGAAAGAAAGAAAGAAAGAAAGAAAGAAGAGTAATAGCTCAGTAACCAATGTTTGAGGCTTTGGGTCCTAGGAAATTCAGCAACTCGGGGAAGTGTGGAAAATGGTATATTAAGAATATGTAATGTTCAGTATAAATTTGTAACTACATATCAATCTGTATAAATTATGAAGTGTAATAAATATTATATATCTATCTGGACATGAATAACATAAATAATCATATATCGAAATTTAACTGTATTGGAACACCACACTGAAGCGAAACAATCTATTAAATTATAACTGAGTCATATTTATTACACATCAGCTTCATTTACATACCAACTTCAATATATCCACATTTAACTGTATTGGAACACCACAGTGAAGTGAAACAATCTATTAACCAGAAGACAACTGCACATTTAAATTCATCACAAAATCAACAGATAGCAGCAACTCCTAAACTACCCACACCACTGGATGAAGCTTTAGTCGCATTAGAGCCGATGATGCGAACGATGGTTCGCGAAACATGTCCTCAATATAGGTATGTAAGTGAAGCTGTTGTGTAATAAATATGACTCATCTATAATTTAATATAATCATTATTTATTCATGTGTATTGTATGTGTTTTTTTGCATTATGGGAAAAAAATGTCTTTTAGCTGAGCTGCAAAATGAATGTTTTCTTATGTAGGCTATGTACATCTGTTTCTGAAAAATTTTTGAGCTAGAAATTGGTATTTTGTTAATATTTTATGTAGTATTTCTCAAATTATAAGTTAGATATGTATTTTTTTTATTTATTTATATTCTCATCTTTCTGCTCCATACATTTTCATTGATACATTGACATTTGTAACATTTCTTTCACACAATAACAAAATGAGTTATTCACATCTAATATACCCTTCCTACCTGCTTGCCTCGAGTCTTGGTCTCAATAATCATAACCCCTGGAAGTTAGATATGTAAGAATTGCTGCATTCTAAACATTCATAGCAGAATAGAAAGCAAGGTTGTCCATTCAAAGCCAATCTGTCTGTCATTAGAAACAAAGTCTGTATTATTTGTGCAAAAGTAGTTCGAAAACCCTTCACCTAGAAGCTGTGTCATCTCTTGCACCATGTGTTTGCTACAGCTGAATACTGTTTCATCTACAAAAAGGTGGCCTGCATGAAAATCATAGTTCAAAATGACATCTGAAGTAACAGTCAGTATTATAAGTATGCAGAAATGAACATTTTACTCACATTAATGATAATCTTCAGGACAAAATTTAACACCCAAATCTGAATCTAGAAGGTGGGCCAAAAGTCGTAATCAGATATTTTCTAAGTTTGTGTAGCAATAATAAAATTTCACAAGTAACTTAAAACCGTTATCTATTGATTGCTGCACTAATAGGGAATGGAAATATGAAAAGATAAATATATCTGGGTCAGTCAGCGTCATTATTAAACATCTAATATTTTTGTATGTTCATAATTTTCAGTGCACAGTTGAATACACCACCATGTCTGTCTGCATTTCCGCCAGAGCATTTTGGGAGTGATCGTTCTGAAGATAAGGATGATCTCTCTCTCTTGTCTGCCTGCCTGCCTGCCTGCCTGCCTGCCTGCCTGCCTGCCTGCCTGCCTGTCTATCTCTCTCTCTTCACTTAAGGGAGGCCATAATGTTGCATACTTGCATTTCTGCCAATCAATTCCTTCTTGATTTCTTTGGTGAATGCTCCAATGATTCAGACAGAAGATTACTATCATCATCACTGCAATATTTTTAGGTCTTTTGCTGCGTTTTATATAAAATACAGAGCCTGTTGTGAAAGTCTTCTTTTCCAGTTTTCAGAGATTGGCTTCACTGGGAGCTGCTTTATTGAAATGAAGAAGGGAGTTTTCTCTGATTTCTATGTATGTTTTGCCAGTTCATTCTTTTTCATGAATCCTCCATACTAACGATGAAACATTCCTCAGTCGTAGATTTACTTGTATCGATCATTGCTTACAACACAAACAGCATTTCACATTGACATCAACTAATAACCAGTGAAAAATCTGGCTTGCCGCTATAACATAAAGCCCTTGCTCTGTCAGAAAATTGAAAAACTAATGCAACAAAAGGCATATGAAGGGGAAAAATATCCCTCTCAATTTATGATAAGTTTTTAATTTGTTTTCAGTTTTGGAAAGTGAGTTATTTCAATATAAACATTACCTGATCGAGACTTTTGGCCCACCCTGTACTCAAGATGACTCAGCTGCCATATTGGAATCAGTCTTTATATTCACTGCATATTTTGATTACACTTTTCACTGAAATGCTGTACACTTGAATATTATTTTCCTAATATGCACACTGCAAGCAACCGATACTGTTCTAATAGTGAGTCGAACACATTAAGTATGAATTAAAAGTTATACAGTTAGTCAGCTGAGACAATCTATACTTCACATACCTCAGTTTTCTTTCAAATGCATTTTGCTTTCACTTGAAGACATTATTAAGAAGTTGTCAACTTGATGATGCCTTCAAGTGAATGCGAAACATGTTGAAAGAAAATTGAGGTATGTGTAGTACAGAGTTTCTCAGTTGACTTATTGTATAATTTTTAATTATTGCATTACTTCAGTGTTAATTCTAATTTTTTTTTTTTAAATTAAAATTAAGTATTATTTCTTTTGTGCCCCTTGTTAATGGTTTCCCACTTTTGTGTTTGAACAGTTGACAAGCACCTTTCTGTGCTAATAGAACTCAAACACTGAGTAAATCACAAGATTTGACCTGAGCTTAGCATAATGTGCTAGCATATACAGTTGTGCATACAGTTGATAATTTAAAAGCGAGATACTCTCAACATTAGTGTAATAATAACAGATGTCTTTAACAAACTTGTATTTTGTGATATCCTAACAGTTAGTGTCTACTTTAGCAAACTCTTTAGCAAAGAGTTCTTATGTTACCACAATGTAATGCTTAATTCTGTACCTTTTTAACCCCAATATTTACATTGTTGTAAGATTTCCTTAGGTTCATGACTTGTCAGAAACATGTGCTTTTGTTCCCACATCAATGGGAATTCTGGTTTGGTTTGGACAGTAGATAATCTTGAACACACAAGAAAATGGTGTTTATTGTATATTTGACATATTGTTCTTAATTTCAGGGAGGTAATAGAGAAGAAACCAGAAGAATTCAAGATCTCCTGCCTACGTGATATACAAGCTCTCTTCCCAACAAATTCTAAACCTTTTTATGCTGGTTATGGCAATAAAATTAATGTAAGTCACTTATGTCTTACTGTGTAATATATGACTCACTTGGTAGATGTAATTGTTCCCCATATTTCAGTATCATGATGCTCTATTAATTTTTAACACTTTTGATAACCAAATGTTTTCTGCACCAAGCTATGATTTTCTATTATCACCTCAGTTTGTCTATGTATAATCACTGAATTTCAGCTTTACCTACTTGAATTCACTACTGTATATAGAACACAGTATTTGCAATAAAATATTATATTTGGAAAAGAAATTGGGTGCAGTATTTTCCCATTTGAGTAATTAATTGTTTGCAGCATCATCGTTAAAATGAATATTGCAGTAATGTGCATTTTTTTGTTTATTATTCAGGATGTATGGGCCTATCGTGCAGTTGGTATTCCTATTTTCCGAATTTTTACAATAAATCACCGTGGTGAACTGAAGCATGAACTTACACAAACATTCCAGTCATCGTAAGTATCTACTACTTCTTTAGGAATTGAAAATGGTGACAATGATATAGTAATTTTGGTTCTCATTTAATAGGTGCATGTGTGTGAATGCCTAAGGAATACTATAGTGAAGCAATTTGGCATTAAAAGTGGCATATATTTTCAGAGTTTTTTCTTAATTTCAGTTATTCTGGACAGAGTAATATTGTGAATGACTTGTTCCCACCCTTGGTGGCTACATGCAGTTAAATCATTGTGACTGATACATGGGGATACATAACATCGCCACGTTATAGTGGTAAGCCTTGGTGCATGCCCCACTGCTTGTTGGGATATGGGAGACACCCCATCCTTGTCATCACTACTAATCATGATAATTTCCATTAAGTTTTGTATGTTAACCTTGAAAAGCATTTGAACATGCTAGATTTTAGGCTCACACTTTCCTGAAATAAGACAGAAAACATTTGCATCATGGGTCTGTTGCCAAGTATATGTGACCATTGTGCACTTGACAGTGTGTGGGTGTTCAAGATATTACAGAAAAAACTAAGAAAAATTTTGTTGAAGGAGATTGGAAACAAAACAAAAAAGATGATTTCAAAAAAGACTAAAATGACTAAACTTGTTATAAAAGGAAGGCAGAATAAAAAATGGCAACACAGAAGAATATTGAAACAGCAAGAAGACACAGATATAGAGATATTCACACCTGGTCAGACAGTTAAAATATTGCTTATCTAAACCTGTCACTAACTTTGTGTCAAACACAGCCCATGTTTCTTGCATGTATTAAACCATTACACTTACAAGTTGTCATAAGGCTTTGAATAATTAATAATACATTTAAGAATAGGAAAACTTCATAGTCACAAGAAGTAATGTAATAGAAAACTTGAAGTTAAAAAATTTTGAATGAGGAATGCTTGCTCTGCAAATCATGTGAACGTCAAAACAACAGTACAGGAAGATGGGTAGTAGAAGTCGGCAGTACCATCATATAAGAACTGGAGGTTTCTTAGCTTCAATTTGCTAAATACTAGTTTCATAATACTAAATTAAAACATTTCATCACTTGATCTTTAATCAGGTAGGTCATATGGGATGGTTGAAATGATGCTCAAATGTGCCCAGAGTCTCTAGAGTTAAATTTTTCTAACATTTGTCTTCTCAGGATAAGGGAAAGCCCTGGAAGAAACCTTACCCAAGTAACCCAACCTAACCAAGATAAATTATTTGTTTATACTTAAAGATGGAAAGATTAAGTTGGTTTCCAAAACTGAAGATCTTTACTCCAAATACTGGTGTTAACATCAATTTTCTTACAAGTTTTCGCCTTTTCATTAAATTTGGTGTTTGTAACTTTTCTATTGAACTATGGTATTTCCTTTATTGTTACTGAGTGAGTGTTATAAAAAATTCATCCAATTTTTATAATATGCATCCAGATTTTTCTATCTCAAATTTTAATGAATAAAACTTCAGTACATCCTTGTATCTTGCAACTTTCGAAATGTGAAATAAGGCAATGGTTTTAACAGTTTGGAATAAGTTCTATTAGCATATTTTTGTGCTTAAATGAAAGATGACATTATGTTCCGCTTTAACACTGAATATAAGCCAGTGAGAACATGTGCCTCTGAGGATAAAATATGTCCATCAGATATCTTTCTTCTTCACCATGCACACTTCCACCTCTAAAGCTATATTGTTACACGCTCAATTCATCCATCTAGCAAAAGTTGTCAGGGTAGTGTGAAAGAGTAATATATTTCCATCAATTGAGCTAATATTGGTCTAAACCATGAAGCCCAGGACTAGAGGGCTGATCCACAAAGACTGATATTAATTTTTTTTCACAGATGTTTATTACTCCATTTCAATGTTTACATGATCTTTTACAAAGTAGTCCCCTCCTACTTGAATGCACTTTTTATAGCATCTCTGCTAGTCATTGAACACATGCTGCAGATCATTCTTTGTCAGGTTCTTGAAAATTGATTACTTTTCTTGAGCACTGCTTCAGACTTCTCAAAACAAATGCCCCGAAGATTTGCCTTTAGTGATGGGAATAAAAAAAAAAATCATAAGATGCAAGATCAGGGCAGTAAAGGTGGATAATGGTACTTAGGTAATGTTGAATTGTGCCAGAAACTGCACGACTTGATTTACAACATGAGGCCTGCATTGTCCCCAGTCTGAGAAAGCAATGGTCATTCCTTTGCAGTGTCCTTCCTCACTGTAGCCATTACTGACATGTAGTATGCTGCTGTAACAGAAGTGTGAGGGGGAACTGCATGCAGGTAAATCATTCCATTGCAATAAAATACCTTGATCACCATCACTTTTTCTGCAAATGGAACAACTTTTACCTTTTTTTGTCTGAGAACCTGGCGATTTCCACATTGTGCTGGCTTGTTTTCCTTCAGGATCATAATGATGTAGCCATGGCTCATCACCAATGATAATTGATATAAAAAATGCATCCCCTCCATCAGCAAAGAGACAGAGCACATCATAGCTTGTCTCCATCCGTACAGCCTTTTGTTTGGGAATCAAAAGATGTGGCACCCAACAGGCACAAACTTGGGTCATATGGTGATGATTGTATGTAATCATTAAGATTACAAGATTACTATGTTGACCAGTCACAGCAGAAGCTGAAACACCAGGCTCACCTTGTTTAACACAGACAAGTTGGCCTTCTTTTAAGTCCTTGAATTATGTAAACACTGTACATTAGTGCATCTTCGCCATACACTTGCTTCAGCTTTTCATAAGTTTCAGGGGCTGTATGGTGTAAATGAAAACAGAATTTGATTGTGCTGTATGCTCTTTTTGTGTCACCTCCATTGTATGGTATGCAAAATGCACATAGCGTCTACAAAATTGAGCATTACTATCAACCTACTGTGCGAGAGTACTGCCGCTTATAGACATTATGCATAAAAAGCTGCTCTTTTCAAATATTTATGTTACAGATAGGAAACTATCACGGAAAGTACAGCAAAAAATCAGTCTGTCTTTGTTGATCAGCCCTCATACTTATAGCATTGTAAATCGTTAAGGTATCTTATCTCATATGTATATGAGATATCCTAGTGATTCACTGGGAAAAATGCAAGTCATTTGGATAATTTACTTAATGTCATGCTGGCATATTGCCCTAATAGCTCACAGCAACCAGACAGAAACCTGAATACCCGTGGTTCAAATCCTGACTTTGACATTGAGTTTTTCAGTTTGACTCTACCTTTATTTTGATAATGTTTATAATCTATATAGCTTTTTTAATTGTAATGCAACTTTTATGCCTTAACCATTATTATATCTCTTATTCGCTATCCAAGTAATTCTATTTATCAATTTCTCCTTAATTGTTTTCCCTTAGATTTTGTCATATAACATGTTGCTCTGCCCTTCTTATGCGGTTTGGAGGGAGAAAAAAATTGCAGCCTAGCTTTTCTGAAAACTATTTTATGGGGAATGTCAAATACATTACTTCCTGTAACTTAACCGTGTGTAACAGAAAGTAACATAATGGAAAATTTCAAAGCAAATGCCAGAAATTGGACATAGAGGAGTTTCATATCTTGTTACATGTTAAAACTCTAAAATGAAATTTGGGTTCAATACCAAATTTCTTACTAAATCAGGTACCATTTTAAGCCATAAGGGGAAGATTTTTAAAGAAATATCCATATCCCAAACAACCGTTACATATCAGAATGTTTTTATGTTGTCAAGTCCTAAGTTGTTGAAGTCCTAATTTTCAAGTTCAAGTTGTTGAAGTCCTAATTTTCACTATATGATTGATATATATAACACTACTTTTAATTACATAATTTTAAGGAACAAAACTTATTTGAGGAAAAATGTTCATCTTTTTAATATGTACAGTTTATCAACACTTGACTTTGTAGTATTTACCATTTCCAAAATACTCAATGTTAAAATTTAAATTGTTACCCATAAGTGGTACCTTTGTATTAAGTGGCCATTCTTTTAATTCAGTTAAGCTCTTGCAAAGAATATGCAGTATTGTGATGACATGTAATTACTAAGAGTTGGCTATTTCAGCCTCAAAATCTGTATTACTGTTGGATAGCTAATTGCAACTGTTTCAGCAAACATAAAGTAAAGTCAGCAATGTGGTTTTAGGTCATTAATTTGCAGAATGTTTTTGAAAATAAACAGTATCATTCAACAAAGCCACAGTTTTTAAATATACGAAAGAAACCTCTAGTTTTACTGTACTGCAGAAGTCTTGAGACTTGTTTGTTGGTGCTGTTAATTTGATCAATTGCAAGGCAAAGGAAAGAATTGTTCATTACTGTTAACATTTTATACAGTTGCACATTGCACATTCTTTAAAATGAATGTGCAATGCATCTGAGCTCCTATTGATAAACTAATGGATGGGTGGACATAGATTTTATGAAAGTTAGGTATTAATACTGAAAGCATTTGTTTGCAGGTATTCAAACATGAGCTCGATTGTGGACCAAATATTCCCACTTCCTCCAGAGGACACTTCGGAGGACTTCTCTAACTTCAATTATTGGCGGGATCCAATACCAGAGATAGAGATTGATCCACAGCTGATTCGCTCTGAGATGGCACCTGTGTCTGGGGGAGAGAAGAGGAAATCCATCAAGGGCTCGCCTTAAAGTAACCAGACACCAGGTTAAGCCATTTCCACGTGTTAGCAATATATAATGCTTTCTGTGATCAAAAGAAAGTCTCCCCTTTCTTTAAGATTATTTTATTTGGCAGTCAATATAAATCTTTGTTAGTGTATTACCTACACCTTTCCTATTCCAAAATAGGAAGGACATAAATGGCTTTGTAGGACTGCAGTATTTAAATGTGATAAATGTGCTGCATATAGCACAAAAGAGCTGTACAGTTTATTAAATAAATTCTGTGTATTATTTCGTCTAAGTAGGATGTGTCTTTTTTTTTCCCTAGTTGTTAAGAATAGCAATAAATAATGTATACATTTCAATAAAAGTTCCTGCAGGAATTTTACATATGATGTTTAATACCATTAGCGTTGTTTGTCTGCATACAGAACAGGCATTAGTCAAGCAAATCATGACATTTTCTGTTTAGAATGCACTATGCAAAGTTACCAAAAGTTTGACATAACCTCATTTTAGTTGCTTACCTTGCTAGCTAAAAGTCGCTGGAAGTACAAATCTCACAGGTAAAAATCAAAATACATTCTTTGTTTAATTCTATATGCCTGTAATATGCTTGTAGATTCAGGTATGAGAGTTTAACCGAGACTGGGATTTGCAGTTTATTCAGCCTGTAAAGCGTTGTTTCAGTCACAAGTGGCACTGTTTCCAATAAGTTCCAGGCTCTGTTTATAAAGCTGATGGTATGATAATGGCTGGTTGCTGGTGCTAGGACAAGTTCCATTGACTGAGTTAGCGCAACTTTTGATCATGCTAAGTTGTCTGTTGTTTGTCTACTATGAGGTCACAGTATGGGAAGATTGTAAAGTCCAACTCAGGGCATAATAAATGCAAACTGTTTACCATGAAAATAATTTAATTTGTTCTACAATTATGTTAAAGGGTTTTCTTTTGTGTATTTATCTTACACAGCTGTTGTATCAGCAGTTTTGGTTCTTAGTTTTTGGTAATTTGATAATGTGATATTAATATTTATTTACGTGCATTAGTCTTATGGATAGTTTTATGTATTTGTAATTGTTTTTCCAATATATATATACATTGTGTGCAGTATGTAATGCATACAAATGGATGAAGGCATTTGGTGCTAGAAACTTGTGAAGTGTGTTGAGGAGCAAAAATTAAATTCAGTACAACAGAACATAGGATTAAGTGAGAAAAAGGGCTTCTAAGTTTGTTCTGTGTGAAAATTTACATTTATAGTGTGCCGTTTGTTTTCTCTCCGGCACCCTTTTACTTGCCCTTCCGGTTTGAGGGCGCTGCTGACACGTTGTTTTGGCTTTCCGCCGTTCCATTTTGGGGGCGCTGCAGTGCCCGAGGCTTCTTGGGTGGCTCCCTCGAACCTGCAGAGGAGGGTGTGCCTGGCTCGCGTCGCGTCTGTGTCTCTAAGGGTAAGTGCTCCATGTTCGGGTTTTCCGATTCTCTCTTTGGGTATTCATGCGTTGCCGTTTGGTGAGCCGTGTGGTTTTATGGGGTTCTTTCCTCCCAGATTGGGACCAGAAGTTGATTGTTACTTTTATGTGTCTGGGTTGATCAATGCAAAGTGTAGCAAGAAAATCAATCCATATTAAGGTTTGAAAAAGGCTTTATGGTTTTAATTTAATTCCATGACCCTGGGTTGGCCCGCACAATAGTGAAGATAACAGCTTTTAAGTATTGCCACTGCTGCAGTAATGTTTGTGTAGAGCTCCAGCAATTTGAACTAAGATCTAAGAAGAAAACTGAAAATGTTTGTAGTAAAATAAATTTCTTTAAGGGAGTAATGAATAATAGTGTTAAAATCGGTCTGCAGAATAAAAGTGTGTATTCTAATCCTTGTTTCACGTAAGCTTGCCCTTACTGCTCATGTGACCTAATCACCTCTCATTGTGGTAAAGACTGTTGTGCGGTAAAAATTAGTTCGTTATTTAACATGGTGATATATCTGTATATAACTATATGTGTTGGAAGAGAATTGTCAAATTTATATTTTCGTAACTGTTTTAATTAAATATATTACGCAACACAGTTGATTTATCTGAAATGCATGTTAATTCTTAAACGAAGTAAAGAGGAGGTTCCTTTGCTCTCGAGCACATGACACGATAGCACGTGCTTCAGCGGTACATATTTTTTTATATGACTTTTATCACTGACCTTGTTTTGAACTAGATTAGTCATATATCGGCATTCGAAGGTTGTTGTGCCTAGTGTGAAAGCTAAATTATTTTATTGATCGTTTATTGCGCGTGTACTTCTATGAATAATGGCAGAGTCTACCGCCAGTTTTTCGCTGAAGCATCGAAAGGGTAAATCTTTACAAACAGGTGAAAAAAGAATAGTGATGCATGTGTTTAATGCACTCATAGAGAAGAATCCGTCTTTGTCAGTGAGAGAAGTTGAACACCTGTGCTCTGAAGTTACGGGTGTGAGTGTTAGATCCGTAGGAATATCGCGATGTGAAATTGAGAAAACAGGAAAACTTACCACTCCAGGCAAAAGCAGGAATAAACAAAAGCGCGTGCTCGGAGAAAATACGTGAAAAGTGCTGTGCGTCCTGATGTGTATAGTTTTTTCTTTAGAAACGAACTCCCTAACATAAATAACATTTCATCTGCTGTAAATGAAGATGCAGATTCACCGAATTTCAGCAGATTGCTTATACAGCTGGGGTTTGTGAATGAAAAAAGAGGCAAGAAAAATGTGCTAAAAACAGAGGCGATATTGCTGTGTCGCGAAGACGTTATTTAAGGACAGTCAGACTGTACCGAGATACAAGTCGCAAGATTTGGGAGAATGAAGAACACACGAAAAGTAAGATATGGCATGACACGACTTTTTAGACTGAAAGACAAGCATTTTTGAAAGGTATGTGTGCTGGTATAAAAATCCCAGTGAAAAAGGCCGAAGGCCTTTCATTATAAACTTGTTTCAGTTACATTGCTCTGTCATTAAGTTCCAACTTGCTCATTTCATTATAAACTTGTATTTTTGCATGCCTTCATATCCTTATTCGTATGATTTTATTTATCTTCCCGGCAATTATTATGACGTTTACTGCAGGTTTAAATGTAACGGAAAGGCACCGCCTATGGCCTATGGCGCGAAAGCATTAGCCAATTAGGACGAGGGGGGAGGTAGTTGGACGCAGAGTGATACATGTCAATGGGGCAAGGTTATATGAAACAGAGTATAGCTTGCAAAACAAATAGAATTTTGAAGAGTGCAGAAACTATAATCTCGTAAATGTTCTATAGAATTTGAGTGCTCCTTTAAAGGACATAGAAGCATTATAGTCATACCATGTGGAAATCTGTATTAAGGCAAAGCATTAGTGAAATATAGTTTAAAAAAGTGGAAAAAATAATAATTTGTACTTTAATGCTAAACAGTTGATTTTTTAATATAAACAATTGAAAGTCACATATTGAACTAAACTCCATTTTTCTCAGCTTATGTTTTTCAGCACTATTCACTTTTCAGAATACACCCTGGACCACAGTTCATAACTTACTAGATTGGTATTTTCAGAAGAATTCAGGAATAATTCGATTTTTTTTTTTTTTTTTCATTTGTTAAAAAATATGAAACAGTTCAGCTGAATTATTTTCCTTAATTCCATTGAAAGTGTTGAAACATTCAGTAACATACGAATAGAAGTATTTTCTCTTTAAAGTAAACAAAAATGCCTGCACAAATATATTTTTTTTTAGTAGTAAGCTCGTTAAAAATTTGGGAGCCATATGACAAACTATAGGCTCCAAGGAGCATTTCGTGTTACCATATCTAAAGGTGATAAAAATATCTGAAAGGTTTGATTAAGCTTGTTTGATTAACTTGTTTGTTCACTATGTTTTATGTTCCGAGTATAAATGTCAAAGCCTCAGGAAAAAAAAAGAAAGCTGGATTTTTTTATTTTTTTTTTTTATTTTCATACATGCATTGCCTTAAATGAATTAATCAAAATAGGTCCAGTTAGCATATATTTCCAATAACCCAACATCACATGTTAATGTATCTTTGGGGATATTATTTTTGTCTTAGTGCTGGCAGAGCAGTTAAGTGAGTAGCATAAGATGATGAATACATCAGCATTTCATTGTTGAACTTAAACACAAATTATTACACCCCCACCCACCATTTGTAATTACCAGAGATAAACCATGTATGTACTTGTAATGTATTATTTGATGAGGGACAGTTGTTACACTTAACACAGTAAGTAAAATTATGGAAGGGGCTATGAAGATTTTCACAGGCATTTTCATGCCCTATCTTGTTATCCTACATTACTGCTTTCCATTCAAATATTCAAACAAAAAGATCGCACATTAATTACTTTCCAAACTTTCAGCTTGAGTGTGCCTTTACCTTGTTGAACTACCTTTCGTAGTTGGTCACAGCTGTTTGCCATGCATTTTACCATTAATAAATGAAACTTTCATGCTGAATTTGCTTAAGGACATATTCACATGTATTGCTAGTTTTCTAAAGTATTATTGCCGGCAATATCCATTATGAACTCTTAACAGATTCCTTTCTTTCTTTTCCAAATTCACAATTTGATTTTGGTACCCTCAAAGAATACTTACTGTAGAGCTGTTGAATTAAGTGTTAAATATTGCTTAAGATGGAGATAAACGCAAGAACGTTTGGAACATTTACTTCTGTTCTGGTTTTACAACAGACACATTGAACCAATTTTCTTGTTACATAAGTACAGATGTATTATTTTATCTTGACAGAAATCCTGCGCGGTAGGGATGAGCAGCAACTATGGTGGGGGTAGTGCACCTATCGCCACAATGCGTCACACGCGTAAGATTACGAGAGGGGAGTGCGGTGGATAAGTTGTCGAAAAACAAATCTCACTCTCGAAGCCAGTATTGCAGCTCTTATAAACTAAGTTATAAATCTTACTATGGTAGTAATCTCCACACTTCGGGCCCAAATGACCTTGTTGTCGACGGGCCCTAAAACACCACACACTCACTCACTCACCACACTTTTTTTTTTATCTTAAATAGTACATAGGCGTTTGGAACTAAACCCTGTTCTCCTCCAGCAGGCGTGATAACCAACTGTCCGCCTTTCGACATCGCTGCAGGGTTCCTGTAACGAGTTTCACTCCAGGCATATGGTCTAGTATGTGCTGAATTTATATAAGATTCATCCATATGAACTATATAAACTTCACTTCGATATCTCTGAATACTTCGTAAATACTTGAGCATTTTTGCCCATATGGTACGATGTTCGATTAAAATTTGTCTGTCACGCTTAGTGTTTTTTTCCATATAAATCCTAGCTTCAAAAGAACTCTTCTTAATGTTCAGACACTGTCTTAGAAGTCAATAGAATTTTGAAGCTTCATAAGCAGTTTCTTCAGAGTTGGTCTTTGTTTTTCTGTGCTTTAAAAATTATTCATAGTTCGCCTAGCTACTTCAGAATTAAAACATCCAAATTAGATTTTGTGCATGTTCTTAATCTTTGTTTTCTGGGCATAGAGAAGGATGTTGTTGCATTAGCACCAATGGCTTTTCTTTCCTTAATAACTCACCTAAACTGCTTTCAGACACAACTGTTGCCTCAGATGCCCTTTCCCAGATTTTTGTAGCAGACTTAGAACATTGTTCCCTTTTTATAAATCTATAGATATTTGTTATTACTTCTTGTGTTTTTAAATGTAGCACTTTATTTCCTAATGTGCTGCTAGGAGGCGTCATTTCTAAATGCTCTCTTGGAACCAGGAGACACGCGCATTTTGAAACAAGCTGTAGCATTACTGAGTAGCTCTGCACCTGTTTACTCGCTCGCAACTGATACGCAACTGACCTGCCCTTCCCTCTAGTTGCAACCGTTCTGAGGTGGACTCCGCCAGATACCACTGTACATCGCTCTCCATCTGTCAAGATATAAAAATACATCTGTACTGATGTTCATTAAGTTTAAAATAATCTTATACTCCTGCTTCTTATTTACCAACTTAATTGAGATAACGAAAATTGCAGTTTAGTATGTTAAAAAGAGGATTGAAAAGTAATGCACAGTATCTCGAGATTTAACTGTATTGTAACACCACAGTGAAGCGAAAAATTATTAATTTTTAGATGAGTCGTATTTATTACACATCTGCTTCACTTTCGTACCTATTTTGAGGACATGTTTCGCATTGATGATTTGCGAAACATGTCCTCAAAATTGGTACGAAAGTGAAGCAGATGTGTAATAAATACGACTCATCTAAAAATTAATAATGCACAGTAGTTTTTCTATGCAATAGTGTAATGGCTTGGGATGTTGACTTAGAGAGATGAATCATTTAAAATTAGCAATGCAGATGTAGCTTTTACAATCAGTTTTCACCCTAAATGGCAGAAATATGAACTACTTTATTTGATTTATGAATAAACGTACACAAAATGAAATTCACAGGAAAATGTTGGACACATGTGTAGGTATGAACTATTTTGGTTTGTGCAAGAGCTGTTCCAGCAGCCACTGTGCAATGGTTACACAATTTCTTCTAGAATAAGGGAACAAGGCTTTAGTTTAGAATTATGTTTGTATATAATTTTTTTTTTCCATTTTATTGCATTGTAAAGGTGGTAGGTGGTTCATATCATAACATAATAGCTCATGACTAAACCTTCACCAAGAAGATCTGAACTGTGCCACTGAAGATGTCTGCTGCAGTTGTGGATAAACATCTGGACAGGAAAATATATCTCCTAATATGGATTCTTACTTAAGAATTTAGGAAAAGTTTCAAAACATGAATTTCAGTACTCTGTTTCCAAGATTCTTTTTCAGTCATCTGACACTTCTGAAGATGGAACACATGTTCCCGAAACATGTTAACATAAATTAAAAAGTATATCTTAACACATCACTGTTTCTAGCTTCTTGCATATATAAATTCTATTATACACTTAACACACCTATATTACATACTATTTTTGACTGGTGATAACTATATTCTAATGTTGTCTACTTACAATGGTGGGAGCATTAAAATTGTTCCCCATTATAAATGCTGCATATTGTAACTTCACTTTTCCTGTACCTTAGTGGCATAATGAAAGATATGTGAAGCGACCTCTTCTTCCTTCTGCTTCACTCACTGGCAGGTTAAATGTAAGTTTTCTATAATATCTCGCAGTAGGAGTGATCATTATACGTCACTTTTAGAACCAGCATTTTGTCATGTTAACCCTTTCACCGATATGGACGTCATATGACGTCCAAGTTAAAATGCCCCAAACCGATATGGACATGTATAGACGTCCTGCACATACATGCATTTAATGCTCATTTAACGCCAATTATTTTAATCTTCCTATTTTACAATAAATTTAAATTAGTTCTATATGGGATGTAAGCATACCCTTAAAGGTTTCTTTTGGAATTGTACACCTCCAAACCTCGATAAACACACAAGAGCACATCTGCAGATTCACACCAAATGATATTGGTTTCCTTGCGAACTTCTTTTTTGCAACACACTAGACATTTTCGAAACGGTTGTGACATTTTTGGTTGTGGGTGGTATGCTTTTAGGAAAGTGTTTTCTCTCAAGTATGAGGGGTGATGTCATGGTGAATTTCTTACCCCCTTACCTCAGAGTATTATAATACTCAATTAGGTTACGAGCTATTTATACGCGCAAGTACAGGTAGATGAATGTCTTGCATGAATTTACAGCTCTGAAAATTACTAAACAATTGTGCATGGTTACATACAGTGGTATAAAAATACTTTTTTACCATTTAACTGTTTTTCAAAAAGAGGGATAGCTGATCGACATCACCCATATTTGGCCGCACCGTGGCTCAGTGGTTAGACCACTTGGCTCTCACCAAGGCGGCCCAGGTTCGATCCCAGGCGACCGCAAAGTGAGATTTGTGGTGGACAACACGGCGCTGGGGCGGGTTTTCTCCGGGTCCTCCGGTTTCCCCTGCCATCTCATTCCACCGGTGCTCCATCTTCATCTCATATACCATCAGTGTCACCGCCTGCGGTGCCATATGTAGTAAAAGCGGGCGTTAAACACTACACATTTCATATCATTTCACCCATATTTGACCCGCCACTTCCCCCAAACTATGGAGTAGCTAACATGCCATCTGTAGACCAGTACACGTCACTGCTAACTATATCCTAAACAACTCCTTCATATTAAAAAATTATTAAATTTTAGATGAGTCGTACTTTTTACACATCTGCTTCACTTTCGTACCTATTTTGAGGACATGTTTCGCAAATCATCGTTTGCATCTACGGCTCTTATGCGACTCGAGTCCTCAAAATAGGTACGAAAGTGAAGCAGATGTGTAAAAAATATGACTCATCTAAAATTTAATAATTTTTCGCTTCACTGTGGTGTTCCAATACAGTTAAAACTCCTTCATAATCGCACAAGAAATATTCCAGATTTTCTGTAGTAATATCAGAAGCCTGTATACATCATATGCAAGCTAATTTATTTGCTACATTACGGGGATAAGCCATGGTTAACATTGAAATTTAACAATTTAAAATGTGCCATTCATTTAGCTCTTGATAGCTATAAGAAATCATTCTGAACACAGAGAGAGTATAGATAGCTAAAATACTGAGCAAAAACAGCTGCATAAGGCTACCAGAAACCTTGGTTGAGAAACACTGTAATAACAGATGCTGACAGAGAGTTTTCTTTTCAGTATAACGCAACATATACTTGTATGACTATCGCTTGGTATAGCATAAATAAATTAAACTTGAATCGGAGAAGTCGCTTGCGTAGCTAAGCATACATACATTGGTTTGTATACACACAAAACAAAATGATTCAAATATTAGGCGCGTTTGGCACAAATAATGGCTTTTGCTACAGTGAAACAGAGTAGTGAAATTTCGACCATTTATTAATGTAGTCTACTTTTTTGTTACTGTAGATGTATACTGCCTTTAATGGGTTTTAAACCAGTTTTTGTTTCGTTTAAATAACTTAATAAATACGGAAGATACGGAATTGTATTTATGATGCATTTTTACAGCATTTAACAATTTAAATGTCCTGTTCTGTTTATTGGGTATCCGTTTCCGGCCCCTGAAGGGTTTAAATGGCCATCGGCGAAGCTGTTAAACAACTCACTATCTCACTCAGTCACTTATCATGCTTGACAATGTACAGGTGCTAGAATTTTCAATACAGTATGCCACTTTGTCCACCTCAAATCCCAAATACAGTCTCATGGGATCAAACCTGGGCTGCCGTAGTGAGGGGCAAGTGGCCTAACACCCGACCATGGCACTACCTGTTTATATTTCATATATATAATAAAATCATTGAGATATGATTGATATGAGCAGTTCCCAAAGTCTGCAAAGACAGAAAATATGGGTAGGTTAGGTTGCAATTAACTTTGGAGAAGGTGTACTATGCATGATAATTCATGGAAAAACCATGTCTCAAAAAATTGTTTAACCTGGATAAGGAAATTGAATTCCTTTTGTCCTTTTCAGGGTTTTAAATTTTGAGAGCGGACCTACCAGTAAACATAAACATTGATAAAAACAGGCTTATTTACTTTAAGCAGTCAATTTTTTTTTTAAATCAGCCACTGCCATGCTGTACACTACGTCTGATTTTTCAGCTCTTGCTCAATATTCATACCCTTTCCTTATGTTGACGGAGCAGACTTTGTAAGGTTGCTTGTGGTTCAACACTAGAATGATTTCTCTGAACTTACTAGAACATCTGAAGAGGTCAGTTTGATCCCTGGCAATAAAATGCAGTGTTAGATATTATGGACACTTTATTCTAAGGGAGTTATCAGAAACATTAATAAGTTATGCAGGGATGCCTATCATAATTTTTCATCTTAAAAAGCTTTTATTACTTTTCTATGCAACTTTCTACTTACAATGGAGTTGAATGATGATTGAAATATAAGATGAAAGAACATGATTGCTAAGATTTCTAAACATAGGGGTTATGATTTGCAACTGTTGATATAAAATTTGTCATTGATATCACATGGCATGCATTTAGGCTCTTAAGTGTGAGGGGTGAGGGAGTCAATATAGAGGTAAATGACAGTCCAAGTCACATGTGGATGTCAAAGAATTAATTTTTTAGCATATGTAGTCAGTAATGGAATGAAAAAAATTGCAAGAGTGAATTGTGTTGAATTAGCTTTTTGTCCTAAAAGTAGAGATTAGATTCTAATTCCAGGTCAAATTCAGCTCTCCTGGTGCTCTAGTGATAACCCTTTCATTTTTGAGCATTAATTTATTCAGAACAATGAAGAAATTCTTTGGTTTCCAACATTTCTATTTGGATGAAATGCAAGAGGTCATGTGTAGAACATTACATACCTGGTAAACCAGAGATGAAACGATTACCACCATGATGACCCTAAATACTTCCTATGGTGAAAGATAACCAAACAGCATCCATTTACTTTTTTATATCAAGCATTTTTGCATAAGATTTGTGCATTACTTTTCAGTTCGTCTTATTAAATTAGCATCCCAGTAATTTGGTTAGTGCAATATATTAAAGCAAAATTATTCACACACTGAGGTTGATCAAATCTGAACTGGAGTGAAATTTGTTTCTCGCATGGCAACATTGATGGGAATTGTTCAGGCCTGCCTATTTTTTTTTTTAAACCCTTCTTAGTTCTTCAGGGCAGTCAGTAGAATGACAAATAAGCAACATTGCAACTCATAATTGAATTAAATTTGAAAGAAGGAATTAAGCCAACTTAAATTTTGAATGTTATGATGGGAATATCCACTTTCAAAGATAAATGTTAAATGCAGAAGTATGAGAGAGGGAGTCAGAGACAGACAGACTGACTGACTTGAAAGAAGATTGTATTGGAAAAGCTTTGAACTGTACTGTACATGATAAAATGTACATATACTTATTGGGTTGAACAGCCAGTGGTAAATGTACAGAACTCTTTCAGCAATTTTTATAGTGCTGATTTATTTCCAACCAAATTATGACAAATCAGTAGTCTGTGGTAATGGTTTATCAAAATTACTTGTGCCTGTAAAACTCCTACTTCATAGATTTTTAGCTCAATTGGTCAAAGGATTGAGTATCAGTAGCCAAGATTACCTGTAGCTAAGTTAGATTAAAATGTTTGATATTGTATGTGGTGTAGGGTGAGATGGGCAGATGGTAATTAAATGGCGATGTGCATAATGTTGGGACATCAATAATGCTGATGTAAAACACCTGTTTCAGTATAAATCATATTTGCAAAATATTTATTTAGTGCAGCCATCTAAAATCCACATATTTAATCAAACTTGCAAAATCTGAAACAATGAAAAGGAATTGTCCGAAATTAAGTTGTGCTTTGTTTTGTAGCAAGTGTTTATTATTCAAAATAACATGTGGGATAGAAAGATTGGCAACAATTTTTATTTTTAATAGAAGAGTGAAATTGTACTGTTGGCTAATGTTTCCCATTTGGTAATTGATTACCAGGTTCTGATGTTCTGTAATCTTACCTCTAAAGCTAGTTAGATCATAGCTGTAGCTAGGTCCATTTGCAAGCTGTTGGGATTGTTTGGACTTGGCTGAAATAAACTCCAGTTCATATTTGTTCAACCTTTCTGTCCTGTGAATGAAGTTATGGGCATTATATTAATGTAAGCAGAGAATTGAAATGATCTTGTTTGAATGAAAATTTTGGTACACCAAATGTGAATAAAATTGCCAATATGAGCAACACATTTGGGAGAAAAACAGTTATTGAAAATATAGAAAAGAATTTTCAAGATATTTTCCTCAAATTACTGACATGTTTATTGCAATGGGGTAAAGCAAGATTGTGGAGGTTGGTAATGCTAATGTTCTGGGACTTCATTAACTTGCAGCAATAAATGTACATACAACTGTTAAACTTTTAGGTGTATGAGTTTCTATATTGTTGAAATCATGAATAGGTAACTTTGATCATTTTCAGAAACTAATTGACTGAAAAGTAGATTTATAAGTACTATATGGAAAAATATATGTGTATCTAGTAGCGTCAGTTTTTATATGCATATATTCTGAGGAACAAAGCAAAATATGCAATTACTAAAAAAAAAGGTTTGTAACAAAAAAGAAAAGGAAAAAAATATATTTTGTGGTGTTGGAGTAAAATGTTCTTTTTAAATGGGCAGTTTCTAGTGCATTCGTAACTGCTGATTTTCTATTAATGTAATTTGTCATATTTTGAAAACAACTTCCTGATTAAAATATTTGGAAGCATTCATATTGTTAAAAAAAATCCAGTTGATAGTCTTTAAAAATATGTGTAGTTTACTAGAAACTTAAATTTTGGACACATGGGATATACAAATTTATGAACATTTTGCAGTTTAAAATATTTGTAGCTATGCTTAAATCCACAGTGTGGAGCTTTATTGTAGTTATATTCGCCAGCAATAAGAATGATTCATTGAAGGATGTAGTATGAAGTTTGGTCAAATGAAAAGGTAATATGTTAAGATCCAACAGATCCATTAAAGTGTTTAATAAAGGTGTTAGATAAAACTGCAGGTACAGTGTCTGGATGTTAGAAATAAATGCCCTAGGTTATGTTGGTTTACAGGTGGGCTAATCAAGCCCTAAACACCTGATAGTAGTTGATCCGTTGTGCACGTCTATTTTCTAGTCTCTCAGAATGAGTGCATGCTTTAAAAAGGAGACTAGTTTTCTTATGGAGATGTATTAATTTCATGCAGTGCATAAACCTTGTTAATCACTTAATCATTTGACTTGGTTAGTTGGCCTACTGATTCTAAGATTGTGGATTCAAATCTGGCCCAAACCAGTGGCTTTTAAATGTGCTTAAAAGTGACAACCACATGTCAGTACATTTACTAACATGTTAAAGAATTTCTGCAGGACGAAATTCTGGCACAAGGATGGCACTGATGACCTTGGCAATTGACAGCAGCTTTTACAAAAAAATATTTTATGTATAATTCAAGATAATGTATGAAGGAGATGTTACCTTTCCATTTGAACAATGCAGTGTTAGTAAAATTATATATTGTAGGTACAAAAAAATTAAAATGAATTCTTGATATGTTCTTTTTGTACCTACAGTGAATCATCTTTGGCTTTGCAGATAGCTGTGTAAAACCAGAAGAGTAACAGGAGCCTTTTGATAGTACTGTAATGTAAGAAAAGCCTTAAGGCACACAGAATGCTTTTGTAATTTCACAGTTGGTATTTCTGCAGACATTGGTGTTGCCTTATCCAGCATTAATAAAGTTTGTAAACATTGCTGTGTTCACTATGTGGCAAGCTTTGTATCATTATATGGGCTGTGAAAGTGACTTTGATGATAAAATATTGATGTAAAGTTTTGCTTTTGTGCTGAGTACTTATTGTTCACTAGTAGGAAAATGCCATTCTGAAATAAAAATGATCCACAGTTAAAATGTTTTCTTCTATCCATAATAATTCAGTTTCCCTATCCCATCACATCCCTGCAAGTTAGGTTTTTAACAAGAAAATGTGTTGAAAGAAATTTGTGGTCTGTGAAGTACGGTATGTCTAAGTTGGCTCATAGTATAATTTTAATTAAGAGTTGATATTTAAGTTAATTGATGGAAATTAATCGCTCCTTCACACTAGCTGTGTATAGGCTAAGTTTTAAGATTTTAGATAGTCAAACTGAAAAATTTAATGCCATTCAGTTTGACTCTATCTAAAAATTTAGCCTATACACAATGATAGCTATAACAATGAAGCCTGGGACTCAAGTACTTACAATATTAAGTCGCCACAAATGGTGTATCTTGAATACGAGAGCCCCTAGTGGTTTACTGGGAAAACATATGAGTCAGTTGGAGAATTTAATGTCATGACGGCATGTTGGCCATGGTAGCTCAATGGATAAGAGCGACTGGACGGAAACCAGGAGATCTGTGGTTCAAATCTCGGCCATGGCATTGAATTTTTCATGTTGACTCTATTTAAGAGTTGATATATTTAACTTTAAAGAGAGTCGATTAAAGACACTAGACAACACTTTTAAATTTTTCTGGAACATGTTTCTGAGGCTTTGCCTCTATCATCAGCCGGCTCTCGACTGGTTCTCGGTGTAGCTGACGATATTTTGTCACAGGTCTCCTCTGGTGGCGGTTCAAGGAACTTGCTGAACAAATCATTCTGGGGGATGTCAAAATTGAATACTTTGTTCCTATGTGGATAGTTCTTGTTTTCCTGATGTATGTTTTAGTAGTTTTGGTTCTGGATTTATGTTGTGGTTTTTTTCCCAAAAATGTGTGGCAACTGCTGATTTTTCTAATTGTTTTTATTTTATGTTTCTAAAGTGTTCCTTTGCTCTTGTTTCTAAATTTCTTTTTGTTTTTCCAATATAAATTTGACTAGTCATTGCATTCAATTTGATATATACCAGATTTTTTGTTAGATGGAATGGCATCTTTGATGTTTGAGCAAATTAGGTTTTTTCAAATTTTCTGATTTTCTCAAAAATAGCTCTTAATGATTTTTATTAAACTGCAATATGTGTATGTCTTAAAAGCTTAATAAAACGTCAGAGAATTTAATGTCATGCTGACATGTTTGCCACGGTAGTTCAGTGGTTAAGATCAACTGAACAGAGACCAGGCAATCCGTGGGTTTTTTTTTTTTTATTTATTTATTTATTTTCAGTTCAGTATAGTGTTAAATACACAAAAGAACCACGTCATGTGAATTTATACAGTTTAAGAACACAGCTATACAGGTTGTGTGATATAAATAGAATACTAACTTGCTTTAATAAATCCATACACACTAATAATAATAATAATAATAATAATAATAATAATAATAATAATAATAATAATAATAATAATAATAATAATAATAATAATAATAATAATAATAATAATAATAATAATAATAATAATAATAATAATAATAATAATAATAATAATAATAATAATAATAATAATAATAATAATAATAATAATAATAATAATAATAATAATAATAATAATAATAATAATAATAATAATAATAATAATAATAATAATAATAATAATAATAATAATAATAATAATAATAATAATAATAATAATAATAATAATAATAATAATAATAATAATAATAATAATAATAATAATAATAATAATAATAATAATAATAATAATAATAATAATAATAATAATAATAATAATAATAATAATAATAATAATAATAATAATAATAATAATAATAATAATAATAATAATAATAATAATAATAATAATAATAATAATAATAATAATAATAATAATAATAATAATAATAATAATAATAATAATAATAATAATAATAATAATAATAATAATAATAATAATAATAATAATAATAATAATAATAATAATAATAATACTTTATTATCACCTTATGTTTTACAAGCATTGTTGAAAACAGGCAAGTCGTCAATTATATACAATTAAAGTTGCTGGATATTTTGATATATATATATATATATATATATACAGATATTAGAAGAAACTAAAATTTAGGTGATGTTATTCTAAATGTATAATGTCTTGTACACCTAATACAATGTCTAGGTTTTAGTCATAAGTATTGTAAAATAAGAAACTAGCACTCAAACAATAAATTCTGAAGTTGTAGTCTTAGTTTAGAAATTCATCAAGTGAATAAAAAACATTATTAATTAAATATGATTTCAAGAAAAATTTGAATTTTGTTAAGTTACTAGACACTTTAACTTCTGTCCCAGCTAATGGAATTGAATTTTTCAGTCTGACTCTACCTTAATAAAATGTATATCTTGACTTTTCTGCAAATAGCCTGTTAAGTTCTTTTTATTTAGAATGAATTTTGCATATTTGGTAAACATAAGAGATAGAAAGAAACATCCTAAATAAAAAATGTAGATCTCTGAAAACACAATTTATTTGTTTCTTGTGATATTGAGGAACAATATGGAACTTCAAAGCTAGTGTAAGCAAACCACTTTTTAAAGATTTGACTATTACTTCAACCTCATGGGTCCCATTTGTACCTACAATGAAATGTGTAATTAGATTGTTACTGAACACATTTATCTAAGTTACCACAAATTATACAGAAAAATACATTTCTGCAAGAATAATTGGCCATTTAAATGTAAATTTGAATAGAAGCCATTTAAAAACAAACAGTTGAATGTGATACAAAATTTTTTTTCCTGGTATCTCCTTTGACCATAGGTCTTCCATTTCCTGTCAGATTTATCATCCCTATCCTTCATTACATTGCCCTTGAATATCACGTGTTCTGCATATTCTTTCTCCCTAAATGATAGATACTCTTGTTTAAAACCAATACTAAGCCGACCTTCATGTTATGAGGATAAGTGTCTGCTTCACCTTAAAGGATCCTAAATAGGGATTAGAGCTTTTTGGGGGGGTTACAGTTACAATTCACAGTTATATGCAGTGGTTTACCAGTAACCTTTTAGCAGCTTCTTTTAGTTTATTATCCTCCAACTTAGGTCACATTGGACAATGAATGAAATGAGTCCAGGGTGCATAGAGCTTAGAGTTACCAAACATTCATCTTTCAGGATAAGGGAAAACCCCAGAGAAGAACTTATCCAGATAAGTCTCCCTGATCGAGATTTGAAATTGGGACCACTTGACTGTGAGGCAGACACGCTACCCCCACACCACAGAGGCAGGCACTTTGTCATTTTATACAATCTAAAAAGAAGTTTGTTTGTGTCAACCCTTTGATTACTACAGTGGTTTACAACTGCAAAATGCATTTGTACTTGTTTCTACATTCCTGCATAGGCAAATACATACTTATTACGCTCCTCATATGGAGACTTAAAAGTTCAGCACCTGGTACCACATCCTGTCAGAGCAGATGAACACTGGTACACAGAGGTTATTCAAGATTGGAGGATCAGCCCAAAGTCTGGTATGAGAGTGAGTAAGGAGATAATATGAAATGATGGTAAAATGAATGAAAAAAATGTGATTATACAGCAGATGGTGGAATGAATTGTATGAGAACACTTGCCCAATCACCGCTTTGTCCACCACAAATCCCACATGCAGTTCCCTTGGGATTGAATCCAGGCTACCTTTAATTCAATTCAGTTCAATTCAAATTTATTCATCCTTTAAAATCAAATCTGTACATAGTACCTTGATATAGGACACGTCAGTAAATTTACACTTTATATTACAAAGTTAAACATCAAATATACCTAACCTACATTCAATTATAATGTACCACAAATTGGATATAATTATAAATGAGAGAAATGAACAAGCTAAGTAATTCATGTAGAATATAAACAGTGAACTAAACTGGCTATGTGAAAGGAGAAAATGCACATTCGTTGATGCAAACTTTTGGCTGCAGAAACAAGATCTGTGTAAGGATGGGGTCCTCTTGTATCACAGAGGGTCCTACATTTTTGGCAACCTGCTATGTGATACAATACAATCAGTAGTTTCACAAATCAGGGGAAACTAACAACGACCGTGGTGGATGGTATTTGCATAACCAAGGAAATTGCAAAGACACAAAACAAAAGAAGTGAGGATGGCTGTTCTTCAATCCTGGAAGACCTGCAGCTCAATGTGGGCATTGTTGCAGAAGAAATTCCAAGTCACAGGGTCCTTGGAAATACAAGTAAAGTACAAATACCTGGAGGTGAGGTAAATGATTGTTTAAATGTAATAAACCAAGTTGCTCAATCGAGAAAAAATAAAAACTGAGTAAGAATGCTAGGAAAAGTAAATGAGGGTGAAAAATATTTCAGTATCTTTCATCAAAACATTCAGTATATTGCAAATAAAAGAGCCGTTATTGAGCAGGAAATTTTTGAACTACAACCAAATATAATAGTATTTTCAGAGCATGGGTTAAAAAATATTGAAATAAATGCAAATATTTATGAAAACTATACCATAGCTTCTAGTTATTTTAGAGAAAAACACAGAAGTGGTGGGGTTGTAATATATGCAAGGGAGGGTTTGAAATTTAATAAAATTGATTGTAAACTGTACTGTGAGGAAATGTGCTGTGAACTATCAGCAACTGAAATAAATTGTAAAAAATCAAAACTAATTATACTAGGGGTCTATAGTCCACCAAATGCTGATAAAGACAACTTTCTAAATAAATTAGAAACATACCTAAATAATATTGTAAAAAATAACAAAATTATTGTTGTAGGAGATCTAGATATAGATCTGCTAAAAGAAACTAAGCAAAAACGGGCATTAGTGGAATTACTTGAAACAAATAACCTAAAATTATTAGAAACAGGACCAACTAGAGTAACACAGCATACTTCGACAGTTATTGATCACGCTTTTACTAACTTAAAGGATGAAGATGTAAATATAGCTTTAATAAAAAATGGGCTTGGTGACCACTTTGGACAATTAATAGAGAGTAAGCCCTTAGATATACAAGACGGAAAATTAAAAAATATGAAGGAAATTAAAAGAATTGTAAATAAAAGTACTCTAGAAGCACTAAGAATTAATCTTAAACAAGCAAAATTTAGTAATATATTTGAAATAACTAAAATAGATGAAAAATATGAACAATTTATGAATAATAATACAAGAACAAAACAGAACTACTTTAGAAATAGGTTCAGGGGAACATTAGCTGCCAAATGTATTGAAAGTACTGCAAAAAATTTATATAATCATTTACCTCACTCTATCAAGGCAATAAATGAAGAAGTGAAGAAAATTTATGCAATAAAGACTTACCTAGTGAAAAACGCTTTCTACTCAGTTGAGGAATACAAAAAGGGAAGAGAGACGAAACTTTAAAACAGATAAACTCCTTAAAATGTAAACGCTCGTGTGGATTAGATGAATTCACAAATGAAATGTTAAAGTACTGTAAATACGAACTTGCTGATATAATTACATATATAAGTAATCAATCATTTATAACAGGAACATTTCCTAAAGCACTAAAAAAAGTAATAGTTAGACCAATATATAAGAAAAAATATTCAAAACTAGCATTAGAAAATTATAGACCTATAACATTGTGCTCAAGTTTTTCAAAAATAATAGAAGGACTATTTCTAGATCAGTTACAAGGTTTTTGTAGGAAATATAAAATAATTTCAGACTATCAATTCGGTTTTCAAAAAAAGAAATCAACTGTACAGGCAATATGTAAAGGAAATGACATCATTATAAATGCATTAAACAGAAAAGAACATATAGTGGCAATTTTTCTGGATCTGACAAAAGCTTTTGATTGCGTAAACATAAATCAACTAATTACCAAAGTAGAAAATTATGGGATAAGAGGCATACCATTAGATTGGCTGAAATCATATCTTCAGGACAGGGAGCAGTGTGTGGAAATTATACATAATTCAAATGGTAAATTGGACAAAATTAGATCCTCATTTAAGAAAATAACTTACGGTGTACCCCAAGGCTCGAAACTTGGGCCCTATTTATTCCTTATATATATAAACAGTATATTCAAAACAGTAGTAGAAGCAGGGGAATTGGCCATTGGATATGCCGATGACACCACAATCATAGTGAAGGGAAAAACGGAAAGTGAAGTACAAAATAAATCCAATCTTATACTTGAAAAAATTAGTAGTGAGTTAGGAAAACTAGGCATGGTAATAAATACAAGCAAAACAGAATGGATGCAAATCACCTTAAACAAAGAAACACAATCACATATGCAACTAACATTAGATAATAAAAAAATACTCGAAGTAACAAAAACTAACTTCCTTGGACTAATAATAGATAACAAACTAAATTGGAAACAACACATTGAAAAATTAGTAAAGAAAATAAATATGGGACTATATATTTTAAAACAGGCAGCACAACAAATGGATAGAGAAACTCTAATACAAATTTACTATGCAGTCATACACTCTCATTTATGCTATGGGGTGGTATTATGGGGAAATGTACAGAAAAAAGCAATCGTAAGAATATTAAGACTCCAGAAATATGCCATCAGAATAATTTGTAGATTAAAAAGGAAGGATTCATGTAGAAATGTCTATAAAACATTAAATGTATTAACATTTACAGCATTGTATATATATATATATATATATATATATATGAGTGCATTAAATACGTAACAAAAAATTCTAGCAACCAAAATAAAAACATGTACATATATACACATAACACAAGAACAAAACAAAATTATTTCTTAAACAGATTAAGAGGAACATTAAGTAACAAAAATATAGAAAATAAATCTAATGAATTGTACAATCATTTACCGAATCAAATAAAACAGATAACAGAAGAAAAATTTAAACTTAAAGTAATTAAAAAGTACCTCATAGAAAACCCAGTCTACTCTATAGATGAGTATAAAAGGTTAAATAAAGCTTAAATAGTAAAGGTACCCTCTGCTTATTTTATTATATTTTATCATTTTAATATTGTTATGTACAGATTGTATTTGTTAAACCTGTTGACGTATCCTATGTATTTGGATCATATGGATGAAATAAAATGAAATGAAAAATGAAATGAAAATGAAAAGACTTAGACTTAGTTTATTAAATTTTGTTATCAATCTATTGTGTATATCTAGAACTGCTAATAATCTGTAAATAGATTTATTTGTTTTATTATTGAACTGTAAAAATGTAATTGTAGTGTTACTTTTGACGATGCTTTGTAAAACATGTTGCAAAAGGCAGAATAAAATCTGAATCTGAATATGAATATCTGGATTTGTTAAATTGCAGATATTGCTTTACTGTGTAAAAGCAGTGCTCCTGCAAGAAAGCCCTTGTTCTAGTTTTAAACACGTAGTAGTTATCTATGCTTTTGATGTCATTAGGAAGGGAATTATAAATTATTGTACAGGAATGCAGTACTCCATTCTTAAACATTGTAGTTCTTATTGAGGTTATGTGCATATCATTAATATGCCTCGTGCAATGCATATGAACACTTGTTGTTTTGAAAGTTAAATCCATTAATTTTTACAAATAAAGCTATCTCCAGTATATAAACACATGCCAAAGGAAGTATGCAAAGCTTTTTGAACAGTGGCTTACATGAACATAACATTCTTTCGTTGCCTATAATTCGAATGGCTTGTTTTTATCTTGGCTTCTGGTGAATTTCCTCAAAGTATTATTCCATATTATTATTCCATATGCCTTGAGACATGCAAACACACCAAGATGTTAATTGATGGAAATTAATCATTTCTTTACACTAGCCATATACCTGCAGGCTAAGGCTTTGGATTGATAGAGTCATAGCATTGAATTTCTCATGTTGACTCTATCAACACCAAGATGTATTTTTCAGCATTGCCTTCTCCCTACTGGCTGAGCTGTTTGTGCCATAAGTCCACCATTCTTAGCATATTCAGTTATGTACGACCGTAAGCAAGTGAAAATATCATTACAATCATGCAAATTGAGGTTGGAAATATGCAGTAGTACAATATTAATAAAGAATATTCAACAAATAATAAATGGTGTTTAGAGACTGCTGATATTCAGCAATTTTATGCTCAGTAAAACATGTATATTTTGCTACTAATCATCATTGTATATGAAGTTGCAGTAACTAATATCTGATAAGTAGGGGGCAGATGTGTCGTCCATTATTCAAGAAACTTAACATCTTGTCGCTCTCAGGCATTTACATTTATGAATCCATACTTTTTACAAAGAGGCTTCTAGACAGTGATTGTACCATATTCACCGTAAATGCAGACATTCATAATCACAATACCAGACAACGCAGTAACTTACACGTGACAAATGCAAACACTAAATTGTACCAGGACGGAATATCATATTCTGGCTCTAAACTATACAACAGATTACCAGACAAATTAAAAAGAATAAAAAAAGCAGCATCTTTTAGATCAAAACTACTGTCCTATCTGATTGAGCACTGCTATTATTCAACTGATGAGTTTTTACATCAATCAGTACAGCCATAGTATACAAAAATGGTGACAATGTAATTGTATTTAACCATAGATCCCTTAGAATAAGTGCTTATCTTAACCTGTATATATGTGTACAAATAATTTAGCTATTAAGTTATTTTAATTTGACATGTCCAACATCTTATACATGCAAATGTATCTATGATTTCCTGGATCAATAAAACTACTACTACTGCTACTACTATTTGCTATTTTATTCATCTGTTCAGAAACGTAGGCTTTTAAGTTATAAACATGTTTCCTACAATTATTAGCCTAATTTCTTAGTTTTATAGTGCCTATAAATGCCTATTTAATACATATGTGCCTATTCTGCTTATAAGTAAGTGCCTAAAACTGCCTTTTTAGCCAATTTCTTCTGCTTGTAATTTGTCACAACAGCTTTTGCATGTGTTGGTTTCAATGTGAAGTTTTCAGGGAAAGAGAAATTTCTTACTGCTGTACATTAGATATACAAAAAGGGGTTTAGCCAGGTAGGTACCTGCCTAACAGATGTGTCACAATGCACTAATGACGTCATTGTAAGGCCAGCACTTAATTAGCTAGGCTACACAGACCAAGATTATATATACCCATATATGAAAAAAATTGTGATTTTCTCATGCTTATGTTTTTCTACATGTATCTCAAGGAATCATGAAATCGATTGCTTGGAGACTTCCGGTGTTGTTTCCAACATTGAAAATGAAACTGCAGACCAATACATCTTAATGGTTTGTGTAAAAGTTTACAGAAATGCCTTTATAAAAGTAGGTACGAGAATACTTTTCACGATGCCGTAATTGCTGTAATTCTGTTTGAAATGAATGGGAAATGCTTACTAAAAAAGCTATGCTTTATTATTTGTTCTTAGTCAACAACGGGGCATTTAGGGTTATTACAAAAATTAGGATTCTGTAGCTTTAGCTTTTATTTAATTTTTGTTCTGTGCTTTGTATCTTTCTGACACATCGTGACATTATTTTAAGTGATATTAAGATTGCTGTGATGAACTTTTGAATTTATTTTACCTTTCCAACAATCATTTCTATTAAGGAGACACATCTGGGCAAATTGGCCCAAAACTTACAACAATCCCAAATTTAAAGGGTAGAGCCCGACTGAAAAATTCAATGCCATAGCCGGGATTTGAACCACAGATCTTCTGGTCTCCGTCCAACCGCTCTAAACCATTGAGCTCCTATGGCCAACGTGCCAACATGACATTAAATTCTCCAAATGACTCGCTTTTTTCCCAGTAAACCAGTTAGGAGTTCTCATAAACACATGAGACAACTACCTTGATGGCGACTTACTATGCTGTAAGTACTTTAAGGCCCGGGCTTTATAGTTCGAACCACTATTAGGTACAATTAATGGAAATTAATTGTTCTGTCATCCTAGCCGTGTGTAGGACGCATTATGCAAGGGTAGAGCCAGACTGAAAAATTAAATGCCATAGCCGGGATTTGAACCACGGATCTTCTGGTCTCTGTCCAGCCACTCTAAGCCATTGAGCTACTATTAATTGTACCTAATAGTGGTCCGAACTATAAAACCCGGGCCTTAAAGTACTTACAGCATAGTAAGTCGCCATCAAGGTAGTTGTCTCATGTGTTTATGAGAACTCCTAGTGGTTTACCGGGAAAAATATGAGTCAGTTGGAGAATTTAATGTCATGTTGACACGTTGGCCATAGTAGCTCAATGGTTTAGAGTGGCTGGACGGACACCAGAAGATACGTGGTACAAATCCCGGCTATGGCACTGAATTTTTCAGTCTGGCTGTACCCTTTCATAGTGAGTCCTACACACGGCTAGTGTGAAAGAACAATTAATTTCCAATCCTAAATGTAGTTTTTTTTGTCTTAAAATTAATATAGACATATTTCAATAATATAACGTTTTTTTTTTTTTCTAGCGGCACTACAGAAAACGTCACATGACTATTTAAATAACCTTACACCTGTATCGTAGCTGCTATTACATAATTTTAACCTCAGATTTTTCAGATTCCATATTTTCTACATTTTCCTAACTTCAAAATATTCCACAGTTTGCAGTTTTCTGTTAATCTGTATGAAATTATAAACATGCATAAAGGCAACTGCATATTAAGTGTACCCATTTACATTTGTTGTGTTTTTATTTGTATTGAAAAGGATTATAATGCTTACTTCTTACTGAAAATACTTAGGAAAATAAAAATTGTTAAATAGGTATGATTATTTTTTCCCTTCGTTGATATGGCGAAGACAAATATTTCACATATGTACAGGTCATTAATAGGTTCAAATGGGTGCAGAAACATATAACCCGAGCATTAATTTTTAAAATTACAATATGTGGGACATTTTGTAAATTGCCTGAAATTTAGACATAAACTGGGCCTACTATGCCCATTTTTAGTGCCTTTTGCCTATCTATTTCACACATTTTTAGTGTCTATAGATCCTCTCCCTACTGATAAGCAATACCAAGCCATATGCAGTGAATGATGCCACCAAGATTCAGTTACCAACCATTAATGGTATAACTAGTCATGACTAGCCTCATTACATCTTTATTTTGATATTTTCTTTCCATTCCTAGTCCTGAGTTTGAATGTCGGTTAGGATGAGTTACCCAAGTTTTTCTGGGATTTTGCCATTCCTATTGGTTCATTCATTTCATTCAGTTATGAGTTCCTAGGAATATAATTATGTATTAATTACATTATTAGTGGGTGGGAATCTTAACTTTAATTGTATATTTTCATTTATTTTATGTATTTGTTTTCATTTTGGTGCAGTCATGAAAATGCATATTTTTCTCAAACAATGAATAAGTGAACTGCTGTTACCGCTGTAGCTTTGCAGATGACTTTTCTCAGTTTTCAGTTGTAATGAAACTCATAAGCATGTATATTTTATATTTTTGAAAAGGTCCTGTGTATGATCTACAGGATAAATAGACAATTGTTCGGTAATTTTAAGCTCTATGGACCCTTTCAATTCGGCATCAGGTCACCAATTTTATTCATTCACTGTCTGACATGAGCTATCTGGTTAAAGGACATTAAAAATATCCACATACCCCTCTCCCCAAAAAAAAGAATTCTTTTACTTTCCATACATATTGCAGTATCCATACCAATTCTTCTATATCTTCTTCAGTAAATCAAGGACAGTTTTGGCTCCCAATGCAACAAGATATTAAAATAATATTACAAGGGAAGTATCATTATGCTCACACCTGTACACACTTGAGAGTTTAATGGCATCATCTCTGCTCTATGTGGGTCCTGTGTGCCAAAAATCGGGTGCAAAGTATAGCTGGAAGTACCCAAAAATAAGTTCAGAATATGTAGGAATATACAGGCATAATAACAGAGCATTGTATGGGAGCAATTATTTACCCCTGACGGCAGCGGTCTACACACGACATACATAAGGAGCGCCATCCTCCAAACCGGCACAGAACTGACAAGGGATTCCAGCAGCTACTTGCAAGTGGTTGCATGCGGCACTTTTCAGGCTTCAATTTTGACGTTGCGGTTCTACTCCACAGCAGATTTTTGGTGCACATATTTTACATACAGCAGGCATTATACCATCAAATTTTTAAGTGCACAGCAGTGCGAGTAAAACATTCCTTGTTAGTATTCAGATAGGACAGAAATTAAGTTCAGAAATACTAAGATAATATTGGTTAGATTAGATTAGATTAGATTGATTTGCGTTCAGTAGGTTCACTTGTAGCCAGAAAAGGCTGTGAACATTGAACATGTCTAGAGGTATAAAGTTTAATAGCGTATATATGTACAAAAGTTAGCATAAGACACATGTTATAGTACACAGGCAATATGAACAACAATATGGAAAACAAAGCAGGGATAATTATATTTGATACAAAATGAAACACTTTTTAAACCAGCTTTCACTTGGCTTATGCCAGTACGTCTCAACCTTTTTGCAATGGATACCATTCTTGTTATTTATTAAATACATATAGATTAAAAATAAACTTTCAGCTTGCATCAAATATTTATAAGTAATGATTTGTCATTGGAATAGTTAAATACTACATATAGCTACAGAAGCATTATCAGGATAATTTGTCATTCAGATAATCTTGTACAGAATAAAAAGATTTTGAGCAAAGGTACTCTCTAACAGCTTTTTTAAAAGCACCGAAATTATCAACTTTTTCTTTAAGAACATTAGGAAGTGCGCCAAATATTTTGATAGTTTCATAATACACACCTTTCTGGAAGCAAGAAAGTTTAGCACTGGGATAATGGATATTATACTTTTGTCTAGTGTTTGTTTTGTGAATTACATTATTTGTTGCAAATAAGGCACGATTGCATACAAAGAATTTTAGGATCGAGAATATATACATGCAAGGAAGCGTTAATATCTTCAATCTTGTAAAAAGATCTTTACAGGAGCATCTGGTGTGGGTGTTAGTAATGATTCTTATAACCCTCTTTTGCATAAGGAATATTTTTTTACTTTCTACTGAGTTGCCCCAAAATAATATTCCATACTCCATAATAGAGTTAAAGTATGCATAATATACCAATTTAAGTGTGTCAATAGAACTCACATTAACCAGCTCTCGGATAGCATAACAGGCAGAGCTAAGTTTAGGTAAGATATAATTTATGTGAGCTTTCCAATCTAAACATCTGTCCACATGAAGGCCCAGAAATTTTATGCTGTCAATTTCTTCTAATAACATATCATTAATCCCGATTTCTATTTCAGTATGTGATGTACGACAGGTTATAAAATGATAGAATAAAAAGTGTGATTTAATTCTCTGTGTGTTCAAGATGTTTGCAAGCAGAGGTAGATACATCTGTAACATCTGGAATGAGGAAATATATACTTCATTCTTTTCTTGTAACATTTTGCAAGCGCAACTAGAGGTTAGAGAAATATTGCTGCCACCCACTTCCCGATTTATATGACACCTTTGGAAATAACTACACATTAGTAAAAATGCCATATATTGAATAGTCATAAGCCTTCACGGCCGGAGTCTAATTTGTACACAGATGAATTTTCTGGGCTCAGGAGCTGTGGAGTGCTAGAGTTGGAAGATCCAGGCATTTTGTTCACGTCTGCGGTGAACATGATCATTGGTAGCATGGTCTGAGTCTTCTAAGTGAAGGTTCAGTCACAACTGAACAAGTTGGAGAGAGGTTTAAAATAGAGGTAATGGCCTTTGAAACTAGTCCCTCGATAATATAAAAAAAGTAAGTAATGAGTGTCAATAAACCGACTACAAATAGTTTTTACAATTAAAATTTGTTCTGCTCCAAGCGATGAGAGGCAGTTCCCCTCATGTGTACTTCGTGATAATAGACCAGAACAGTATAAACAACTGAAAAAGTGTTGGAATATTTTTCATATATGTTACGGAGGGAATAAACTCAATTTTTAAATTGGCGATTGAGAAATATTTAATTTGTCTGTATCTGTTTCGACCCGACGCCTAATGGCAGCAGGGAAAATGAAAGAAAGAAGTATCTGTTTCGAGCTGTAACAAGTTTTACTTTCCCTTACAATAAGCACTGCATATGTGGAAAATATGCTACAGAAAGAAAAAACACAGAAATTCCAGACAACCCATTAAAATCATATTTGAAGACCTTCAACCAATCCATCCAAGAAACCAAAACAATAACAGATATAGAAAAATCAAAATTAAAACCAAGCTATCCCATTTAACCAAAAATTCACAAACCCAGAAAAAAGATGAGACTGATAGTCAACAATACTGATTTATCCACCAACAAACTAGCAAAATGGCTACTTCAAAAATTCTCTTTATTGCCCAGATGCAACAGTTTAAGCATAAAAAACTGAAGACACCTAATAGAAACAAAAGAAAATGCCCATTAAAGAAATGGCTCTATCAAATCACAATTCCTGAGTATGAAATAGATCTTTTAAAATTAACCAACTTGTGCATCATATAGAACAGCTTTAATTTCTATTAGAAAATCTACCAACAACCAACAGGCCTAACAATGGGAAATCTGCTCTCACCGTTCCTTGCAGAATTCTTTATGAGCTACCTGAAAATACAAATAGTAGCTTCCTTTCCATATATTTTCAAATTTTGGTACTGATATGTTGATGACATCTTTGCCACAGTCTACTACAGGTTCATACAGGACTCCACTAAGTTACTTAACTTACAAAACCGCTCAGTAAAATTCATAAAGGAAGTGGAAGAAGAAGGCATGTTACCCTTCTTAGATCTAAAAATAATCAGAGAACAAGAAAATATAACCTTTTGTATATACAGGAAACCTTTGCATTCAGATAATTACATAAAGAACAACAGTTTCAATCCCCTAACACACAAACATGCAAATACTAAACAGCTTAACACCGACTGGTGTACACTCCTCTGAACAAACAAGAATATCATCTAGAATATGAATATATAATAAACACAGACAAAAACAACAGTTTCAACAGAGTAACAATTGACAAGAAAATTACAAAATTTAAATGACAAAACATATCAAAGATACCATAAATCTCATCCAAGAAAAACATTTGAAATTTATCAAATTCACATATCCAAAAACATTTTATAAATTTAAGATTTTTGGGAAGCACGACATCAGCCTAGCCCTACAGAACAAATTTAGCATAGAGAAATTACTTTGTAATAGATTAAAAGACCTTATACCACAGGACAAAAAAGCTAGAATTAACAAAATCAATTGCACCAAGTGTAATAAAGTACATATAGGAAAAACAAAAAGAAATCTGAAAACCAAACTAAAGGAACATATGAGATGCTTAAAGTACAAACAAATGGATAAATCTGCAGTTTCACACCATTTCTGGACAATCAACCATAACATCAAATTGAACATTACACTAATCAAACCGACCAGTCATGCAGCAGAATTGGACACATGGGAAAAGATCTTCATTTTGAAACACAAATGAGTTAATGTATTTTGATTTACTGCCACCAAGTATCCTCTAGAAGTACCTTTTACCGTCACAAGATGCCGCCATTATAGACAACCACCACAATAGAAACAATATGGATCAGTCAGACATGTTCTGAAGATGAGAACACATGTTTCCAAAACATGTTAACAGAGACTAAAAAAAGTGACGTTACTGTTTTTTGTAATTTACGTCCTCCAACATTTAGTCATATCGGACTATGAATGGAATGGGTGAAATGATGCTCAAATGAGCCCAGGGTCCATATAGCTTAGAGTTACCCGACATTCGTCTTACAGGATAAGGGAAAACCCAGGAAAAACCTTATCCAGGTAACTCACTCTGACAGAGATATGCATTGTTCTTATCTTATACCCATTTCCATAAATAGCAGTAGATTTTTCATTTATTAGTATTATCATGTGGTTCTCTGAAGTTAAAGCTTTAAGTCCTAAAGGACGTATCACCATAAACATTTTCTAGATCATTCTACAATTATTTCCTAAAGAACAAGCGGGGCTCTAAGTGAAACTAATTAAATCTTTGTGTAAACTTTAAAAACCCACCCTTATAATGTCAATTAGCACGGCTAGTCTTATATACATATGAGACGGTCAAGTATAAAACTTGCTTTATCCAAAATTAAAAAAAAAAAAAACATGAGTTAGACATGGGATTCAATTCTTACTGCAGTTCTCAGGTTTGAACAAAAGTTGTTTAGTACATCTTCCAGAGAGCTCAGGAAACTGCTGTTCAATGCAAAACTCTTCAAATCCAAGGCAACAGTTGATGTAGAACTCTCCTTATCCATGCTACAATTTGAAGCAAAACTTGTCTTATCCAGTGTGTGTTACACTACAATTGAAATGTGTGAGAGCAGAACTCGCCTTGTCCAATATTAAAGGTATGTATGGTGGAATTACAGTAAGCTTTATTTTCCTGTTAACAACTGGGTATGTATCATAACAGAGTGAACAAATGTTTTAAATAAGTGTCCATTTTTAAAGGCACACAGTGAGCCTCGGCCCACGTATACCTTCCTGCAATCACAACACTAAAGAATTCCAATGCAGTAGCTTGACTCCAAAGGATATAAGGAAATTCCACAAAGCCTTCTGCAGCTGCAGTTCTAAAATTAAACAAGACTGCAATACTGAACTATTATTCAACTGATACGCCTAAGAGGCAGTGTGCAGAGAGAGAGAGAGAGAGAGAGAGAGAGAGAGAGAGAGAGAGAGAGAATCAGTAATTAAATTTATTCAGAAATTTAAAGTGCTTGACACTCATTACTGTCGCAACAAAACATCAACACGACGATATTTACCAGGTGAATTAAGCATCAATGAAGCATGTATAACGCAGAAGCATCCAATTCATTGAAAGTATCTAAGAGTTTCTTTCACAATATCTTTAACACAAAATTTAACATTGGTTTCAAAAGCCCTGTTTCTGATTAAGTTCACTTTGTCTTTGGTATGATGAGAAGATAAAATTGGAAACAGATAAGACCAAACGTTCTAATTTGCAGATTTCTAAAAGAATACATAAACTTAGAGCTAAGGCTTATTTTGATCTCCTGAAAGAAGAAGATGATAAAGTAGCAACATTTTCTTTTGACTGTTAGAAGAACATGGTGCTGCCAAAAGTACAGGATCAAGCAGCATACTACAGCAGGCAGCTATACATGTATAACTTCTCCATTGTACATGGTTCATCCAAATCAACATTGACAAAATGGAATGCTTCTAACTTTGTTTGCACAGAAAATGAACGTCCTAAAGGTTCAAATGAAATTGTGTCAACAGTGTACATCATCTATGCACATCTGCTTTTTCTGGAGTTGAGAAAGTTAGGTTATTTGTAGACGGTTGCTGTGGTCTGAATAAATGTTCTATAATGATAGGCATGTGCAATAAATGACTTGCCATTAAGGCACTATAGAATGTGCAGATGATAAATGATCTTTCCCTGGCTATTCGTTCATTCCACCTGACCGTATTTTCAGGCTAATGGAGAAAGAAGGATGAGAAATACATTTCTTAAATCATATAAATATAGTAAAGTTGTAACAATATTTTACAAGTCAGTGTATCTACGTGATATGAACAATGGTCAATTTCTATGAAGTAAACTATTAAGTAGGTGTTTCATGGACATTATGACTGAAAAAAGATAAAAAATATATTTGAAAATATGGGTTTTAAGAAATTTTTGACCAAAAAAGATTATAACGATAAAAATATTTGAAGAAGTCATTCATAAGAATTGTGAAACAAAAATAAGAAGCAAATGTGAAAATGTTGGTATTTTATTGTAATTTATTATTGTGTCTTCACCAAAACTTGCCATATCCACAGCTGTCAAGTGCAAAACTTGCCTTATCCAAAACTAAATTTTAGTTTACCGCTAGGTTTTTTGGTGAGTGATTTTAAAGAAAATGTATAATGAAGAAAATGATGGAAACATGGCACTGAAAGAATTTAAAAATGTTAACCGTTTGATAGATATAACCTTTTCACGGTTTCTGAAAAGTCACTTTACCTGCATAAGGCAAGTTTAGCACCTTGATAGTCTCATTTGATTGTAAACTTGTATGTATGTATGTATGTATGTACGTACATATGCATACACATGTAATCATTGGGTAATTTTAATTTTATTTTTAACTTTAAATCCAACATACACTATGTGATCATAAGTATCCTGACACCTGTCTGAAAATGACTTACAAGTTCATGGCACCTTCCATCGGTAATGCTGGAATTCAATATGGTGTTGGCCCAACCTTAGCTTTGATGACAGCTTTCACTCTTGTAGGCTTACTTTCAATCAGGTTCTGGAAGGTTTCTTGAGGAATGGCAGCCCGTTCTTCAAGGAGTACTACACGGAGGAGAGGTATAGATGCAGGCTTTAGGATTCAAGTCTAGACTCTGTGCAGGCCTGTCCATTACAGAGATGTTATTGTCATGTAATCACACTGACATAACCCATGCATTATGAACAAGTGCTCGATCTCCATCCCTGAACTGCTCTTCAACAGTGGGAAGCAAGAAGGTACTTAAAACATCAATGCAGGCCTGCGCTGTCATAGTGCCATGCAAAACAATAAGGGGTGCAAGCCCCCTCCAAGAAAAATATGACCACACCATAACACCACCACCTCCAATTTAACTGTTGGCACTACACACACTAGCAAATGATGTTCACCAGGCATTCGCCATACCCACACCTGACCACTGGATTGCTACATTGTGTACCGTGATTTGTCACTGTTCAATTGTCCAATTTTGACGCTCCTTACACTAAGCGAGGCGTCATTTGGCATTTACCCACATGATGTGTGGCTTATGAGCAGCTGTGACCATGGAATCCAAGTTTTCTCACCTCACGCTTAATTGTCATAGTACTTGCAGTGGATCCTGATGCAGTTTGGAATTCCTGTATGATGGTCTGTATAGATGTCTGCCTATTACACTTTATAACCCTCTTCAACTGTCAGTGGTCTCTGTCAGTCAACAGATGAGGTCGGCCTGCATGCTTTTGTGCTGTACGTGTCCCTTCACGTTTCCACTTCACATCACAAACAGTGGACCTAGGGAGGTTTAGGAGTGTGGAAATCTCGCATACAGACTTCTGACACAAGTAACACCCAATCACCTGACCATGTTCGAAGTCTGTGATTTCCGCGGTGTGTTCCATTCTGCTTTCTCACAATGTCTAATGACTACTGAGGTTGCAGATGAGTACCTGGCAGTAGGTGGCAACACAATGCACCGAATATGAAAAATAAATGTTTTTGGAGGTATCTGGATATTTTTGATCATATAGTGTATATTAATTCCTAATTCCTGACTTTGGTACTGAAAGGAAAGGAAATTCAGCAGAGAATTATAACCTGGGATCTTGAAATTAGAAGCTTAAAGTCATGTGCATTTATTAAAAAACAAAATTACAGAATCAGCACATAATACATAAGGGTCTTCATTCCCTAAAAGATTTAGAAATCAGTTAAACAATACTGAGGTTACTCCCATTTCTTCGGTTCTTCAAATGTGCCTGAAAATCACAAAAAGCATTGATTAGTGACTTTTTACTTGTCTACCACATACATAGTACACAGAGAAGATATTGCAATTCATCTAAATATTCAATATCAAGTTTTCATTCCAAATAAACATTTTGTGACTCCATGAATCCAGAAAAAGCACTTCTAGAAAATATCTGTGTCTATCTGAGAACAGCATACATTAAAAACAAAGAATTGCTTAAATGCCATAGTACAAAAGTAAATCGAGAAGATATTGGCACACTGCTTCACTAGTGTGAGTGAAGCAGCGTGTCAATATCTTCTTGATTCACTTTTGTGCTAACTTGTGCTTCACTGTCTCTATGCTTCTTTCAAGTTTATACTTTGACCAAACATAGTATTTAAATTTAGAATCCTCCAAGAATGCACTTAAGATTTTCAAGAAAATCTCCCCATCCCAGACTACCCTTTACTTAGAAATGTTTTGAAAATTTTGATTTTCTAAAAAATAACTAACAATTTTGATTACATTACCATATGTGTAAGATATTTTTATGACAAATGAAATGTATTTCTTGAGTTTTCTGGGAATGTCCTCAGAAGACCCCTTCATTCTGGAAGACACACATAATTGGTAAACCGTAAAAGATAGTCCTGCAGAAAAAATGTAGATCTCATTAAAGCACACAATTTATGCTACACCCCAATTTTTTGGTGGGGTTAACCATTTCTGATATATTCCTTTTTATTGGTTTACAGTTTTTCTCTCAATGGAGAGTTGTTATTTGGTTCTCTCTCTCTCTCTCTCTCTCTCTCTCTCTCTCTCTCTCTCTCTCTCTCTCTCTCTCTCTCTCTCTCTCTCTCTCTCTCTCTCTCTCGCATGCAAAGAGAATGGAATTTCATACGATCACATAGTGACCAGCTCTTAAAATATTTGACTAGCACTTAGGCCCACTATATTCCCTTATTCCCATTGTACCTACAAGCAAATATATAATAAACCTATTTCTACAATGTTTTAACATAAAGTAGATAGAAGAATAAACTTTTCTAATAATATATACATAAAATATGAAGCTAGTTACAGTGAAGCAACAAATATACAAATATAATAATTTGTAACATAAAACTTCACTTATCTTAAAAGAAAATGATAAAAATTTTCTTATTAATTGATGAGGATCGCAATTTCGTGAAAACTCATTCACATCATCAGCTCAAACAACCTTGTAACGCAACATTGACAATGAGGTTGTTTGAGCTGATGATGTGAATGAGTTTTCACGAAATTGCGATCCTCATCAATAAGAAAATGATCATCATTTTCTTTTAAGATAAGTGAAGTTTTATATTATATCGGAAGCATTCTGTTCACACTGAAAAGTTCAATGATTTGAATTCCGGCTATGTCATTGAAGTTTTCAGTCCGACCCTACCCTTCCCTCCATATTTTGTTGGAGGTCTCCTCTGGTGGCAGTTTGAGGAACTTGCTGAACAAATACTTTTGGGGGATGTCGAAGATTTGTTCAGCAAGTTCCTCGAACCGCCACCAGAGGAGACCAACAAAATGTCACCAGCTACACCACTGAGAATCAGTCGATGTCCGGTTGACAATGGAGGAAAGTAGCCTCTGAAACATGTTCTGGGAAATTTAAAAGCAAGTGTTGTTTAGTGTCATTAATTGACTCACCTTTAAAATTAATTTATTACAACACTGTTTTCAAACCTTCCATGAAAGGAAATTACAGTAGTGTTTCAGTTCTTATGTGCAAGCATAAATACCATAAAATCAAGTAAACCTTAACAATTGGAAGTTATATCACAATGTGTGTAATACATTTCATATTTCTATGATAAAAAATCAAAATGATGTCTGGGATTCTAACCTTTGTAGGTCTAGCTACTACATACTTGCCTACTTTGTGTTTCAAATGGGATGATATTGGTCCTTGAGCACTACTAGGTGAGCAACCAATCTGAGTACTGTGGTGTTGTCATATTGCATTCCTCCTATGTGGTGTGTGATGAGCGCCAAACTAATCAATCTCAAATAAATACTATTCGCACCAAGACAAAAAAATTCAGATTTTGCAAAAACTGATCCATGAGGAAGGAGAGAGTAATGTATTTAACATAACCGTAAAACCCCCATATTTTTATCTCAAATAGTTTTCCTAATACAAATAGAGTAGATAACATTATAACAATGCATTACAACGTAAGCACTGTAATGAATATCATTATTGGTTGGCATGTATGCGTGAACGTATATTTGAAATTACTCAGAACTGAAACGTAAACATTTGACATAACATGATAAAAGAAATATGTATTTTGAATAAACCAAGGTGTTTGTTAAATTCGATGAGGAAACAATACACTTCCTGCTGGTCTGGCAGAAAATGTCTGGTCACATATCTTTGTTTATGAATGGTTCGTAATCTCTATTTACTCTAGAGAGATCAAAGCAGCATTATTCAGTTACTCTTCCATGAAAAAGTGTATCAACTGGATGAATGAGATACGATCCACCTTCTCCCTTACTACTGCCAAAACAATCCAATTGAGTTAATGTGGGCTCAAGTTATGTTGCATATAGAAATAATATTTTTAAACTGACTGACGTTGAACTACTTATTCACGAAGAAATTGACAAGGAACACAACAAGACTGGGAAAGCTGTGTGAGACATCAAATAAACTACAAGACGACTTTTGGAAAGAAATAGCACGTAACAAGATTTTGGAACCTATCATCATAAATTTACAGTACTCAGATGATGACACTGACAATGATGAATTATCTCTTAACGTAAGTAACATTCCAAGCTATGCGGATGCACCACTGGTATTTTCATTGGATTAGAAAAATAATAATTCATAAACTATAATTAATTTTAAACTAAATATTTAAACCATTTGCGTAATATACGAATATCCACGTTGCAATTGTGATTTCAACAACTGCATTATTATAAAACTTACGAAAATGCAGTTTGCGTTCCCTTACATCTAGCGCCAAGAACACTCGCAGGTGTGCGAGAGAGCGAGAGAGGGAAATATTTGCTACTGGCGAGAACTCTTCCAATTTGAAACACATAATATAACCGCTCAGCTATCAGTGCACATTTAGTAACTGGGATTCAATTATGAGTCAATTATGAGTAAATTTTTTGCACACATTATAGTGTGTGAAAAAAGGAGGGATTCCCTATGTGGATATGCAAGAAACTTATGAAACAACACAATGTGTGAACATTCTCATTATTATTATTATAATTATGAGAGGATTCAGTAGGATGAAGCTTAAGAGATGCATTACGGCATGCCATTGTAACCGGCCGTGGAAATGATGTGATCTTAGGAAAATATACGGTTCCAGAGTCTGCTCATCTTTTTTGTCAAAGGGTATATGAAATGTGCAAGTTTATTGGTGTCCAGAGTAACCTAAATAAAACTTATAAAATTTGTTTTTGAAATAGTAATTTAAAGACTTTGAAATACTTAATATTTGAGTCACTATGTAAAAATGAGATACCTTCATTTCTTTTAATTTTAAATGCTACTAATGTTTTACAAAAGTGCAAAGCGAGAGCAGAGAAACAAAATGGGAAGTATGCAATTCTTTGATAAAGAATATGAAGGAATTTTGCACCCAGATAGGTGAATAAGGATGATACAGCTGCAAAGTGCTTACAGACCACATAAAGAGCACTTTACTGATAGGGAATTCAAAGAAAATTTAGGTAACAAAATTAAATTTGTATTTCATTAACAAAATTGTTTGACAACTGGTACTTCTTTAATGCCATTTAACATGTGTTAAATAGCAACTTACCTACTCTGATAACTTAACCAAAGCTCACAAGAAACACCTCTGACTTCAAACATTTGGAATTGCATGAAAACATGCTTAGAATAACAATCATAAACAAAACAGTCGTCCATGTCATTTCCATGCAAAACATTGCATTCTCCTTCAGTGACATTTAATGGAGAGAAAGTAACAAGTTATCAATACCATTGGAGGGAAATTATATGTAATTCAATGTCACGGTGTAATTATTTTCAATCAACAGTGCTAAAAGCCCTCTGCTTAAGGTACTTGTACAAAACACACATATACTACACACCTGACACTCAAAGTGCAGATGAAGGATTTCAATGAAGTGATTAAAACAAAGAGTAAGAGAACAATTTTCACACCTCACTGAAATCAAGTTATCACATTTCATTTCACATTCACACAGTCCAATATGAAAAGCCCCACTATTACATTTGCAAATAATGATATGGGTATGCCAATGTCATAATCTGCAGGTTGCCAAGCATAATGCAACTTAAGGTTATACTTTGATGCAGTAAATTGATTGTAAATTACAGAGTGAAGTTTGATGATGAAATAAGGATCATGTACCTTGTGCTTCAGCACACTGCAGTCTTACAAAATTAGCAACTCTTCTGATAAACAGCTTATACTAATTATAATGGTGCCAGTAGACAAGCATGGAATTTTGCATGCTGTGTGTTGTTTTAATGGTTGTTATTCTAAGCATGTTTCTGTGCGGTTTCAAACATTCACGGTCAACATTAAATGAAACTTTTAGTGTTAAACGCCCGCTTTTACTACATGTGGCACCGCAGGTGCTGACACTGATGATACATGAGATGAAGATGGAGCACTGGTGGAATGAGATGGCGGGGGAAAGCAGGGAGCCCGGGAAAAACCTGCCCCAGTGCCACAAATAACACTTTTGTTGTCCACCACAAATTTCACTTTGTGATCACCTGGGATCGAACCCGGGCTGCCTTGGTGACAGCCAATAGGTCTAACCACTCAGCCATTACGTGGCCTTCAAGGTCAAGGTGTTCCTAGTCAGTGATATGGCATATAATACTTTTCAGCATAAGGTAGTACCCATCTTCCTTGTTTGCTATAGGAACAAAGTTTAAATATGTGCTCAGGTTTTTTTCTATGTAATAAGTCACCTAACCTAATTTTTAATGAGATTCCTGTAGCAAAAGCAAATCTAATGTGAAAGGTATTATAAAATGTAATTTATTGGCTACTCTGCCATTTGAACTGGATGTACTGTTTAGAATTATGAATATATGCAAGTGTTTATGCATTACTGCTCCTGTATGAAGCAAGTATGTACTATTGCACATGCAGTACATTCATTTCCTCCTGGTTTTAAGAATGAAGTGAAAACATAGATCATGGATATTTTGCAGTGGCCTGGCATTACTGTTGCCTTTGTTGCTTTTTGAGGGGGGGGGGGGGGTAATTTACACACTCTAACGTTAAGACATATTGGACGATGAATGAAATGGGTGAAGTGATGCTCAAATGAGTTCGGGGTTCATGGAGCTTAGAGTTACCCGACATTTGTCTATCAGAATAAGGGAAAACCCCGGGAAAAACCTTATCCAGGTAACTCACCCTAACCGAGATTCGAACTCGGGACCTCTTGAACGTGAGGCAGACACGCTACCATCTAAGCTACCGAGGTGGGTATTTGTTACCACTAGCAACAGCTAATAAATTGAAGAAAGTGTATCCAAATTTTGCATTATTTTTTGTTCAAAGAAAAATGGAAAGTCTAAGCAATTTAACTTTCAGGTATCAATTACATTAATATGTGACCAATCAGCCAGGACCGTCGATGACAGATCTCCCGAGACCGGTCATCTATAATCCTCCAGTTCCAAATAGCTAGTTATTCTGCCAATGGCACTCACTGGCAAACTTGGAACTTACAGACTTGTGTGGGTTGTCACTGATCTGTTTCTGCCTATAGCACGATTGTTACCAGTGCACTGAAAAGGCAAACCTTAAGTTTGTGTCAATTCTTCATGTATAACAGTAATATATGGTGAATGATTTAATGTTAAAAGTACAATAAGAAGAATGGCATCATAATTTGCAGGTAAAAGTGACTTGTGATTGTGTGATAGAAAACCTTTTAAATTGATCCTTAAGTTCCCATTCTTTTGGTGAAAAATATCACCTAATTTAAACTGGAAGACTAACTCCGGATCTTAAACCTTTGAAAACTAAATCATACGTGGGTTTTGAAAGGCATTATAACAGCATTTGGTATAACGAGTTTCATTGGCTGTGTGATTCTGATAAATTATTGAAACTATTTTGTTGGTCATGCCAGCTTTTTGCTAATGAAAAGAATGAGTAGACAACAGATGGCATCAATAACATGGATAGTTTTTGTACCTTGAGGGTTCATCAAGTAAATTCCAAAACTTATATTTGTACATTGTAAGTTAGTCAAGTTTGGAAAAACAAGAATTGACACTTTTTTTGAGTGAATCATTTATGAATGCAGTTGAAAAGCATAATGAAGGTGTGAAAAGAAATAGGTATATAATAGGGCGATTGATAAATGCTGTTTGCTATTTAGCTCAGCAAGAACTTCCATTTGGGGTAGTGCAAGTCCGAAAATTTGGATAACAGAGGTAAATACATAGTGCTCTTACACCTAACTGCTCAAATAGGTGATGATTTAGAGGAACATCTAAGGACTGAGACTGTTTTTTCAGGAACGTCAAATGACATTCAGAATGACATTATTGAAGGTATTTCTGTTTTGATTTATTAAATAAAGAATGAAGTGATTGAGTCAAGTTTTATATCAGTAATCAAGGACGAAACCACTGATGTATCAAATAAATCTGAACTATTAATGGTTCTTCGTTATGTCACACCAGAGGGCTAGTTTTAAAAAAAGATTTGTAGGGTTTCGTGACATCAGTAGTGACAACACAGCAGTTTGTCCAAGAATTTGTTCAAACTCATGGAGGAATTCAAATCTGGCAGGGAACTCATAGCATAAACATATGTTGTGCAGCTGTGATGGTTAGATAGCATAAAGGTTTACAGTAAATTGTTAGAGGGAAATATGAACAAGCTTTATTTTTGCATTGCTATGGCCACAAGATTTAGTTTTGAAGCAATCAACCAGTCAGACAAAGAAGTGCAGAGTATTTTTTCAAACAGTGACAGGTATTAAAGTATACAAACTGAAAAAAGCAAAGAGAGAGTGAAGTACAGTTAAAATAAAAGTGAATCGAGAAGATATTGACACATTGCTTCACTCACACTGTTTTTCACAAGAGATGTTTCAAGAGCTGTTGCTCCCATCATCAACTGAGTCTTGACTACTGTAAATTAAATATATATAGGAAAAACAAAAAGAAATATTGACATCAGAACTAAAGAACATATAAGAATCATTAAAAATGGTGAAATAGAAAAATCAGCAGTTGCTTTTCAGTTTTTGAATACCAGACATGACATTAACTTGGAGACAGCTTTAATAAAATATGTTAATCATACCATTCATCTTTCTGTATGGGAAAAAATCTTCATTAATAAAAATCGTCATAGAATCATGAATATCAAAACTCCACCACCGGACATCTTTGACGAATACATCATGCCATCTATCGACGATATGGAGAAAGAGGAAACCACTACAATTTGCATTAGTCGAGACTCAGCTGAAGATGGGAGCAACAGCTCTTGAAACATGTCCTGTGAAAAATAGTGTGTGTCAAGCAATGTGTCAATAACATTTCGATTCACTTTTAGTTTTAATGTCAGGTATGTCTACATTTTTAAAAATCGTCCAAAAGAACAGAAGCTTTAGTCAATGAAGTGAAAAAATGCATTCCGTCAGTGTCTGCCACAAAATGGAACTATAAAAGCAGAATGATTAATCTCATTTTCAACTTGAAGACTGAATCTGACGCCCTAATTAAATTAATGGCAGAAGATGAGGGTGAATGAGATGCAAACAAGTGTTTGTGCATTGGGCTACCATCAGAACCTTCTAAGCTTTGATTTCAGATCCTTACTTTTGGTGTTTTCACTTGTACTTCCTAAGTCTGATTTTTTGTTTACGTCCTTTAGAAAAATATGTTTGTTATTGCTTTCTGCAAGTAAAAAGTCAGTAACTTCAAAAACAGTATGAAAGACTTACATGACAATTTTGACCAATTAATTTGATGAAGGATAGAATCTGATGAAGATTGCTATAAAACACCAATACCTTCAAAGAGATTGAAACAGGATAAAAGAGAAAATGACACAAAATAATTGTATCAACAAAATTTTATGAGATTATAGATACAATACTTTGCCAAATAATCAACAGATTCTTGGATAAAGACCAACTACAGTTCAATCAACTAATATTTTATGAGATCATAGATACAATACTTTGCCAAATAACCAACAGATTCTTGGATAAAGACCAACTACAGTTCCTATCATTGTTGGACAATGTTTTATACGTGGAAGAGAAGACTTTTCCAGAGTGTGCATTTAAGACTTTTCTTATTTATTATGGACAGGTCTTCAACATAGTGTGATTAAAAAATGAACTCTGTTATTTGTACTCTTCCCCTGAAATACAAAACAAAGCAGTCTACGAAGTTCACCAGGGAAAAGAAGGACCATGGGTGTGTCTGTGAACAGCATAACTAAAAAATGAAAAGTTGGATAAATACCGAACTTGGAATTTAACTTCAGTATCTTCCAAAGATGTGACAAAGATTTTTCAAGAAAATTTCCTTACCCCAAATTATCCTTTATATGGAAGACTTTTAGAAAATTTTTATTTTATCAAAAATGGCTCAACAATTTCATTAAAGGATATGTTCAAGAAAAATGAAACATATATCTTGAATTTTCTGGGAAAAGTCTCTGAAATCCACTACATTCCAGATGCTTTGGGAAAACTGGTAAACCATAAGAGATAGACAAACTTACTGCACAAAAAATGTAAATCTCATCAAGGCATACAATTTATAACAATTAAATTTTTGTGGTGTCAACCGTTTTCACTATATTTATACTTTTCTCTATTGGAAAGTTAACATTCATTTCCAATTTCCTCTCATTTCTTTCTTAGCTATGTAAAGAGAAGGGAATTTAAAAGCAATCACATACTGACCAACTCTTAGAAGATTTGACTTGCTTTAAGTCTACCATATTCTCATATCCCTTGCACTTATAACAAAATTAACAATAAGATAATGTTTACATTGTTTAACATAAGCAGATAGAGGAATAAGCACTTGTAGTGAGTGAAGTGTGTGGAGTTTAAGTTTAGGTCATTTGAGCCTTAAGTCAAAACTTATCATTTTGTCGCTAAAAGGAGCTCATGATAAAATTAAAACTTTAAATATAACACCAAAAAGAAAAGAAAAGAAGAAAAAAAAAACCATGTTGAAATTCCTTTCTTGTAAGTGTTGTTATAATAAATTAAATTTAAAGGGAGTCGATTAATGACACTAAACAACACTTACTTTTAAATTTTTCCGGAACATGTTTCAGAGACTTTGCCTCCATCCTCAACTGGCCATTCACTGGTTCTCATTGGTGTAGTTGACGATATTTTGTCATAGGTCTCCTCTGGTGGCAGTTCAAGGAACTTGCTGAACAAATCTTTCTGGGGGATGTCGAAATTGAATACTTTGTTTCTATTTTTTGAAATGAAGATTTGTTACCATGTGGATAGTTCTTGTTTTCCTGATGTATGTTTTAGTAGTTTTGGTTCTGGATTAATTTAGTGGTTTTTTCCCCCAAAATGCGTGGCAACGGATGATTTTTCTTATTGTTTATATTTTATGTATCTAAAGTGTTCCTTTGCTCTTGTTTCTAAATTTCTTTTGGTTTTTCCAATATGTCTTTCTGTTTTTCCAGTGACTGTAGTCAAATTTATATTGGGAAATATAAATTTAGAAACAAGAGCAAAGGAACACTTTAGAAACATAAAATATAAACAATTAGAAAAATCAGCAGTTGTCACGCATTTTTGGGAAAAAAACCACAACATAAATCCAGAACCAAAACTACTAAAACATACATCAGGAAAACAAGAACTATCCACATGGGAACAAATCTATATTTTGAAAAATAGAAACAAAGTATTCAATTTCGACATCCCCCAGAAAGATTTGTTCAGCAAGTTCCTTGAACCGCCACCAGAGGAGACCTATGACAAAATATCATCAACTACATCAATGAGAACCAGTCGATGGCCGGTTGAGGATGCTGGCAAAGTCTCTGAAACATGTTCCAGAAAAATTTAAAAGTAAGTGTTGTTTAGTGTCATTGACTCCCTTTAAATTTAATCCATGTTGAAATGTTAAAGACTACAAAAGAAAAACTAAAATAACTAAAAGAATTCCTAAAACTAAAAGACAAGTAAATCCTGTATGAGGGAATGAAATTTCTGTCAGCCTTGGAAATAATACAGTGAGGACGTCTTTTAAGCTGCAGGATAATGGTGACTGCCAATGGGGTGATCATCACTGCCAAATGAAGGTCTAAAACAGAATTTGTGTCACAAGTAGATAAAAAGGGAGGGATACACCTATTTAACGAAAGCAACCAGACATATCGCAAATGCTTGCAATAAGCCACCCACAAAAATCCTAAATATTGGAGTCCCAGAAAGATGTTTGGCATTCAGATTTCCTAGGAAAAGCAGCAGTGAGGGGAGCTGTGCCACAAGAGCTCTAATATACCTCTCTCATAGAACAATGAGTGGTGGCAGATAGTGAAACAGATGCACTCCAGCTGTATACAGCGCACTAATGGTGTATGTGTGGAGCACTCATCTGGAAGCAATTAAATTTTCCACTTGATTATTCCAAGAAGAGAAAGAAATTAATGAAAGGTCTTTTATTTTATGCCTTGGCAGACTTCGGACTGACGACTCTAAAATTTTCTTTCTTTTGTGACTACTCTGATACCCAGGAATCTGAAGATCTCGGCAGTTCATGGAGCAAGATCAGGACTTAAAAGGAGTAGCCCCAGCATGATTTAGTTTAGGCTGGGAATGATATTTTTATGGGCAACACAGTTTCAGTACTTTTTGGTGATGGCTTGGGAGCTAAGTCTGCATGGCTGAAGTTGTAGTTTGCGGTGCAGATGTGGCACAATGCAATGGAAGAGTACTTGTTGGCAAGTCTGTCTGAGTGGAAGCATCAGCAACAGGCATGTGATTTATGCCAATAGTGGTAACAGGAGAACAGCAGGCTGCTGAGGCATAGCCTGTGGTGTTAAGATGACTTAAGCTGCTTAAAACACTGCCATACCTTAGAAAGGAGAGGCATTCCTTAATGCATAGCTTCACAAATAGTTTCTGAGATTCACTTTTAAGGGTTTTGCGTGGTTATATTTTGAATTTGACCCCCAGCCAGAACTAAACGAAACCAATAATTTGCTATCACATCATTATTCTTAAGCATACCAACAAAAAATTACAGACACTATTAAAAAACTGGTGAACTACAATGGAAATGGAAAGAGTAGAAGTAGAAGAATACATTTCATTAACAAAATTATGCATTCAACTAAACTTCTTCACCTTTAATGGGAAATACTACAAGCAGAAATTAAGGTTATCAATGGGCAACCCACACAAATTAAAAGGGCCTTCCCAAGGATCTTCAAAGTTTGATATAAATATGTTGATGACACTTTTGCAATAGTTCCAAATAAACATTTAGATGATGCATTAAAATTACTCAGTCTGCAAGAAATGACTTGTCAAATTTACATTAGAAAAGGAAATCAATGGACATCTCTCTTTCTTGGACCTAAATATCATCAGGAATGAGACAAAAATAAAATGTCAAATTTACAGGAAGCCAACACAGTCAGAAAATTACATAAAAATCATAGCTATAACCCAATTATATATAAACATGCAATAATAAACAGTCTTACACACAGACTAGTCAACATACCAATGAATAAAGCAGAATACTTCAAAGAAGAAAAAGCCATACTTCACACAGCAGAAGAAAATCGATACCACATAAGGAAGCAACCACATTCACTACAGAAAAAGAAAGCAACAACATATTCAGTGGATTCACATACCACCCAAAAACATTTAAAATAAGAGTTGCAGCTTTCCAGGCAGCGTGAGTATTCCAGGTTCTCTTGGGCTTCAAGCCAGGTGTAAATGTGATGTAACAATGTTTTGGGAGCATACATTGTTCCCACCTCAAGGTATGCTGAATGATTAAAACTGGTCACAGCACATAAACATAGGCATAACACCAGTTTTAATCATTCAGCATACCTTGAAGATGGGAACAATGTATGCTCTTGAAACATTGGTGCATCACCACATCTACACCTGGCTTGAAGCCCGAGAGAACCTGGAATTATGGGAACAATGTATGCTCTTGAAACGTTGGTGCATCACCACATCTACACCTGGCTTAAAGTCCAAGAGAACCTGGAATAAACATTTAATAAATTCAGAAAGATTTTTAAGGAACAAAATATCATCTTGGCATCTACCAATACATACTCAGCTTTAAAATTGCTAAATTCAAAAATAAGAACTTTGAAATCCCACCAGCAGATAATTTGACAAAAAGTTCATAGTTCTACCACCAGAGAGAAGAGAGCAGATGACAACAGACATTAGTTGAAAAGAGGTTGAAAATGGAAGGCGACACCTTCCAAAACTAGTACCTCAATAAGATACAAATGTAAGTGACGAAGTGTCAAAAAACTGGCTACAAATAGTTTTTTGCATTAATATAATGGACATAAAGTAGTACAAATTATATTTATTCTGTGTTTTTACTTTCTCTATTACTTACAAGCAGGGGGAGTGGCATTTCACCCACAAATTGTATACTGAGATTTTAGTGGAATTGCACATTTTGAGGTCCCCTGATTAAAAAAAAAAAAAGTGTGTGTGTGTGAACAGCATAAGAAATTGAAACGAGATTAAATACTAAACTTGGTTAGTATAATTTTGACTTGAACTAGTACTCAATGTTCCATATACTGCTAGTGTTTACCTAGAACTTGTTTTGTTAAGACCTTCCTAACTTCTTCAGCTCAAACTTGGTATTTAAGTTTGGCACCTTTCAAGGATGTGGCACGAAGATTTCCAAGAAAATCCCCCTACCCCGGATTACTATTTTCATGGAATATTTAACAAGAAATTTATTTTCTCAAAAACGGCTCTCACTATATTGTTTAAAGTGCCATATGTTTAAGATATTTTCATGATAAATGAAATATATATTTTGAATTCTGGGAATGCCCTCAGAAGCCTTCTTCATCTAGGATGACTTCTGCATAACTGGTAAACCGTAAGAGACTAAATCTTATTATACAGAAAATTAAAATTTGTTAAAACATACAATTTATATCAAATTTATTCTTTTTGTGAAGACTTCCAAAATATTCCAAAATATTTCACCATTTCCAAGATGTTTCTTGTTATATGAGGTGTGTTCAAGTTATAACACTTCCCATTTTTTTTCAGGACTGGGACCAGATAGGAACTTCTGTTTTTTTTTTTTTTTTTTAAATACATGTGGACTCTTTGTGAATGCATGACAGAGATGGCAGCAGTGTACAGTGCATAGAACTCTAGTGGCAGCAACGAGAGTTGGGACTGTTTTTGATACTTAAAATGGCGATGTTTTCATTACAAGAACAGCATGTAATCATTCGTTTTCTCCATTTTTGTGGTGCGACACCTATTGAAATTCATTGCCAGTTGAGTGAGGCATGTGGTGATGGTACCATGGATGTATCTAATGTGCATTCCTGGGTGCGACAGTTCAATAAGGGCAGAATATCATGTGACAACAAACCAAGACAGTCACAGCCTCACACCAGCCGGTCCGACGACATAATCCAGCGAGTGGAGAACGTTGTTTTGGAGGATCACTGATTGAGCATTTTCAGATCTTCATACAGGATTGTGTGCACAGATCCAATGGAAATGCCAATTTTGGGGGCGATGTCTGCAACTGTCTTGGTTTGTTATCACACAATGTTCTACCTTCAACGGTCGCACCCAGGAATGCACATTAGACACATCCATGGTACCATCACCACATGCCTCACTCAACTGACGAATTTCAATAGGTGTCGCACCACAAAAATGGAGAAACCAAATGATTACACACTGTTCCTGCAATGAAAACGTCGCCATTTTAAGTATCAAAAACAGTCCTAACTCTCATTGCTGCCACTAGAGTTCTATGCATCGTACAGTGCTGCCATCTCTGTCATGCATTCAGAAAGAGTCCACATTAAAAAAAAAGTTCCTATCTGGTCCCAGTCCTGGAAAAAGAAATAGGAGGTGTTATAAATTGAACACACCTCGTATATCTGAATTTTGCAATACCCATACTTTCCTCATGGGAAGACATTCAGTTCTTTTTTATCTCTTGGCCAAGCAATGAGAAAGGAATTTCAAAGACATCACATAACAACTCGCCTTAAAACATTTGAATATTTATCTAAGCCTACTGTATTCCAATATTTCCCTTGTACCTACAAATTAGCAAGAAGATAATGTTCATCTCGATTAACTTGAAGGACATAGAGGCACAAATGTTTGTAAGAATAGTTTATACAAGAATAAAGGAAGTCATGTGCGTTCAGCACTGTAGATTTTTTAAATAAAGTTTAACATCCTTATTTAGGTCATATTGAGCAATAATGAAATGAATAAATTGATGCTGAAGTGGGCCTGGGTCCATAGAGCCCAGAGTTACTTGACATTCATGTTTAAGGATGAATGAAAACTCTGGAAAAGCCTTACCTCACCTAACCAAGATTTACACTTGGGATATGCTATCTCCCACTACATAATGCATATCTGATGGTATTCCTTTGGAATTCTATTTGTTTCTGCAGTACTGAGGTTGAGTTTTTATAAGAATCATTCCAAAGCAGAGTAACACTGATAATGTGAGATTTACCTGTATTATTTTAGAAAACTCTTCACGCTGAAGGAGTGAGTAAGCTGTATTGAGAAGACGCAGTATTGTACCATGGAACACTTCCCCACCATACGTGAACAGATCTAAACCTAACTCTAGGCCAGTTCCAAAATCACATTCATCTGTAGCAATATCCGTTGCTGTGATGATTGGCTGTAGTTTCCCAAGATGGGAGTCTCTCTCATCATCGTCCTGACTGTTAAGAATCAGCTTAAGAACATTCCTCAGGTTTGCTGAAAATAAAACAGTGCAGTTCAGTTAAATTGAAGTCATATGAACTTAGTCATAGTATGCTGAAGTTTTGTTGAGTCACACTTGTTTACACTCACCTTCACTTATTATTTTTAAAAAAGCTGGAATGTCCTGGAAAACGTTCCAGCGTTTTTAAAAATAATAAGTGAAGGTGAGAGTAAACAAGTGTGACTCAACAAAACTTCAACATGAAGAAAACTTCACTGTTAATAATGCTTCTATTTGTAATATTGAGTCATAGTAGTCCATTATCAGTCTCCCTCAAGAAGTTTTCAAATATTTATAAAGCAATTAGAATATGCTCTGTACTTTTTATTTAAAATAGAAAGAGAATTAATCATATGTGGTAACATAAATGTGGATTATTTGAAATTGAGTCTTCAAAGGGAACAGCTTAGCTCTTTATTTATGATACACCACATACACATACAGTTAACTCTCTAACAAGAATCCAAAATAATTCATCCACAGATATAGATAATATAATTGTAAAGTCAGATATAACTAAATTTTGCTCTATCTCAAAAAAACTAATGGACTCTCAGATCATGCTGTGCAAATTCTATGGATTTATAACACATAAGATAAATTTAAAATTCAAACCTAAATACACATATCAGAAATATAGGGAAATAAATGAACATACTCTGAACGAATTTAGGAAAAACCTTAAACTTGAATCATGGAAACTTATGAAACTCATGGAACCAACAATAAATATAATAGCTTTCCTCACTGCTTTAAAACTCACTTTGAATTTTGCTTCCCATTTAAGTCTAAAAAAAAAAAAACATTTTAACTTCAAAAGAGACAATGCCTGGATCACTTAGGGATTAGAACCTCATGCAGGCACAGAAGAGAACTATATCAGCAAGTTAAGCCAGTAACAATTTAGATTTAAAAAACTACTACAAAAAATAATCCAACCTTTTAAAGAAGGTAATAAAAGCAGCCAGAGTATTGCATTATAAAAAACTAATTCAGCACTTGGGTAGTAAAATAAAAACCACTTGGAGAATAATAAAAACTGAAACAGGTAAACATTCATTATAAAATTACTCAATAACACTCCGGCTGCGCCGTGGCTCAGTGGTTAGAGCACTTGGCTCTCACCAAGGCGGCCCGGGTTCGATCCCAGGCGACCGCAAAGTGAGATTTGTGGTGGACAACACGGCGCTGGGGCGGGTTTTCTCCGGGACCTCCAGTTTCCCCCGCCATCTCATTCCACCGGTGCTCCATCTTCATCTCATGTATCATCAGTGTCACTGCCTGCGGTGCCTTATGTAGTAAAAGCGGGCGTTAAACACTACACATTTCATTTCAATAACATTCAGTGTTGACAATCATGAAATTACCAAACCTCACAAAGTTGCAGAAATGTTTAATAAATTCTTTTTTAATTAAAAAAAAAATTATGGAAGTAAAGATGAAGCACTAGAATTTTTGAGATTAAGTTTTACAAATGTAGTGCTTACATTTAAAGTCAATTTAACTATACCTTTTGAAATAAATAAAATTGACTCTTTTAAAATGAATTCTTCTGGTTATGATGAAATAAATACAAAAGTCTTAAAACCATGTCCCTCACATATTAGTAGCCCTGTAGTTATTTATGCAATGAGTGTCTAATGACAGGAATTTTCCCTGACAGGATGAAATTCTCAATTGTTAAACCTCTTTTCAAAACAGGCAAACAATAATGTTTGAAATTATAGACCTATATCTCTCTTGCAAACTTTTTCAAAAGTTCTTGAAAAAGTCATGTTCAACAGACTGAATGAACACCTTGAATATAACATACTTGTCAGTGATCAGTCTGGATTCAGAAAAAGTATATCAACAAATAATGCAACTTATACATGAAGTAATACAATTAATTATTTCTGGGCTGTTTTGCCGTGGTCTGTTGGCATAAGAACATCCAAACATTTTGCCCACAACTGTGGTAGACATCCTCAGTGGTGCAGTCGAAGTTTCCTTGCAGAGAGTTTCGCTGCATCTGAATGGTTCTGTGCCTGAGTCGCACTATTTGTAGTGGTTGTTGGGGGGCAGAGCCTAGGTAGTCCGGCAGTGGTATCCTCTGATTGGTCCACGTCATTTTTGGTAGTAAATGACGTTTCTTGTTCTCGATAACAGAATGCCAGTTCCTAATGAGTTTTAAGGCTTCTTCCTTTCTGTTGAAATTATTAGGATGCTTATAAATTTCAATGGCCTCCTGCTGAAGTCGTGTGTGGTAATATTCTGTAGTGGAAAGGATGCTAGTGTCCTGGAATTGTATCATATGCTTGCCTTCCACCTCAATAGCATGTTCGGCGACTGCAGACTTTTCTGTGTGGCCCAGATGGCACTTGCTCTTCTGTTCCTTAATCCTGGTGTTGACACTGCGTTGTGTTGTCTGCATTGTCTCAACCAACAGGACTATCATAAAAAATTCTGGATCTCCTGAAACCGGACACATACTGGAAGATTCCACGCGATCCCACATACCGGATTCTAAGTAAAACCAAACTGCTAGTCAAGAATTCGTCCCTGCCAACAGAAGAAAAGAGCCGCATTACCAGATCGGAAGCTCAGCCTCCTAGAGTTTACGGACTTCCAAAAATCCACAAGCCTGATGTTCCGCTAAGGCCCATTGTTAGCACAATTGGCTCTCCTACTTACGCCTTGGGTAAGCATTTAGCTGGCTCATTACAACCACACATTGGCTCCACGGACTTCTACATCAAAAACTCAAGACGCATTTTCTCGGACGATACAGTTACTCTTCCAGCACGTACTCACCACAACATATTTCCAGTGGAACAATTCGTTCTACGAACAAATAGACGGTGTTGCCATGGGTAGTCCGTCCCCTGAGTCCGGTGGTAGCAAATTTCTTCATGGAATCGTTTGAATCTACAGCCTTGAACTCTGCTCCTCTAAAACCAAGTCTGGTTCCGCTATGTGGAAGACACTTTTGTCATATGACCCCACAGAGAGGAAGCGCTTCAAGATTTCCTCTCACACCTCAACATTAATCACCACATCCAATTCACCATGGAAACAGAAAAAGATGGACAGCTAGCTTTTCTGAACGTCCTGGTCAGCAGGAAGGCCGACGGCTCTCTTGGACACACTGTCTATCGCAAGCCTACACATACCGACCGCTACCTAAACAAGGATTCAAAGCATCACCCTAGGCAGAAACGAGCCATAATAAAAACACTGGTAAATTGGGCTTCTCGCATCTGTGAACCACAACAACTAAAAAGTGAACTCAGACACCTAAAACAGGCATTACACGCAAATGGTTACTCCATCCGAGAAATTAACAGAGCTGTCCGTTCCATTAGATCTCAACCCACCATCCAGAAACAGGAGCAACCGAAGAGTAAAGGCACTGTTTTTCTGCCGTATTTCAAGAACATTACTGACTGTATAAAGCGGATATTGCAATGTCACAATGCAACTGTCTTCAAGCCCACAAGAAAATTAAACAATTTAATATGCTCAGCCAAAGATCCCAGGAAACATCTGTCCTCAGCCGGTGTATATTGCATTCCCTGTTCTTGCGGCTCGTATACATCGGAACAACACAATGCAGTGTCAACACCAGGATTAAGGAACATAAGAGAAACTGCTGTCTGGGCCACACAGAAAAGTCCGCAGTCGCCGAACATGCTGTTGAGGCGGAAGGCGAGCATATGATACAATTCCAAGACACTAGCAACCTTTCCACTACAGAACATTAACACACACGACTTTAGCGGAAATTTATAAGCATCCTAATAATTTCAACAGAAAGGAAGAAGCCTTAAATTTCAATAGAAACTAGCACCCTGTTATCGAGAACAAGAAACGTCATTTAACTACCAAAAATGGTACGGACCAATCAGAGGATACCATTGCCGGACTACCCAGGCTCTGCCCCCCAACAACCAGTACAAATAGCGCGACTCAGGCACGGAAGCCTTCAGATGCAGCGAAACTCTCTGCAAGGAAACTTCGACCGCGCCACTGAGGATGTCTACCGCAGTTGTGGACAAAACGTTTGGACGTTCTTCCGCCAACAGACCACGGCAAAATAGCCCGGAAATAATTAATTGTATTATGAACTCCGACCGTGAAAGCTTACGTTCTCTCATACATGAAGTGTTGACTGCCTTAAACGAAAAGACATGCATTTTTTGTTGTTGAAATTTACGTCCTCCAATGTTTAGTCACATTGGACGATGAATGGAATGGGTGAAATGATGCTCAAATAAGCCCAGAGTCCATAGATGGAATTTTCTGTGATCTAGCAAAGGCTTTTGATTGCATTAATCATGGCATTCTTATAGCAAAATTGGAATTCTATGGACTAAAAAATGAACATTTAAGTTGGTTTGTATCATATCTAAATTAAAGAAAACAGTGTCGAAGTAACTAGTGGAACTGATTATAAAAACAAACTTCAAATTGGAAAGTAGTAACTCACTGAGTACCCCACGGTTCAGTGTCAGGGCCATTACTTATCTATATAAATGACCTCTCACTTTATATAAAGGACATTGCAAGTACAGTTCTTTTTGCTGATGACACTAGTGTCGTGGTGACTAGTAAAAATTTAAATGAGTTAATCATTAAACTGTATGTCATGTTGGTTTAAAGCAAACAAATTATCTGGCAATCTAGACAAAATAAAAGTTGTTAAATTTAAAACTTATTGAATGTCACACACTAAGACAGAAAATGAAATTGATGACATATTAGAAGAAATTGACAGCATAAAATTTCTTGGCCTTCAAGTGGACAGATGTTTAGACTGGAAAGACACAAAGTTTATCTTACCTAATCTCAGCTCTGCCTGTTATACTATCCAAATGCTGGTTAATGCTGAGTTCTATTAATACACTTAAATTAGCATATTATGCATACTTTAACTCTATCATGGAATATGAAATATTAATTTGGGGCAATTCAGTAGAAAGTAAAAAAATATTTCTTGTGGAAAAAAAAAGTTATAAGAATCATCACTAACACCCATAGCAGATGCTCCTGCAAAGATCTTTTTAGAAAGTTGAAGATATTAACCCTTCCTTGCATGTACATATTCTCAATCCTAACATTTTTTGTATGCAATCGAGCCTCATTCATAACAAATAATATAATTCATAAAATAAAGACAAAAGTGTAACATCCATCATCCCAATGCTAAACTTTCTTGCTTTCAGAAAGGTATGCATTATGAAACCATGAAAATATTTGGTGCTCTTCCTAATGATCTTAAAGGAAAAATTGATAACTTCAGTGCTTTTAAAAATGCTGCTAGAGAGTACTTGTGCTCAAAATCATTTTATTCTGTACAAAATTATCTGAATGACAAATTATCCTGATAATGCTTATGTAGCTCTGCAAATAGAATCTAATTGTACCAATGACAAATCATTGCCAATAAACCTGATGCCTGTTCATGTATATGTATTGAAGAAATGACAGTAAATGGCATCCATTGCAAATCCAATATAAAATGCTGAGACGTACTGGCAAAAGCCAAGGAAAGTTGATTAATAAAGGGTTTGATTATGTATCATATATAATTATCCCTACCTTGTTTTCCATATTTTTTCATATTGCCTGTATATAATGTGACTATGTTAAATTTTCAAGTATATATGCTATTAAAATGTATACTATCCAGCAACGCAAAGAAGATCCCTGAAAGGTATGTGCTGTCTTACACAGTGAGACAAGGACAGTGAATGTCTGTGACAGGGAATGTATGCACACAAGAAGCAGAACCATTTAAAAAAAAAAAAAAACACACATGCGCCCTGTTCACGCTGTACACTAAAACCGAGAAGATTCATTCACAAAAGTAGAAGACGTCAGAATATTTTTGAATGGTCTGTAACTGTACTGACATGGGGTGTCATACCCCTGTCCAGGGAGGGTGTGGGAACCTTCTGCAACCCCCCTGCGTCTCAGGCCCCAGAGACTTTCTCTCCAGTGGATGGACAGTACCTCGGAACAAGTTCAATGTTCACAGTCCTTTGTGGCTACAAGTGAACCCAATGAACGCAAATCTAATCTAATCTTTCATGATACCAAAGGCGTCAATGTTTCTCTCATGCAGCATACTGTGGAATTCTACTTTCTTATCTTCACTTAATCCTGTTGTATCCTATTGTAGTATTTTCAAATCCCCAAATAAGGCCCCACCTGGAGATCTGAACGGGGAACTATTATTCTGGACTGCTTTGTAAGAGTCAAACATTGTTTATTGAGCAGGTTTCAAGTGCTTCTTATGGACACTGCTTTTTTATAAGTAGGCAGTTGAACTGTTCCTTTTTAACCCTCATACTGTGGAAGGAACATATATCATTGGTCTACAGATCTATGGGATCAGGTTTGCCAAATCATAAGCATATAACCAGTCTTTCCTTCATTTGCCAGATGAAGGACATTCATACTGCTGTGGCTAGTCAGAGGTAAATATGTAAATGCCATTTCCTCCAATTTTGACGGGACAGTATAACAGTTTAACTCAGCACCCAGAGCTTCATCTGTTAAAACAAGATGCACCATGGGGCAGGAATCGGATGGGATTTGGATAGGAGAGGCTATAAGAGATGCATCACTATCCCTTGTACCGCTGGTTGGTAATGCTGTTTGTACTTGTTAAGAGTTACTATAAGGGCGAGTCAAATGAAAACCAAAAAATTGCCATAGAAAATCTAAAACTGCTCGTATTACAATCAAACCCAGTACGCATGCGTGTGGATTCTCCCACCATTAATTGGCATTGTCCCGCAACCCCATGTGACTCAGCAACGTGATATAGAGTGCCCAATCTAAGCAGAGCTGTGCAGAGTGATCCATTTCCTAGGGTTGCTGCACTGTTATGAACTTAAAGGTGATGCATTTTTGAAGCGGATAGAGACAGGTGGTGCATGAGTGGCTATATGCACAGACAAAAGCTTTCTTTTTCCCTGAGGTATCCATGCCCGCCCGACTCAGTGGTGGCAATGTATCAAAAGGCAAGGGGACAACATTGAAAAGTAGTGTACTTGTTTCAACTTTGTAATAAAGGATCTGTGAAAAAATATATTTCTGGTTTACATTTGACTCACCCTTGTACACTATACTAAGGATCACCATTGCTTACTGTGACTTGAAGGTCAGGAGTGAAATGAAACAGAAAGTAAAACGTACTGTATTTAGGAACATACATTTCTAGTGAAAAACATTTTTCCTGAATGTAGAAATACTGTGAAAGTGAACCAATATTTCATTGCTAGGTTTCCAAATCTATGACCCTGAGATACTGTGCATCATTTAATTAATAAATTTTGGGAGAGAGGTTCAGTGCAAGATGCTGCAAGGAGTGGAAGACCAAGTATCTTAACAGATAAACTGCCACATATTTCAGATAAAATACTTGAAAACCCAAAGAAATCAATAAGCAAATTGGCCAAACAAACCAATATTTCCTATGGTTACACATACAAAGTAATAAAACAATGAACTCAGTTTGTATTTATATAAAGTTTCAGTTGTCCATGAATTAAAACTTACAGATCATGAGAAAAGAGTGTGTACAGTAAATCCTATCAGACGTTTGTTGTGCACCATGGAATCGATTGGCATTTTTACAATGAAGCTGGATTACACTTATCTAAATGTGTAATTCACAAAATACACACATGTGGTCTATTGAAAATCCTAATGCCATTTAAGAAACCTCTTTACATATAAATACAATTAGAGTATAATGTGTGATCTCTTGCTCCCAAATTATTGGGCCAGTTCTTTTTTCACACTTCAATTCTGATGTTTACATTATCTCCTTCCACTGGACAGCTAAATGAAAATGAGATGAACAGTGCATTCTTTCAGCAAGATAATGCCATGGCTCACTATAACATCAATCTATGGGGTCATTAGTAGTAATATTTGGGGAAAGACTAATTTCTTTAAGTCTATTACAGTATAAATCCTTTCATGGAAGTGTTGAGAACAGTGTTGTTGTATAAATTAAGTTAATTGGGGGTCGATTAATAACACAAAACAACACTCACTTTTAAATTTTCCCGGATTTAATCGACTCCCAATTAACTTAATTTATACAACAACACTGTTCTCAACACTTCCATGAAAGGATTTATAAAATAGGCAAACAAGTCTTCAAGAAGTGGAAATTATACCAACTGATCGCACATAAAAACAGCTGACAATATGGCGGATAAGGTAACCTATTTAAAATTTAAAACGCATGATGGATTCAATGAAAATTTTGGTAATAAGCAAGAAATAAAAACATTCTTAAAACTGCATGAAAAGAAAAGAAATCTTTTTGCAAACATAAAATTCATAAAGCTATGTTTACGAAATAAAGTGACACCCCGATTTGTCCGGAGGATAGTAAAACCAGGCTACGGGAATCTACACAGAGCGGCTGAGAGAAAAGTTTTACAGCTAGAAATCAATAAACATTATAAACATTTGGAAGAAACGGAATTGAAACTTTATAAACTTCATTCAGTTTTAACGAAAACACTGGGAAACACGATGTGGGATAACTTCGAACAAAACTATTTGGCAATGCTAAGCAAGAAAATGAAAACAAAAACCGAAAAACTAAAGTACAAATTGACCAATTTGATGAACATTTCTTCACATCGAAACCATACCGAAAAAAGTCTAAGAATAAGAGACACATCGGAAATAGAAACTTGAGTCCTGCAGCAATTAGTCCACACGCTAAATGCAAAACAGCAACAAGTAGCGTAAACGAAAAAACAAACACGCAAAACTTTGAAAACGTTGTAAATCTATCAAATCAAAATTTCTCCACAAAAGAATTAGGTCTTCTAAACAAAGGATTAAAAACTTGCGTAAGTTTTTCAAACGAAATTGAGGACTACATTGCAGATATAAACATTTCGGCACAGTGTCTACCAGTATCAAAACAAAATCCACTTAAATGTCAATGTGAAAATATTTTGGAAGAAATAAAAACCAGATCCGTTCAGAAGAGCAAACAAAATATTATCCATTCATTGAAACAAAAAAACGTCATATACACCAAGGCAGACAAAGGTAACAAAATAGTCATAATGGATAAATCTGATTACCTTGAAAAAATGGAAGAAATGCTAACTAACAGTGAATATGAAACCATTAACAAAAATCCATTAACAGCTTGCATAAAATCATTTGAAAAAACAATAGCAAAATCAAGTATAATATCAAACAAATATGCAGTTAAACCAGATAACCCAACCTTACCTAGACTTTATGGCTTACCCAAAATACACAAACCATCCATAACAATGAGACCTATAGTTAGCAGTATAAATTCACCAACATACAAACTTGCAAAATGGCTAACAAACAAATTCAACTCATTTCCAAAATTCGATAGCCTAAGCATCAAAAACACCTATGAACTTATAGAATACATTAAGGATACTGAACTAAATGAAGAAGACACACTAGTCTCATTTGACGTTAAATCACTGTTTCCCAGCATACCAGTTAAACAACTCCCAACATTGATAGAAAAATGGCTCAAATCACTTGGAATGTCATCACTTGAAATTTCAGATTACATCGAACTTACCAAATTATGCATAGAACAGAATTTCTTCCAGTTTCAAACAAAATATTTCCATCAAACTTCTGGTTTAGCAATGGGCAACCCCTTATCACCCTTCCTGGCCGATCTGTACATGAGTGCACTAGAAATAAGGATCACTAAAGGTTTCCCATGGATGTTCAAACTCTGGCAAAGATATGTAGATGACATATTTGCCATAGTGCCAAAAAAACACATCAGTGATGCACTAAAACTTTTAAATATTCAAGAAAAAAGCATCAAGTTCACTGTAGAAGTTGAAAAAGACGAGTATTTACCATTTTTAGATCTAAAAATAATCAGAAATAAAAATAGAATAAATTTTGGCATTTACAGAAAACCAACACAGACAGACAACTACATAAAAGCTAATGGCTACAATCCAAGATCCCACAAACAGGCAATCTTTAATAGTTTAGCACACAGACTGGTCAACATCCCTCTCACAACAGAAGAATACAAAATAGAATACAACAAAATTATTGAAATAGCACAGAAAAATGACTTTCCCAAATCACTAGTAGACAAAAAAGTGAACTTAGCAAAAAAGAAGAAACTACTAAAGGAAACCACAACCCTCTCAGCTACAGAAACTAAAATGATCTTCAAAAAATTCACTTACCATCCATGGGCCTTTGATAAATTCAAAAAAGTCTTCAAAAAACAAAACATTCAACTAGCTCCAGTGAACCATTACTCCTTAAAAAACCTAATTTGCTCAAACATCAAAGATGCCATTCCATCTAACAAAAAATCTGGTATATATCAAATTGAATGCTGTGACTGTAGTCAAATTTATATTGGAAAAACCAAAAGAAATTTAGAAACAAGAGCAAAGGAACACTTTAGGAACATAAAATACAAACAATTAGAAAAGTCAGCAGTTGCCACGCATTTTTGGGGAAAAAACCACAACATAAATCCAGAACCAAAATTACTAAAACATACAACAGGAAAAGAAGAACTGTCCACATGGGAACAAATCTTTATTTCAAAAAATAGGAACAAAGTATTCAATTTCGACATCCCCCAGAAAGATTTGTTCAGCAAGTTCCTCGAACCGCCACCAGAGGAGACCGAAGACAAAATATTGCCAGCTACACCAATGAGAACTAGTCGATGTCCGGCTGAAGATAGAGGGAAGGCCTCCGAAACCGGTTCCGGGAAAATTTAAAAGTGAGTGTTGTTTTGTGTTATTAATCGACTCCCAATTAACTTAAACTATTACAGTATATTAACTATTTTGAAACACAACTTCACTTATCTCTTGAAAAGGCAAATTGAATTAACACTGTGAAATAATGTAATATGGAGTATGTGGTTTGTGAAGTATGAATCTCAATTGACTCATTGTATAATTTTTAATTCACTTTAAAACTATGTTTAAACATTGTATTTTCATAATCTGCCGCCAGTTACGCCCTAGCACCATTTAAAGAGCCACTACGTCATTATTTAAATGCCCATGTGTGGGTGGGCACGGCCATTTATATTGCTTTTGCTAGCATTTTGCAAAGAAACTGATGGAATTCTCACGTTTAAACTACGCGGTTTGATTCCATACACTGTGGTAATGTGCAGAGACATCTTCTGGATGTTAGTGAAAGCTACTGAACAGTTCTGCTCAGCTGCTTCCACAGATTAGCTTCTGCTTTCGGTTTTATATATTGGTTCCTACTTTTGAAAGCAAACAAACATTTCCACATGTAGTGTTTGTGAAGTATGGTTTACGTGCAAGTGAAAGCTGTGGACAGCAGTTTATATTAGATTACTATTGTTTAGAATAGGAATAAAGCCTGATTTAACATTATATTGCTTTCTTGTTGCAACAGTAGGTATATAATTTATACCAGGTTAGGTTAGCAAGACAGTGGCTATTTTGAAGCAAAATATAATGAAACTTTAAGGTTTGCTAGTCATAATTGTAAGAAATGATACTAGAATGCTCTGCTTGAGGTAAATTATACGTGAAAACATATTATAGCCCAAGAGTTACCAGTGATTCTAGTAGGTCACCTTTTAATATAAATAGAAGAATCGTTGATGCATTTCTGGACATTGGTAAGGGTCATATTTCTATGCAGAAGTTTTGTATGACCATGGGTATGAATTGCATGAACACATACAATTTCCATCTCTCAGACAAAAATAAAGAGATCAGTTAGTACTATTCTATTGGAGAGTTGCATCAAAGGAGAAACACAGAATGTTAATGTAAGTTTGCATGGAGTAAATGTCACAAAGAAGTTTTTGTATCAAGAAAGGAATTGCAAACTGCAGTGACTGCAGCTGTTAGTGAATTTAATATGGGTTGTAAAGGTAGTCTAAATGTTAAGCTAAAAGTTGCAGCAAGCAAAGTAAGTCCTGTTAGCAGAAAATTAGCAGTATCAGGGATAGGTGAAAGCTAAAACAAAGTGCACAAAGTTCACTGAGCAAATATAAATATGCCAGGAAACAGTTAAAAATGACCAAATTAAAAGAAGCAGAGGATAATAAAGTAGCTGAGTGGTCTTCATATAGTGCAGGAGGGTTTTGAAGCATAGAAAAAATTGTTGTTTATATTTAGAGCTTCTAACTAGATTTTTCTTTGTGTCCAATTTTTAGCATTTTTTTTAATACTGCTAATACTCCAGACACTGAAGTTTTCCATGAATTTCTTTAAGTTTTGCATATATGTATATTCCTAGATAAGTTTTCAATAAAAATTGGTACCATTATGGCTGTATATCAAAAAGTTAATGATTGGTATTGAAAACAGAAAATTGACAAAAATTCAAGAAAATTCTATCATATTCCTTAAATTTTCTCCTCCAGAACCATTAGACATGGGCAAATGAGTATATACAGTTTTGTAACTATTATCTAAAGGAACCAGAATACAAAGTTTCAATCATTTATAACAAAAATGGTAGAGATTGTAACATGTTTACCGGCAATCTATCCGGCAGAATCAGCAGAATTCTCGCCAAATACAACATCAGGACCATCCACAAGCCACCTCCGAAGATTAAACATCTGTTGAGACCAGTGAAAGACAAACTGGACTTCCAAGCTCCAAGAGTGTACCGCATTCCCTGTGAATGTGGGGCACTGTATATAGGACAAACCGGAAGGACCATCGCTACTAGAATAATCAAACATGAACGGAGTATTCGTTTAGTGCAGCCTGAGAAGTCTGAGCTGGCAGAGCACTGTTTTGATAACGACCATTGAGCCAATTTTCAGGAGACGACCATCTTGGCAAAATATAACAGTTACTGGGAGCGGAGAATTAAGGAGACTTTGGCGATTTCCTCTGAAAGGAGCACGCTTAATCGTGATGCTGGATTTCAGCTCAGCTCCTCTTGGAAACTGGCTTTAAAAATGGAAACCCATCGATTTAAGAAGCAAAGATCAATACAGCTTGATAATCAAGTTAAGTAGTTATGTTTCTTTGACACAATTTTCTATACTCACGCCATCAGTCTTTTGTTCAGTAATGCAAATTTTGATAGTGTTTTGTCTTTATTTATTGTTGTGTTATAACCAGTGTTTCATTTGAGGTTATAATATTTAATAAATATTCTGGTAATGGGAGAGATGCACACTCCCAAAACGTTGATATCTAATCTCTTTTCACCTGGCTGGCTGCTCGAGAAGAAAGTGAGCATATTTGTCGCCAGGAAAGCTTCAGGTCTTATTATGTTTCCTAATGTAAAGAAATTGCAGCAAAAATTCAAGAAAAAATAGGAACAAAGTATTCATATTCGACATCCCACAGAAAGATTTGTTCAGCAAGTTCCTTGAACTGCCACCAGAGGAGACCTGTGACAAAATATCGTCAACTACACCAATGAGAACCAGTCGATGGCCGGCTGAGGATAGAGACAAAGTCTCTGAAACATGTTCCGGAAAAATTTAAAAGTAAGTGTTGTTTAGTGTCATTAATCGACTCTCTTTAAATTTAAAAATTCAATTATCTTTTTTTTTTTTTTGGTAAAAACTATTTTAGATAGTAAAGAAAAACAGGGCCAAAGGTAACCAAATTAAAGGGAAAGAAGGTAATAAGATAGCTGTATGGCCTCCATATGATGCATGGGGATTTCAAAGTAAACAAAGTAGTGTAATTACTATCTAAATCTTTAAATTCATTTTTCTCCGCTTTCAATTTTTAAACATTTTTGTATTTTCAAAATTCCCCAAGTTTTGCAATTCTCAACGAATTTGTATGCGAATTTGCATACATATTCCTAAATACATGTTTAATAAAAGTTGGTATTTTTTATGTAAATTGAATAGTTTATTTATTACTGAATTTTAAATCTCAAAATTGCAAAAAAATTAAGAAAAATGTAATATATTCACACATAAATATTGTTTTCTCCAAAACTACTTGACACACACTTTAAAAATATAGCAACTTTTATAACTGATGTACATAGAAACCTGAATCTAAAATTTAAAGTTTCCAAAAGAAAAACTGGAAAAACATACAAAAATCATACCATAAAAAGCAATACATTTTTTTTTTTTAAAAAACTATTTAAGATAGAAAGATGAATTTTGAAAGCTTAACTAGATTCCCTAGATTCCCCCACCTAATGACAAAATTTCAAGCAGTTCTGATGTAAACTCTGGAATTTAGCATTTTTCACAGATGCCTCCCCTTAAATAAGAAATATTTAAAATATAATATTATAATTATTATATTCTAATACTTTTGTTTTACTGTCAATGCTTCAATTTTTACATATTTAGCTGCCACTATCTCATGGTATGATATCTGATTATTTCGTTTGGAAAGACATCAAAGATTTAGTCTACAGAAACAATCCCAAAACAATTGATAAGTCAGAAGCAGCAACTAAAAATTACGTAAAATCAAAGAAACTGGGCTTAATTACAGTTTACAAAAATAGATTAAAGTGAATGAATTTGGTGTTCAAGAAAATTGTAAGCACTTTCATCATCTTTAAATAATTGAGTTTCTCAAAAACTATTTGTAGTTTGTTTATTGATACTCGTCACTTTTTTGAGAGACTAGTTTCAAAGGCATTTGCCTCCATTTTCAATCTCTTTCCAACTGGCATCTGTTGTTCGCTCTCTCTCTCTCTCTCTCTGGTGGTGGAACTATGAACTTTTTTGTCAAATTATCTACTGGTGGGATTTCAAAGTTCATTACGCGATACTTATTTTTCCATATGAATATGTTCTCCCATGTTGTCAATCTATTTTGGTTTATCACTCCTTTTAATAATTTTGGATTTGGATCAATGTCATGATTTTCATTCCATAAATGAAATGCTACTGCTAACTTATCTTCTTGTATCAATCTGATGTTTCTAAAGTGCTCTTTGACTCTGGTTTTTAGATTTCTTTTAGTATGACCTATGTAGCATTTTTCACAATTCTTACAACTTATCTGGTATATTCCGGATCTGTTAACTGATGGGATTTCATCTTTTGTTTTTGAATTTAGCAATTTTAAAAATGAGTGTATTAGTAGGTGCCAAGGTGATATTTATCACAGTGCTAAAGCCATTTTGAGAATATTAAAAATAATTAAATATTTTCCATGTACAGACTACTTTTGACGAAAAATGGATTATAAAAAGTTCTTGTGTCACATCCTTGATTTAAGTAACAAGTTTGGTTGAAACGGCTATTTGTAGTTGGTTTTTAACACACCATTACTTATATTTTTATTTTTTGAGGAACTAGTTTTGGAAGCAACAGCAACAGCTCTCAAAAAATAAAAATGTAAGCGACGGAGTGTTAAAAGCTGATTACAATAAGTTTGTTCAATTAATTGGATGTCACCATTACTAAATTCCTCCAAACACGCATAACAAGTTTGGTATTTATCCTTTTCATTTTGAGTTACAATATTATTTTCTTCCTTGGTGCAGAAGGAACGTTGGTTACTGGACCTCAAAATGTGTATTTTTGGTGAAACTTGGATATTAAATTATTGGTTGACATACAAAATGTTCTCCATATATTTCACATATGGAACAAAGCAAACAGAATAGTGTACACATAGGGTGAAAAGGAAAGTTTAAAATTAATAATAGTTAAAGAGAGAAGTCTTAAGTTTGTGATACATCTCACCATCAGTCTCAATAAGTTTCCTGTAGCCAAGATCAGTTTGCTTGTTGACAGGTACCACAATGCCAGCTTTGTGGAATGTTTTAGCTACCACCTTTCTGTTCCTTGCTTTCATTTTATCACTGTTCACCTCCAAGCTGATATTCTTGTCTTTTGCCCATCGTTGAAGGCTTGCATGCAACTTGCCAATGTTTACTTTCTTAAATGGGTCACTCTTGAGGAGGAGATCATGAATGTACAGGCTGAAATAAATCACAACAATACTTCAATAAATGCTGTGGTTTTCTTTATATAATACCGAGAAATACTGTTTTCTTTATCTAACATAATAATTTTTACTATGAAGCAAGACTGCATAGTATAAATGATTTTTTTCATATTTTGTATAGTCCTTATAAAAAAAAAAGGTGGTAAATGACAGCTGCAAGTAAACAGAATGTTTACAAGCACAAGATGGTTGGTGTAAACTCAGCAGCATAAATTTTTTTAATGTATCTTACGTTATTCTTTATTGCTAGCTTTTTCTTCTTCTTCAGGCCTCCAATCCTGAAGGGGGTTTCCACAAAAGAATAAGAATTATGTCTCAGAATTAATAACTTTCACTATTAAAATAGCAAGCAAGTTCAAACACACTGTTATACTATCACCAACCACCTGGGAAGCATCTGAACGTGAAACCAACCTCATTCATGAGTATGTGGTCTTTAGTGCTCTGAGCTGTACAACAAATGTTGTTATAACAGAAATACATTTGTATTTTAAACAAGTTAAGGTGAAAAATGGTATGTGACATTCACATGCCTTTTTCTGCCTTCTCTTTTACAAACTATTCTTTCAAAATCTTATTCTTCTATTCACAGCTTGTTAGCCAGATAGATCTTCATTATTCGTTTACACATACTGTTATAGGTATAAGAAGAAAACAGTATGTTAAAGCTACAATGGAATCTTTTCAAAGCTGATTACACTACTCAGCAGATTTTTGCAGCAAAGCTTCTGATAAGTGATGACTAAATAAGGTCTCCTGATTAAATTTAAAGGTAGTCGATTAATGACACTAAACAACACTTACTTTTAAATTTTTTCGGAACATGTTTCAGAGACTTTGCCTCTATCCTCAACCGGCTCTGAAACATGTTCCGGAAAAATTTAAAAGTGTTGTTTAGTGTCATTAATCGACTTCCTTTAAATTTAATTTATCATAACACTGTTTTCAACACTTCCAAGAAAGGAAGGGTCTCCTGATTTCAAAAATGTCACTGGTTTTCCTCTATCACATCTAGTTTTCATGCTAATTGTGATTTACTGTCTTATAATGTGGCCCCGTGATGCTTTACAATAACAGTGAATTGGTCGTTAGTGTAGCTGTGCTTTGTTTTATTATTATGGGTGTTTGTCAATCCAAAGTCATTCCATTGAAATCTCTGATATCACAATTGAAAGAAAAAAATCTTCTTGCCCCTGGAATTACTTTTTTTTTTTTTTTTTTTTTTTTTTTTTTTTGCTTGTTCCATTTATACCACGCCTTTAACTACTATGGTCATATCGGCAGCCGTTCTCCTTTGGAACATACTGAAGGTGTTAACTCGTTATCTTTGGGTTTATTTATCATTACATCATGCACACATTCACACTCTCATTCATACTTCCAGACTCTGGGGAAGATGGGGAATTATCTTGATTGGAGAAAAATCCCCATCCCCACCGCCGGGAATCGAACCCGGGAACCCTAGCACGGTAGGCAGGTGCTCTACCGACTGAGCTACGGGGTCAGCTTGAGTTACCTTTTCTTGGTACACATATAGAGATAAGGAGTTCAGGAAGTATTTCTAGAAGAAAGATGTCACTGTAGTGACATTTCGGGACTTATACATCAGCTAGGGAATGATGATTACCAATCGGAAGAATGGAGACTGTTTGTGCATTCTTCTAAAATGAGCTTGAAGGCTGTACTACTCCATAATGGAAACACTAGCTTTGATGCCTGTGGGACATTCCATTTCACTGAAGGAAAATTATCTCACAATGTAAAATGTTTTGGCCAAAATCAAATATCATGAGCACAGGCGGGATGCGTGTACTGACTTGAAGTGGTGTAGTATTCTATTAGGACTACAAGCAGGCTACACTAAATTCCCTTGTAATTTATGTGAATGGGATAGCAGAGCAAGTGAGCAGTACTACTCTACACCTACCTGGCCTAAGGGACAAGTGTTGATACCAGGAGTAAAAAATGTTACAAATGCTGCCTTAGTTGACCCACAAAAAGTTATTTTGCCACTATTACACATCAAACTGGGAATCATGAAGCAGTTTGATAAGGCCTTGGGCAGAAGCAGCCTGTTTTCAGTATACTGCAAGCAAGTTTCCACAATTATCAGACACAAAAGCCGAGGAAGGCATTTCTGATGGGCCATAAATTAGAAAGCTGCTGAAAGACCCAAACTTTGAACAGACGGATGCTGTGGAACATGCTTCATGGATTTCAATGAGAGACATCATGACGAAGTTCCTAGGAAATGTAAAGAGTGAACAGTACGAAACAGCAGGGTCACATGTAGTTGGCATGTAAAATGAGCCTGAAATTGCACTTCCCACATTCTCATCTCTATCACTTTCCTGAAAACTTTGCAGCTGTTAGTGAAGAGATGGAAGAGATGTTTCACCAAGATGTCAAGGATGCAAAACCAAGGCACCAGGGGAGGTGGTATGTACCAATGATGGCCAACTTCTGTTGATGTTTGAAAAGAGATGGCAAACTTGCAGCAGCCAGATACAGGGCAGCCAAGCCATCATTCATAGGGTCATCTAGGACTGTTTGCACTAAAGGTAACTACAATTTTTTCGTGTAATAACATCTTCTGATGTTTCATGTATACATTGCCTTCTTCATGAATTCTTTGGTAACATTTAATTGCTACAACACAGACTCAGAATTTATGCATTTAAGCAATACTTCAACCAAGAGATTCTGGTTCGACTCTTGGTATTGGTACTTATATAGATGAAACTTGTGTTTATTTGGCACCTCTTATCAAAAATAGTGGAATAGACGTATCGTGAACTGTTTGGAGAATATCACTATATTTTCTCTATGATATTTTCAAACTTATCTTAATTTTTCAGCACTTTTTATTACTATATCTCTTATTTTGGAATAGCTATTACAAGAAAACCTGATGTGATATGCATAAATGAATAATGGATTCATGTTCAGCAACCCAAAATTAGTTAAGATCACATGTCACATCCCTTGTCACAAGAAAAAAGTTTCAAAATGCTGGTCAGCGTTATTGTATGGCTTTGGAATTCTGTTCTCCTTGCACGAACACGAAGGAAGGAAGGAAGGAAGGAAGGAAGGAAGGAAGGAAGGAAGGAAGGAAGGAAGGAAGGGAGGGAGGGAGGGAGGAAGGAAGGAGGATTAGAATCACAATTTTAAAATGCAATGACAGAGCCAGCTGGAGAATTTAATGTCATGCTAGTGTGTTGTCATGGTAGCTCAGTGGTAGAGCAACTGCACATGAAGCAAAAGATCCAGGTTCAAATGCCAGCAATGGCACTCATTTTTTTTCGATTCTGATTCTAACCTTCTAATGTTTAACTCATATAGTTTGTATATGTTACAACAATCAACATAACCGATTGCAGTTATACATGATCACAGAACCAGAAAACATTGTAAATTAGATCTACCTTCATCCCAAATCAATGTGCAAAAAGTAATTTAATAAGCAGTTTAAATGTTTAACAAGTTGCCTATTTCCGCCAAAGAGATTTCTATTAACAAATTTAAATTAATCTTTAAAAATTGGCTTATTTTAAAAGTTTTATAATGTGAAAGAGTTCTTAAAACTTGAATCCTGCTATATAAGATTCTAGTGCCAATCATATAGAATTTTGGTCCCCAGTAATTTTAGGGCTTTTTAGTGTAAAACTATTTGTATAAATATATTATCCTTTTATGTAAATGTATAAGTTGTATATATTTATATGTAAATTACTTTTAGAAATCCAGTCTGACGAAGTCTATTGTAATAATGTATTACCTAATGACTAATATATATCTTATATCTACATGGAAAACTATAGTAAAAAGATGTTAAAAAGCCTGGGAATTAAGTATTTAGGAATGGTAAGTCGCCACTGGGGTAAGTGATCACGGACAGAGATTTCCTCGTTGGTCTGCCAAACAGATCTGAATCAGCTAGAGAATTTATTATAATGCTGGCATGTTGCCAAGGTAGCGCAGCTGTGTGTTGAACGGAAAATTCTTAGTTCAAATACCGGCTGCATCATAAAATCCTTCAGTTCTGATTCTAAGCTTCTAAGGTTTATCTACACATGGTTTGAGCATGTTAGAATAATCAGGTTTCGTTGATTGCACTTATAAATGGAAAGCTCGAAAAGCCTGGGAATGAACTAAAGTAGAAGCTCAAAATAGCAGGTCCAAAATACAGCGGATTTGGATATAACATGGATAAAAGTACGTCCCTATTAAAACATATTTATTTTTTTATTTGGAAGGTTGGGATAAAAATATTCCACATACAGGGATCCTGCAGTGTAATTTTTATTCACCAACCCTGTGCGTTAACACTGACCTCTGCATTCCAGAAAAGTAACAGTTTATGGAAAGAACAGTGTTTTGTACAAGAGTCCAAAACTGCTACCTGCGATAGAAGATATTCTTAAAACTTGGGAAAGTTGATGTATGCTTTCAGTCCGAATCATGCATCAGCATCAAAGTGTCACAGAAGTGGAAAGCATATTCACGTGCAGAAAAGCTAAAAATTATTGGTGTGAAAAGGGAAGAAACAAAGACAAGTTTATCATGTGTGTATGGAGTCCCTAAGGAAACAATCAGGGAATGGATGAAGCAGGAAGATAAACTTCGAAAGTTCATAAACATGGAGGAAGGTGAAATCAGACTATAAAGGTGGAAAAAACAACAACAAATTGGGTAAAGATAGTCTTCTCGATAAGTGTATAGATCAGTCATCAGAGCTCAGCTGTAAAATTCTATAAATATTTGCATGGAACAGATGATTTTAATGCATCTGATGGCTGGTTTTCTCGATAGCTATTTTGTCATGGTATAGGGAGCTCAGTTCTGTGACAGTGAAACTGCAAAACAATTTAAATGACCATCAAGTTAACAACTGCAATGAAACTGTGCTCTATTATTGACTGCTTCCTTAAAAAATTCTGGATGTGAAGAACAGCATTAATGAATCAGGGATAAAAATGAACAAAAACAGAATGACACTCCTTTTTGCAGCAAACAAATCAGGAAGTCACAAACTTAAACTGCTCTGCATTGCGAAAATTCCTATTCCGAGATGTTTTAAACATCTTAACATGAATTCACTACCATACCTGTATAAACATACGAAAAATGCATGGATGACTGCTAAGATTTTCACAAACTGGTTCCAAGCAGAATTTATGCCACATGCGCTCAATTAAAATTAAAAAAAGATCAGTCCTTATTCTTCACCATCCACCTGCTGATATTCTATAGTAGCAAGATGGAAACATTAGTTATGCTCGTATCTAAATACACTACGGCACTGATCCAGCCATTAGACGAGGTTATTATAAGGGAATTTTAAGCGCATTACCACCATGAACTCCTCTGTGCTCTAGTGAAATATGACAAGGAAATGGAAATTTTCCTAAAACCCATCTATTGAAAGTGAGTTGCATATTCAGTAGGTCGTGCACGAGAAAGCATTACTCCGGATACTATTCGGAACTGCTGGAAAAAGTGTTTTAGAAAACAGTCACCAATGACATTTTTTTTTTTTTTTTTTTTTTTTTTTTACTTGTTCCATTTATACCCCGCCTTTAACTACAATGGTCATATCGGCAGCCGTTCTCCTTTGGAACATATCGAAGCTGTTAACTCGTATTCGTTAGGTTTTACTCATTACATCACACACACATTCACACTCTCATTCATACTTCCAGACTCTGGGGAAGATGGGGAATTAGCTTGGTCGGAGAAAAATCCCCATCCCCACTGCCGGGAATCAAACCTGGGACCCCTAGCATGGCAGGCAGGTGCTCTACCGATTGAGCTATGGGGCCAGCCAATGAAAATTATTTAGTTGCGGAATTCACAAGCAATGATATCCAGTCTGCAAATAGTGTTCTACATCATGAAATCATGACTGACAATTTGAATAACTGGGTAGATATTGACAACAGTGAGCCAATTTCAGAATATACATCTGATGATATCAATGCTGTCCACAACAAGAGTGACAGTAAAAAGCAAGATGATAGTGGTGAAAATGATGTGGAGGTGGAAGAAAGCATTCTGAATGTTAATGAAAAGATAACTCTTAAACATTGTGATTCTGTGGATGGAGGGACAAAATTAATCAAAGAGCATTCATTTCCTTCATTTTGTCACAAACAATATGTGGAGAAAAAAAATATCATAGTGTATCAATGCGTCAAACCTGATTTTTTTAAAACAAAGCAAAATTAGTTAGTTGCGAACCCGTTATCTACGATCGCGTGGCTTGTTTACACAAAGGAACTGATAGGCGGGCAGTGTGGAAACAAAGAGCCGGCAGATAAAGATAGCACACAGATAAAGGTCTGCCGAAACAAACTGAGATAAATGGAAATTTCTGGTGACTTCTTGACTGATAGAGATTATTCGGTTTCTGGTTTATTTTAGGATAGTCTAGAAATTATCAGTGAGGTATTTAAGGAGGTGACGACTCGCCAAGAGGAGTAGTAGTAAACAGCTGTGAAGTGTTGTAACGAGAACTGATGTTTTAAAGCGATCAGAATGCTGTTTGTTATTGTCATCGACCTTGGAAGATTATGTTGTATATGTGATGTAATGTTGTTACATGAGAATTGAACACTGTATTTCTACGGAAATAAAGAACATTTAGAATTTCGGCAAATTGGACTTTTAATTCTACGAACCCACAAAGTCACAATAGGTACAATGTAACACAAAACAAGATCAGGGTTACAGGCTGGAATACACCTCCCAGCATAACTGGTGAATAATTTTGAGCGTACTGTAATATGTTTACCTTATATATAAGAGTTTAATACTGCACTGTAATTTATTATTACATGCATATTTTACTCCTCCAACTCCGTGGGATTGAGTTTTTGTCCCTTCTATGCCCGATTTCACCAACAGATGTTAAAATCAATGTTAACAAATGTAGTGTAACACTTGTCACAGCGCTAACACTACTGTTAAATTTCTTGCATTTCACCAACCTGTTTTCTGTAAATGTTAAACATGTGTTAACGCCAAGAGACTAGTAAATATTACAGCTATAGAAGGTTGTGGATGAGTCGTATTATTTGCTGAACGTACTGCGATGTGCTTTTGTTTTCATTTTCATCTGCACCCAGCTGAAAAAATGTGTGCTTTTGTTTTCATTTTCGTCTGCACCCAGCGGAAAAAATGGCGGCTGAACAACATCGTAAACAAAACCCGTAAGACAAATTTCTCATTGATGGAGACAGTATTGTTAATTGAATTTGGTGATGAAGTGTAAGGATATTGTGGAAAATAAGATGGGTGCAGTGAATGTAAAAGAGAAAGATGGCACATGGGAAAATACTGGAAACGAATTTAATTCAAATGCATGTGTCACTACTACAAGCATGAAACAACTTTGTTAGTATTACGTAAATTTAAAACGAGGTGGGAAGGACAAGTGACTTGAACGTTTCAAGACGGGAGGCGGACAGTGTATTATCCACATAATTCAGTAAATTATAAAATTGCAAAGTTATTAATACCTGAAGAAAAGGCGAGATCGGCATATTCCTTTTGATGCATATTCTAACTCAGTATTATGTAAATTTAAAACAAGCAAAGAAGGACGAGTGACTTGAACGTTTCAAGATGGGAGCTGGACAGTGTATTATCCACATAATTCAGTGAATTATAAAATTGTAAGGTTATTAATACTTGAAGCAATGGTGAGATCAGCATATTCCTTTCGATGCATATTCTAACTCAGTATTGTGTAAATTTAAAACGAGGAGTGAAGAAGGAGCGACTTGAACGTTTCAAGACGGCAGGTGGACAGTGTATTATCCACATAATTTAGTGAATTTTAAAATAGCAAGATTATTAATACTTGAAGCAAAGGCGAGATCGGCATATTCCTTTCTATGCATGTTCTAACCTCTCTTGTACTTACGCAGCAACCTTCATAGCAACTTGTTTCGACAACCTATACCTCTGTAGATTTTCTTCTGTTAGCTCCTCAAAATAATTTCTCCTCATAGGCCATACTCTATTACGAATGCCATTTATACGATCTTAAATATAGTAAATTGACATCAACAGCTGCATTCATGCCTGCCATCTTGACTATTTACAATTGTTAAGGACTAGACAACAGAAATTTGGCTTGTTAGTTTAACAAGAGATTTGACGCGAGTGTTTAGCTAACACTTGTTGGTGAAATGCAATTTTTGTTTTAACTATTGCTAAACTCGTGTTAAGTCTTAACAACTGTTGGTGAAATCGGGCACTAGTGTTATATCTCTATAAACTGCAGTAAGGTTATAATGTGGGGTTAAGTACCACAACAACCATTTTATTTCGCGCTTCTACTAATGAGCTTTAATTACCACTGGGGTAAGTGATCTGGAATTTATATTTCCTTGTTGGTCAACTGGGTAGATGTGAATCAGCATGAAAATTTAATGTGATGCTGGCATATTGCCATGGTAGCTCAGTGGTAGAGTAGTCATGCATGGAATGGAAGATACTCAGTTCAAATCCTGGCTATGGCAATGAATTTTTCAATTTGTGTGTTGCAAACAATTGTCTATTGCTTATTGCTCTTATAAATAGATTAAAGTGTAGTGTTTAATGCCCGCTTTTACTACATACGGCACCGCAGGCGGTGACACTGATGATACATGAGATGAAGATGGGGCACCGGTGGAATGAGATGGCGGGGGAAACCGGAGGTCCCGGAGAAAACCCGCCCCAGTACCGTGTTGTCCACCACAAATCTCACTTTGCGGTCGCCTGGGATCGAACCCCGGGCCACCTTGGTGAGAGCCAAGTGGTCTAACCACTGAGCCACGGTGCGGCCTATATAAATAGATTAAAGATCCACCTTGTTGTGTGATAAGATTTTGTCTAATACAGTTTACAATTATGCAAAAGTCATTCACAATAAAGAGGACTTTACAGACAATTCTATTTTATTTGCCATAAAAGACCTTAAATATATGGCATTTCAATCAAAATCATTATAGCCACTTTTGAGACAAATCAAAATAAACAAAAACTTTTTCATGTAAAGCGTCATTTTGTATGCGAATTTGCTTCAAAATCTTTATATTGCATGTTTGCAAGGTCTTGAACTTCATGGCAAATTTGATTTTTAACCAACTTTTCGTTTGAGTTATGCAATTTGCACACATATGGATCTTCTAAAAATGCTTTTTGGGTTCAGGGGGCCTCAAAATGCATTTCTAGTTTATTTTAAGATAGTGTACACCATACACACATTTAATTAGGTAAAACTCAGTTGTATTTATCTGAAATTTAATACGTATAAAAGCGAATTGCATATAAGTGCATTACATAGACGTAAGGTTTTATTAACATGTTTCTAAACCACATTTTTTCTGGGACCTACAAATATTTATGTATAAATGTGAAGTACTTAGAACTAAGTTCTAACAGGTTCAACTGTATATACCAAAAGATCTTTTCTGCATCACTGCTGGATCTGACTTTCAGTCAACTGCATGATAACACCTGTTCATACTAGGCGGTAGACATTGATACATGTAACAAAATTATAATTAGGAAAGAAAGTGTACCAAAGCCTAACTTTATGGTACCTTCCAGTATTTGCCAGTTATGAGCACCAAGGAAAACTTGAAAAAATCTACATCAGGTAGGAAAGTCTTGGTAGGTTTGGAACCACAGGTATCCCATTCATGAGTCCATATCTTAACCCTTCGTTAGTTGCACATGTATCTGTGAGATACATGGCCTAAGTTTGTTTCATTATTATGGCAATAAAGGTAAGGGCTTGCTGAGCCAGGACATCTTCCATCACACCTTTGTTATTGTTTCCTGTAAGTTTCAACAATTTCTTCCTAATGCTAAGTTTGCAAACGAGGCAAACGTCATCACGTGTGTGCTGTTGTATCTGTCAGATACATCGCACCAACTTGCGTTACGATTGTCGCCGCTATCGGATCCAGCCACGTCATTGCTAGAGAATGCTGATTAAGTGGTAGCGTTGTTGCAAGGTAAAATGAGAGTGCCTTTTCTTCATCACTCTGCATCGTACATATGTTTTAAAATGAGTCAAGTATATTATTTGGAAAATCCTGAGGATTTGGAGGAGGTACATCACCTTATTTTCGACAATTTTCTAGAAACTAATTCCAAATATGAAGACATAACTGAAACACAATGGCCCAAATGACCTTGTAGTCGACGGGCCCTAAAACCACACACTCACTCACTGAAACACAATCAGTTGACACTGATACAGATTATAATGTTGATGAAGAGGAAAGTAATAAAGTGCTAGAAAATGATGAAAATTACTATTTGGTAAGTACAAAAGATACAAGATGATAACGATGAAGATGATAATTGTAATAATGATGATAGTAATATAATAAATAATAATGATAATAATGATGATGATGTTGATGATGACGACGACGACGACGACGACGATGATGATGAAGTGCCTGGAGTTGTGGGGAATGCCAAAACTATTAAAACTGAAGTTGACTGCTGGAAACTTTTTGTCAGTGCTGATATTCTAAATATAATTGTGAAGCACACCAACAGACACATAGATGATTTTAAAGTGAAATATGAACGTGAGAGTGATTCCAGAGACACACACATAAAAGAAATGAAAGCCTTTATTGAGATATTATACCTTGCTGGTGTGTTCCGCGGAGGACGGAAAAATATTCATGACTTCTGGACAACAGATGACCATGGTGTCAACTTTTCATGGACTATATCTGAGAAACGCTTCCGATTCATAATAAGATTCATTCGTTTTAAGACAATTGAAAACAAATACTAAAACACAATTAACATCATATGTATTCAGCAGATACATTGCGACTAACGGCGTCACGAAAGTTGACGCGCCCAACAGAAGGTTAATGACCTCTGTTACCCATATTGGTACAAATTGGTGGCAAACCTAGTAAGTATTACAGCACCCAAACCCTATTTGAAATTACAAACATGTAAGTAAGGGCATACACTTGTAATATGACTGCTTCATAGTGGGGTTACTGTTATATAATAGCTGAGACGTTCTACATAAAAGGAGAAGAGCTCGAGGATCTTACAATGACTTGAAGATGGAGAACTGCAGTGGGAGAAGAAAATATTTTTAGTATAATATAAAGTATTATACCAGGCTTGTGGGCCGTGGTCTACTGGGCTCCTTCTTCATCTTCCCAGACGTTTCATCTGTGGCTGTGGCAGACATCTTCAGTGGTAGTGCGATCGTAGTGCCTTGGTGGAAGTCTCAACAGCAACTGTGCTTTTTGCAGCAAGTCGTGTGGTCGTTGAAGGAGGTTCCTCCTCCATGGAGGAGGGTCCTTCGACTCAAGCCATACCGGGAACTAATCCCTTACTGGCATGGGGAAAGTTATCTATGATGGTGGTTTAATGGTGGTGATCAGGGTAGGATGTGGTTTTATGGGTAGTAGATAAATTTGTTGTTTTGAAGATATAATTAAGGTGGTCCTAGAACAAGTCTGGGTTTTTTGTATCGTTCTCCGGGGTCAATGTCGTATTCTCCAAGTCCGCGGATGAGGTTATTGAAACTGTTAGGAAGTTGTGAGTAAAATTTGTGGGATAGATGGAGGATGTAGTCATATAATTTTGGGAAGGATAAGTCTTGGTGGATGTTTTCATTTGGGATATACCAGTCGGCTGCAACTGCAGACCGGAGGTATTGGTTTTGTAAGACTTGGAGTTTGGAGAGATGTGTTTTTGCTGCTATGCCCCAGACTTGGCATGCGTAGGTCAATGCTGGCCTTAGTATCTGTTTATAAATCAGGAACTTGTTTCACAATGCCAATGGAGAGTTTCGGTTGTACAGTGGGTACAACATGGCTATCCTTCTATTGACTTTATTAGCCAGTGACGTGATGTGTGCCTTCCAGGTAAGGCGCATGTCCAAGATAACACCAAGGTATGTTGCCTGCGATGACCATGGCACATCTGTGTCTCCCAGACGGAGGTTTGGGACATCTTGTATAGCTCTCCGTGTGAAAGTGACGGCTTGGGACTTAGTGGCATTGAGTTTTAATCGCCATGTGGCGAACCAGGCATACAGCATATTTGCAAAGTTCTGCGCCCTGCACACTGCGATGTCATGCTTGCAAGATGCTGTTGTTATGGCTGTGTCGTCAGCAAACAGGTAAAGGTTGCAGCCTATCAAGGTGCGAAGTGTATTGATGTATGCCAGGAAAAGTAGGGGCCCTAGGACGCTACCCTGGGGTACACCTGCGTTTATGGCGTAAGGTTGGGAAAGGATGTCGTCCTTCACTACTACAAAGGATCGATTTTGGAGGTAATGGTGCAACAGATGAATGAGGTAGGAAGGGATGTTATAGTGTATGAGTTGGTGCAGGAGGCCTTCGTGCCATACAGAATCGAAGGCTCTGGAAATATCGAGGAAGAGGGCTGCAACATAATGCCGGTTATTAAACCCTTTCACCACTTCATCCACAAGTTGAAGGAGCTGGTGAGTTGTGGAGTGCTGCCGCCGGAAACCAAATTGCTCTGGACGTAGCACCTGATGTTGATCCAGTATACTTTGGAGCCACTGCTCAACTACTTTCTCGAACAGCTTGCTAATGGATGGAAGAAGACTGATAGACCTGTGGTTGTTTAGATTCTTGGGATCCTTCCCTGGCTTGGGTAAGGTTATGATCCGTGCATGTTTCCATGCCACAGGGAAATAGGCTAAGAGCAGCAAGCTGTTAAAGAGATGCACCAAAAGTTGTAACCAGGTTTGGGGAAGTGTTTTATAAGCAGCGTATGGCCAGTTGTCAGCTCCCGCCGCTTTGAAGGGTCGCACAGAATTGATGATGGATCTCACTTCTGCAATGGAGGTTGCGGGGACTTCTTCCACCGTATGTGGCACACTAAGATATCGGTGGACAGCTGAAGCAATTTCCTCCGATATTTCGTTATCAATTGATTCAGCTGGGTGAAAGGTAGAGGCTAGATGTTCAGCCATAAATTCTACCTTCTCTCTTGCAGACGAGGCTACTCTACCGCCGTCGATCAATGGATGGTCGGCCGATGGAATTTTCAATAAAGCTTTGGACATTCGCCAAAGGGATGAGTCCTCTGGGTCAAGCGAGCACAATTTCCTCTCCCACATTTCATTGCTATATTCAGCTAGCTCGAGCTTTACCAGTTGGTATAGCCGGTTCCATTCACGCTTATCAACAGGGTTGCGAGACTGTTGGAAACGGCATCGAGCTTTGTTCTTAGCAGCTATGAGGCTGCGCAATTGAGATGGTTAGTTAGTTAAGTGCAGAGGTTCTACTCCCATTAGTCCTGGACCCGTAGGACCAAGGACCCGCGCCTCCTTCTACCCGGGAGCGATGGAAACTCCGGGGCTCTTTCCATAGGGCAATACCTGATTTCTTAAAAAGCCCCCCCCCCCCCCCGCTGAGCACAACGTCAAGACGGGATGGAAGTGGATACGCCACTTACACGCGTCAACCCCGCAGGGAAGACTACCGATAACCTCGGTGGGGCCGAAGGTGATCTAGCACACCCTCTACTAGCTCTGCAGGCTAGCACCCAGGAATATTCAGGCAACCCTCTACCCCCTCCGGGCGGCCCTAGCCTGGCCGGAAGTACCCATTTACCCGTGGGTTTCGGGAACACACTGCCCCCTCGAGTCCAACCCAATCCGATTAACTCCCATTCGGGAGGGGCTCGGCTGTTCGGCCCGAGGTTCCTCTAGTAACGTCAGAGGTACCACGAGTGCTAAGGGTCTGCAGCGCCCGCACTTTGGCAGCTGAAGGGGACGGATCCCCTCCCCTACGGGAATTGAGATGGTAGAGGTTTCTGTCCACCGGATTTCACACGCCTTGGAGAAGTGCCTTGTTCCATGGCTGAGGCCATAGTAGCGGTGATGGTGATGGCCAGCTGTTCCGCTGCTTCGACACTGTCGCACAGAAGGATCTCAGCAGGTTGTTGCGCCATGATTTCAGAGTACTTGCTCCAGTTTGTGAAGTGAGGATTTGCTCTGATAGGGGGTGCCTTGAGAGTGGCTCGGGATTGGTAGAGGAAGAGGATGGGATAATGATCCGAAGAGAGTTCTGGGATAGTTAGAACTTGGGGGTGACCGCGGATATTTTGCAGGATGGCAAAGTCCAACCAATCTGGAGGAAAACGGTCCCCATGGGTTATAGTGGGTGAAATAGGAGCAAGTACTGCCAGATTGTGACGTTCAATATAGCGTTCCAATATAGCACCTCTGGAATTTTGGAGAGTGGAATTCCACAGAGGACTCTTAGCGTTGTAATCCCCCATTACTATTGTGGGAGATCCAGCCGCGAAGATCACATCTAGTTCCCTGTGGTTAAATGGTCTGCCTGGTGGTATGTAGACAGAGAAGATGTTAAGCACACCCCTGTTGGTAGTAACCTGAATGCCGGTGGCTTCTAGCAAACCTGTAAGAGGGAGGTGGAGGCGATGGTGCCTTATGGTACGGCTGATGTATACTGCCGTGCCACCAAAACTCAGCTCGATCTGTTCTATGGCAAGTCATACCTGGGATTGAGGCTTTCAGGTTGCCAGAAAGATGCGTTTCCTGGACCAAGGGTACCTGGATTTTGTTAACTGCGAGGAAGTTCGCAGTTTCCTTGAGCTTATTCCTCAATCCGTTCGCATTCCATGAACAGATTCGAAGGCTTTGCAGGTTTGCTATGACCTTATTGCTGTCCACCATATTGTCCTAGATATGTGTAGGTGGTGTGTACCAGAATAGTAGGTGGTAGTATGGATGCTGGTCGTTGAGCCAGTGTGTCGGCCAAAGCTATGGCAAAATCGGTTTGCAGGTGGATAGGTATTCTATCCATGAGCTGCAAAAGCTGTGCATTTGGGATGGCTGTGCAATGGGAAGAAGCTGAGGGTGTGGTTGAGACTGGATGGTGTTGTACAGGGAGGCGTTGCTGTGCTTGCTGTCGTGGCCCTGAAGGAGGTAGACGATTGACAGGAGCTGGAGGCAAGTTAGGAGTAGGCGCTGCCTTGGGGGGATTACTTACAGCCTTTTTTTTGGTTGCAACTGAGAGATTGGTTTTCTCTGTGCATTTAGTGGTTCCGTCGTGGTTTTGGTGACGGGACGATCATTTGATGTCACCATGGTTGCTTTGGCCGTAGGTTGCGCCTTTTCCATGGAGTTTTTAGTGGCAGCGGCGTAACTCGCATGCTGTACTCTTGTTGGAGGAGGTAGACCAGGGTATCGAGTACCCTTGAATGCCACTTTGGGGAGACCCATGGGGTTTGGTACATTAGGAGCTGCATCAAACCGTGTGTGCCGCCCACTCTTATTCAGTTGCATTTCCACCCTAGCTTCCTGCCACACAGGGCATTTGGCATACCTGCAGGAATGTTCTCTGTTGCAGTTGTAGCATGTGGGTTTTGCGCTGACCAAGCCCACTTTAGGACATTCTGCCCTTTTGTGTCCTGGTTCACCCGGGAGTTGTTCGGATTGGGATGGCTTCGAGGGGGCAGTGTGTTCCCGATACCCGTGGGAGATTGGGTACGTCTTCGGACAGGGTTGAGGGAAGCCATTAAGTTTCCGGGTACTAGCCTGCTAAGCTAGTAGAAGGTGTGCTAGATCACCAGGCGGCCCCACCGAGGTCATATCGGTAGTCTTCACCTTGAGTGTTGACGCGCGTAAGTGGCATATCCACTTCCATCCCGTCTTGTGTCCCTAGGACCAGATGGGGGGGCTTGTTAGGTAACTAGGTCTTGCCCTATGGAAAGCCCCACGGAGGATGCCGAGGGCCCTTTGGGACAGCTCGGATACTCCCTGGTTGAAAGAGGCCCGGGTCTTGTTCCTACAGGTTCAAGGCTAATGGGAGTAGAACCTCTGGACTCAACTGTCCTGGTTCACCACAGAAGGAGCAGACAGGTTCCAGTCGACATCCAGCAGCACTATGTGTAAACTGCTGGCAGTTTGTGCATTGTAGGGGTTGTGCCGGAGGACGATAGGATTCCACGCGGATGATGGCGTTGAACATCCTCGTCTCCTTGTAAATGGCTTGATAGTTGCCTTCTTTCCGCAGAGCAACTCGGAAGTGCGGAAAAAGTTGAGGAGTTGGACTACGATTTGATCGCAGTTGACCAACCCTCTCCACTGGATAGTTGAGACCCTTTAGCTGTGTGGTGACGTCTGCCTCTGTGATATACATGGGCAGATCCTTCAGGGTGACGTAAAGTAACTTCTCCTCAGGCAAGAGAGTAGTTAGAAATTGTACACTACTCTCTGTGAGAAGTTTACGGAGTGCCCGGTGGTCTTCAGGTGTCTCTGGCAAGAATGCAACAGTGCCACTCATGTTGCGCACGGAGTACTTTATGCTGGGATGTTTTGCTGCTAGAAGTGATGTGAGATTCCGTGCTTTGTTCGGGTCTCTCAGGAAAATTGGTGTTGTCCTGTTTGATCTGTTTACAGGAGCAGTGTTTATGGTTGTTGTGGGCGGTGCTGGAGTAGGAGCTGCGGTGTCAGATGAGTCATCATCCATTGGAGTATCTGCAACTTGATTGCTGCATCTGCGCCGCTTTGTGTTGACTCCAGTAGAGGTTGATGCTGTGGGCTCTTCAGGGGAGAGAACTGCATAAGTGTTGGAGGTGACAATTTTGCCGGTTGTTGGGGTTTGCTCGGGTTTGGCAGAGCGCTTGGCAACAGTGTGCCAAGTTTTAGTGGTGACTGCCTGCGTATGTTTATGCAACAGGTCAGTAATGGCACTGACCCGGGTACGGTGAGCCATGTACACCTGGAACTCAGCAATGGTGATAGCTTCGCTGGTTCCCAAAGCTGATTGAACTGACTCATCAGCCTTGTTTAAGTACAAATTCCTAGCATCAAGCTCCTTTATGAGGATGGCATACACGTCACTGGCTAGAGGTAGCGACGGATTTGTAATTAAATCATTACCTAGGAAGGTGCAAATATCACCGCCTTCCAGGTAATATAGGATGGTAGCGTCTACTGTCTCGATGGGAGATGTAGAGGCGCTTGCTGGTGAAAGCTTACAAATGTTAATATTTTTAGTATGTTTTCGTCCTCTATGCCAGAGAAGTATACTTCCAAATAGGTAGTCAAACTGAAATATTCAATGCCATAGCCTGAATCTGAACCACAGTTCTCCCAGCCTCCATTCTGTTACTCTTAAATACTGAGCTACCATGGCCAATGTGCCAGCATGACAGGAAATTCTCTAATTGACTCATATTTTTCCCGGTAAACCACTGTGACTCAGTCTGAGTACCTATTTAAACCTTAGTCTACATATGACTAGTGTGGAAGGATGATCATCAATTAACCTAATGTTTCCAAACTTTTGACGTTTGTTTTCAAAGACTGCTAAAAAAAAGTTATATAATAAACAGACCACATATAAAGACTATAAGCATATCGACTACACATAAATACTGTGTGCAATTTATAGTCAGAACTGCTGTTTTATTAGCAATAAACAACCATTAAATATACACCTACCTGACAGCACCAAATAAATTTTCAGCCATTGGATAAATGCTACCATCCAATGCAGCAGCACTCCTTGCTACAAAACAAGGCATCCCTTTAGGGTCATCTCGATAATACCCCATGTGATACTGTTCCTAGTCATCACCTTTGATGACAGTCTGTAACATAATATACAGACATATGATAGCATTAAACAATTCAAAAGCTGCCTCATTATCAAATATTTCATACAAATGAATCAGCTACAAACAAAGGGCATGACTTCTGGAAGTTATAATAGTCTCCAAACACTATAAGCTACAAAATACACAACATCTTACTTGGAACTCTGGAGGATCATAGTAATAGCGCCAATGACACAAATAATTTGATAATTTTCGGTGCTTCACATCTTTCAGTTTTCCTGAAAGAACATCGTAAGGTCCCACTAAGATCAGCCCTACTCCTTTCAAAGCTTCTGAAACAATAAAAATAAAACAAGGTAAGTTAAATTCCTTTGAAATATATTAATAACCAGTACTTTAAACATATGTTGATAAATTCTAGAACACTGAAAATATTAATAATTTGCATGTGCAAGGTGAAAGGATGTGAATGTCTCGTTTATAAATCACTAAGAAAATGTAGTGATAGGAGTAAAAAAATCTTAGGACTTTTAGTCCATGTCCAACATTTATATACAGTTAAATGATTTGCAATTGTAACATTTGCCAACTACATCACTGAGCATATGCTACTTTCTAAGATAAGGTGTTGGTCCTCTGTAACCAAGCCAAACTTCATTCTTTCAGCTGGACACTGCTTATGAGGGTTAAAAAACTAATGCCTCTAATTTTGTTTATCCTAAACTAAATTGGTTTCAGATGATTTCTCAAACCTTCTTTTTCAATCCATATCATCAACAGATTCACAAGTCAAAAGGTCTATCATGTTATAAAATGGCTGATATAAATATAAGGCAGTGTTCTGTGCTATAATTCTTAAATGCAGAACATCAAATATTTGTTTGCATAAATGTTTATCGAGATTTAGCAGTAGATGTTAGCAGTACTAGATGATGGGTTCGTCACTGCAGAGATGCTGAAGAGCAAACATTGTTGAATGATATGTCCTGCAGAAATTGTTTCTAAGTCCAACATCAGACTGGGGGGAAACAAGTGTTGATGGAACCTGCCAAAGCTACTATGAATAACAGTGCAGGTAACCTCAATAGTTGCAGAGCCATCCGCTGCCAAACTTAGCACAAATGCCCAGACATATGTACTGTAGATGGTATTAAAACTGCACATGTACCACTGTTACAAGTAAGCTACAAGTAGTTTATTGTGTTACACTGCTATGGCTAGACTTATTAATATTGTTGATCTCACACACTGTCAGGTTGAGGAACAATGCATGCAGCTCCTATATGATGAAAGTTTGCTAAGTATGCATATGTTAAGTCGAGAGTAATGTCGTCATTCATTGTTAGGAAACAGGATCAGAGAGGTGAGATATTTTCATGTAGCTGAAGGAATGAACCAATCTCGGAGTCCATAGCAAAGGGTGCTTGGCCACAGAACTCTAAGCTACCACATGCCCAAGTACTCCTAGTTACGGTAAATTATTGCTCATGCATTCCCTTACGAACGAACTGTTATCCTATTTTTGTTTTAGTTAATTGATGGAAATTAATCATTTCTTCACACTAGCCATATAGAGGCTAAGGTTTTGATAGATAGAGCCAACATGAAAAATTCAATGCCATGGCTGGGATTTGAACCACAGATCTCCTGGTTTCCGACTAGTCGCTCTAACCCACTGAGCTACCATGGCCAACTTGCCGTCATGACATTAAATTCTCCATTTGACTCATATATTTTTCCGGTAGACTACTAGGGGTTCTCGCATTTGAGATACACCATTTGTGGCCACTTACTATCGTAAGTACTTGAGTCCCAGGCTTCATCATAATTCAATCATAATTCAAAATATAATAAGAGTTAAATGATGAAGCCTGGGACTCAAGTACTTACGATAGTAAGTCGCCACAAAGGGCGTATCTTGAATGCGAGAGCCCCTAGTGGTCTACCGGGGAAATATATGAGTCAAATGGAGAATTTAATGTCATGACAGCAAGTTGGCCATGCTAGCTCAATGGGTTAGAGCGACTGGACGGAAACCAGGAGATCCATGGTGCAAATCCTGGCCATGGCATTGAATTTTTCATGTTGGCTCTATCTATCAAAACTGCTATCCATTTCCATTGGAGACACAAGTATAAGCCATAGAACAAGACATTGGTTTGACTATTGTCGGGAGGTGTGCTTATCCCCATGGACAATAAATACATATACAGTGGCAAAATGGATGGTGCCAGCCAAGTTCAGACCAACGAATGTAGAATTGCAAGGAGAAACTATCACAGCGGTCACATCATGTAAAGAAACTGGATTCTCACATTGATTGACGTGGTCACTAATGAAGTACAGATGACAGCATATACCAATAATTGAAGAGATGGCACCATTCTCTTTGGTTTAACTGGGGAGCATGTGAAGCTTGTCAGCACAATCCACACCAACTGCTATGGTGGATACAACACCTTAATGGCTAGGGGCTTTGCAGCCCACCTAACTGTAAATCACAACATGCATTTTTTGGACCCAAGAACTAATGTCCACACTGACAATATTGAGTCACGATGGCAATCTCTCTGGTAGCCTCTCAGTGCAATTCAGAACAATCAAATAGACATACATTTAGCAGAGTAGCTGTTGCACCAAGACTGCAAAAACTGGAAAGTTGATCCATTTCAAGAGATAATCAAGGACATCTGGGAGATTTATCCTATGGTTAAAATGTTAGTTCAGATAATAGTTGTTATGCTTTAGATCAGTGAAAACTTCTGCCAGTTCATTTACTGATCAGTGTATTGACTCTTAACATTAGCAACAAAGAGCAGGGTGATTGTGGGAGCAATGTTGGTAGCAATGCAGATTGTCTGCTACTGACATTGGTGCATGCACAGTAAGTGCATATGACGATTTTATTTCTTTTTTATTTCAAATAAATTGATGTATTTCTGAAGGTTAAGTGTGTATTAAAATTGGCTTTTCTTATGTTTTGAAATTTGTGACTTCTTTTAAGATGTAATATCACAGGTGAATTTGGAAGTTAGATAAATTTTCTGTAGGACATAATGGAAAGAGCAGAGGAGCAGCAGGTGTCAACTGCACTGGCTCCTTACAACATTCAGCAAGTCATTCATGAAGATTGCTGGTAACAATACATGAATTGCGTCTCAATGCCCTCCCCTGGTAAAGGCTGTGCAGTAAAGAATAATGAAAAGCTGTGGTACTCAAAAGAATGTGCACGATGGGTATTAAGAATGATAAACTACAGTAAATTACAAATTGAACATTGGTTACGCTTACACTACCTTACTTACATCTCACTGAGGTAGTATAAGCATATCCGATATTGAATTTATAGTGTGATTAATCTCACCGTTCAAAAACTGTCCATTATTATTGAACTACATAATGTTTACAGGCAATTAGTGCAACAACATTAGACATCCTTGTCAGGGAAGAAAAAGTGCAGAACTATGTATTTGACATGAGAAGTTGTGGTGACAATATTTTGGATGACCAGGATATCATTCTCTTTGAACTTTTGACTCAGCTGTGCACAATAAATTTGGTTCAGTGCAACACCAGCCTCAAGCAGCTTAAGGTATTCCCTTGACACGTTATCCATCAAAAGCTAAGGCAATGTTCTATTGTATAACAATGCAAGACCAAATACTAGTCTTTGCACACTCAACAGATTGTGCAAACTGGATGCAAAGTCTTGCTCGACCACTTGCCTTTCATAGCACCATCAGCTTTTGATCTGTTCAAGTCTCTAAAGGAAACTCACTGTGGAAAACACTTTGAAGTCAAAACCTTGGAAATAGCAAAAACAACAATGGCTAAGGAAGAAAGACTGATTTTTACCACACTGGAATACACGCCAATGTTTTGAGGAGGATCAAAACAACGGAAATCCCATTGAAAAGTTACAAATTAAGCCTGAATGCTGTGCATATTGTGGTATGTAATTTGCAATTAACTTTCTTGAAAATTATAAGGTGGTATAAAAGGAAAGAAGAGGCATTACTTTCTCATTAGGCCTGGTACATTAGCATTTTTCTTCAAATATACATATTTATTTTCTTTGCTATTTACCTGTAGCAAGTAGAAGTATTGCATTCTACTAAAAAAATTCAATATCAATATTCCACCGAAATACACATTTTGAGGCTCCCTAAACTCAAAAAGGAGGCATTTTTAGCAAAAGGTTGATGTATGTGATTGTGAACAATACACCTCAAAAACATCAATCAATATCTTCTGTATTTCAATTTTTTCAGGTATTTCTATCATAAATTACTTTGTTTTAATTATTAGGCTCAAAATATAAATAGTGACCCTGGTTCAGCTCTCCACCTTACTAAATAATTGTATATGGTTATATCCAGATGGTGTAAAAATACTTTTTATACAATTTAACTGTTTTTTGTAAAAAGGGATACGTTTGTAATATCTAAATATACAGTCCTACCCTGATCAAGTACAGGTTCCATTAGGTGCATTCTTATGGAGACAGATAACCCCAAATCTTTGTCCCCAGTATTATCAGTCCCTTGAGCAGTGTATATGCAGCGTTTGTAAGGATATTCTGTTTTATTTTCAGATATATCAAAACTCTTTATGCAAAATCTAGCCCTCTTTGTTTTGATGTATTGTTTCCAACCTATGCCATCCTTCCAACGCATCAAGCTTTCAACCTGACCTTTTCACTAGGCACATGATTTTATTTGAATTTTGAAATATAATAAAATATTGGCTTTATCATTTACATTTTTTTATGCAATAGAAATGAAGGAACCACAATATGGAAGTAAATCTGTTATTTGACCTGTTGCTTCCTAAAAAATGAAGTAGCTAGCATGTCATCTGTAGACCAGTACATGTCTCATGTAGGTTTATGAATAACACCAATACTGTCCACTTCTGAATTCTCCTCTTAGGCCCTAAGTTGTCCTTAATGGACAGGTCTTCCTTCACCTTAAATCTATTTCCTTAAAAATGACAGACACTAAGTCAGCAGTAAAAATGTTTGTGAAAATATGTATCGGTCAGTTGGTTGCCAGAAGTTAGATGAGTTGCGGTTGTACACCAGAGGGTATGCTCGCGTCTATTTGTACTAGAGTTATTTTGACCACTCCACAATGCTGATTCTTCAAGAACACCTGAAGGAAAAGGATCATTATCTTCCACACTACTACCTGTGTCCTCAATACATCCCTCAAAATCTGAAAACTCATCATCAATATCCAAATCACTGTCAAAAAGTAAAAAGTCCTCCAATTTTCTCAAGTAATATCAGAAGCCCATACACTACTTATTTAAGCTAATTTTACTTTCATTTCATTTATTCTGCTTAAGTGAATACAAATGATTCATAGCATAGTCAAGTCAAACTTGTGTACATGTACAGAAATGACAGTCATATTTCCTACATTACTAGTTGAAGTCATGGTTAGCACTGAGATTTAACAAATTATTTCAAATGTGGTTTAATTAAGTCCAAATAGCTAAAACAAATCACTCTGAACCCTGAGAGAATAACTAAACAACTGAGTGAAAACAACTGCATAAGACTACTATAAACTTTGATCTTTTTTTTTTTTTTTTTTTCTGGCAATTTACGTCTTCCAACGTTAAGCCATATCGAAAAATGAATGAAATGATGCTCAAATGAGTCCAGGATACATAGAGCTTAGTTACCCGAGATTCATCTTTTAGGATATGGGAAAACCCCGGAAAAACCTTATTGTGCTGTATTCAAAATATATGTAAATTCCTCATTATATTGTTTTTGATCTAAAGGTATGCTGTTCAGTCTATGGATCAAACTTCTAAGAGCAGCTAATTTATGTGACAGAGGATTGAAACTGTTGCATTTTATGTAATTATCTGTGTGAGTAGGTTTTCAATAAATTCCAAAAACATGGTTTCAATCCAAACTCAACCAAAAAAAATGATCAATCAGGACTATAAGCAAAAGAAATTAAAACAGATCACTACTCTTCAAAACATAAATAAAAACTGGAAATACAAACAATTCACTTACCACCCTTTGGCATTTCCGAAGTTTGAACGAATATTTAAAGATTATGGCATCAAACTAGCACCACAAAACAGATTCTCACTCAAGAAATTCTTAAATAATCCCTTAAAAAAAAAAACGATCCCACCAGAACAAAAATCAGGCATATATAGGATACATTGTGAAGACTGTGACAAATTTTATATTGGTTTGACAAAGAGAAATTTAAAAACTAGATTAAGAGAACACCGCAGGGACATAAAATATAAACAAACAGAAAAACCAGCAGTTGCTTTTCATTTCTGGAATGATAACCACCACATCGGAGAGGAGATCAAACTACTAAAACCATTGTCAACAAAACTTGAACTTACAACATGGGAAAAAATTGTTATTATAAAAAACATTCCACATATTCTAAATTTTGATGTGCCATCAGTGAGTGGTCTACTGAACTTATGTAAAGAATCTTCCTAGAGATGGAGCCAATTACAAGAGATCCAGACAACCAACTGTGATAAGTCGCTAATCAGCTGAGGATGAAACTGCAACAGTTTCGAAAGCATTCCTGATTTTGTAAAAGGATGTGAATGAAGTTACAAGTTTTAACCGCTTCGCCGATGGCCATTTAAACCCTGCACAGCCGGGAACAGATACCCAATAAACAGAACAAGACATTTAAATTGTTAAATGCTGCAAAAATGCTTCATAAATAAATATTCATATCTTCTGTATTTATTAGTGAAACAAAAACTGGTTTAAAGCCTATTAAAGGCAGTATACATCTACGGTATCATTAAAATAAGGCTATATTAATAAATCGTTGAAATTTCATTAATTTGTATCACTGTAGAGAAAGCCATTCTTTGCGTTGAACGTGCCTAATGCTGAGTATTTTTGTTTTACAAAATATGTGTATATCAGCTGCATAAACGAAGTGTCGGGCTCAAGGTCTATAGGTTTCAGTTTATGCTACCACGCAATAGTAATTGTACATGTTGCATTACACAAGCTGGAAAAGAAAACCTCCGTCAGCATCTCGCTAATTGCACAACCAAATTTTATGGTAGCTGACGTAACTGTTTTCTTCGCTCAGTTCATATAATAATTTTGACTGTGTCAGAGTTTTGAGCGATTTCTTTAGCTTAATCACATTTGAAATAGTTTCCTCAGTGCTATTCATTGCTTCAATTAGTAATGTAGCAAATAAATTAGCTAGTGTAGAAAGAGTGCGGGCTTCTCATATTACATCAGAAAATGTGGAAGACTTTTTGCTGTTAGTGATTTGGACATTGATGACGGGTTTTCTGATTTTGAGGGGGGTGTTGAGGATATAGGTAGTAGTGAGGAGGAAAATGACTCATTTCCGACAGGTGTTTGTGAAGAATCAACATTATGGAGGTGTCAAAATAACATACCTTCACGAGCACAACCTCTGGTGTACAACCGCATACTCAGCTAACTTCTGACAGCCAATTGACATTTTCATAACATTTTTTACTACGGACTTACTGTCTCTCATTGTTTTGGAAACAAATGTATATGCGAGTAGGGTGAAGAAAGACCTGATTACTAAAGGCTATTTAGGACCTAAGAGTAGAATTCAGAAGTGGACAGAAGTAACAATGGATGAGATTTACAGACTACTTGGTCTAATTATGCTCATGGGTGTTATTCGTAAACCTACACTAGACATGTACTGGTCTACAGTTGACATGCTAGCTACCCCATTTTTTGGGAAATGCATATCAAATAACAGGTTTACTTCCATTTTGCGCTTCCTTCATTTCACCTGCACAGCAAATGTAAGTGATAAACTATACAAAATCAGACCAGTTTTTGATTACATTATTTCAAAATTCAAAGAAATTGATGTGCCTAGTGAAAAGATCATTGTTGATGAAAGCCTGAGGATTTGGAAGGGTCGCTTAGGTTGGAAGCAATACATCAAAACAAAGAGGGCCAGATTTTGCATAAAGAGTTTTGATGTATGTGAAAGTAAAACAGGATATCTTTACAATAGCTGCATATACACTGGCAAAGGGACTGATAGCACCGGAGAAAAAGATTTGGGTTATCTGGTTCCATAGTAATGCACCTGACGGAATCTGTACTTGATCAGGGTAGGACTGTATATTTAGATAATTGGTACAGTTCCCCTAAATTATTCATGGCCTTACACAAAAGAAAAACAAATGCAATTGGAACAGTACGCTCAAATCGTATTGGTTTACCAAAAGATGTGAATACGGAGGCTCTAAGAAGAGGAGAAATGCAGGTGCATCAGCTCCCACCCTTGACCTATGTTGCTTGGCGAAACAGGAGGGTTGTTACAGCATTATCCAATTGCAAATCTAGATTTTCATGATTGATACTGGAAAAATTGATGCTCGTAACAAAATGTCAATTTTCAAGCCTGATATTATCCAGGAATACAATATGCATATGGGTGGAGTGGATTTAGTAGATCAGGTATTACACGCATATCCCTCTTTGCGAAAAACAATCAAATGGTATAAAAAAAGTATTTTTACACCAGCTGGATATACCATATACAATTGTTTAGTAATCTGGAGAGCTCTAAACCCACGGAAGAAAATGACATACCTGAACTTTCGCATATCAATAGTTCGCAGCCTAATTGAGCACTATAAAATTCAGAGACCTCTCCATACTGGGAGTAAGAGTTCCACCAGCCCAGCATCCCTCAGACTTGAAGGAAAACATTTTCCTAAAAGGGTACCACCCACAGCCAAAAAGTCGCGTCCCTTTAGAAAACGTCTGGTGTGCCGCAAGAAAGGTGTCCAAAAGGAAACTAGTACAATTTTCAGTGAATGTGGAGATGTGCCCCTGTGTGTTTATCCCTGTTTTGAGGTGTACCATTCAAGAAGAAAATTTTAAAGGTAAGCTTTTATTTCTTATAGAATTTATTTAAAATTACTGTAAAACATAGAGTTTAAAAGAATTATCATTAAATAAAAATTAAATGCATGTATGCATGGGACAACTATGCACGTCCATATCGGTTTGGGGCCTTTTAACTTGGACATCATATGATGTCCATATCGGTGAAAGGGTTAAAAGGTATGACTCAATTTTAGTCTTTATACATGAAATTAGCTTCAATGTTAACAACACTTTTATTTATAACTATTCAACTTATACAGGTAACTCACCCTAACCGAGATTCAAACTCGGGACCTCTTGAACGTAACTTTGTTTGTGAAATATTCAAAGATGTACATACAGATGGTGACAGAGAGGTTTGCTTTATTTGCAGCTTGATATTACACAACATTCACAATGATTATCGCATGGTAGAATGAACTGAATCATAAAACCTTGAACCAGAGAACACCTCACTAACACAGATATATGTATATACATATTGTTCATATGCACACAAAACAAAACAACTCACAAATTAGATGCATTTGACACACAGAATCACTTTTGCAACAGTGAAACAAAATGAAATTTCAATGGATTGTGAATACAGTCTCTACCGATACTGTAGATGTACACTGCATTTAATGGGCTTTTAATCAGTTTTTGGTTTGTTAAAATAACTTAATAAATACAGAAGATATGTGTACTTGTAAAGCATTTTTACAACATTTAGCAATTTAAATGTCTTGCACTGTTTATTGGATATTTGTTCCTGGCCTGCATAGGGTTGAAATAGCCATCTCTGTAGCGGTTAATTTGATTATGAAAAGGTTTTACAGTCAACTGTACTCAGGGACAAAAGATTCATGCTACTTATTGCATTAAGTAACACCGGCAATAAGTTCATTGAATATTGGAGAAGGAAGAGTATATCCAGGCTTACCACCTATTTTCTGCACCACTCATTGGTCAAGAATGAATACATAAGCTATATCTGTCGCAATCTGTTTTAGATCAAGTAACTGTTGCATAACTCAAGACACTCAAGACACAGGCTATTCCTAGAAAATTAATTACATATTTTATATCATGAAAATACCTTTATACGAAGTGCATTCAAATTATAACACCAGCTTTTTTTAGGACTGGGACCAGATAGGAACTTCTGGTTTTTTTTTAAATACACGTGAACTCTTTGTGAATGCGTGACAGAGATGACAGCACTGTACAGTGAATAGAACTCTAGTGGCAGCGATGAGAGTTAGGACTGTTTTTGATACTTAAAATGGCAACGTTTTCATTGCAAGAACAGCTTGTAATCATTCATTTTCTCCATGTTCGTGGTGTGACACCTATTGAAATTCATTGCCAGTTGAGTGAGGCATGTGGTGATGGTACCATGGATGTGTCTAATGTGTTTTCCTGGGTGCGACAGTTCAATAAGGCAGAACAATTGTGTGACAATAAACCAAGACAGCCACGGCCTCACACCAGCCGGTCTGATGACATGATCCAGCAAGTGGAGAGCTTTTGTTTTGGAGGATCGCCAATTGAGCATTGCAGACATTGCCTCCAAGAATGGCATTTCCATGGGTTCTGTGCACACAATCCGGCATGAATATCTAAAAATGTGACAAGTGTCTGTCTTCCAGGTGGGTGCCACGAATGCTGATGGAAGATCACAAGGCTGTGTGCGTGGCAAATTGTCAGGCGATGTTGATGCATGATCAGAAGAATGGAACATTGATTACACGCTGTTCTGGCAATGAAATCATTGCCATTTTAAGTATCAAAAACAGTCCTCACTCTCATCGATGCCAGTAGAGTTCTATGCACTGTACAGTGCTGCCATCTCTGTCATGCATACACAAAGAGTCCACGTGTATTTAAAAAAAAAAAACAGAAGTTCCTATGTGGTCCCAGTACTGAAAAGAAAATAGGTGTTATAACTTGATCTCACCTCGTATGTATATGATATTTTAATTAAAACCATTAAGAGACACTTCTGAGAAAATGAAAAATGATTGAGTACAAGGATTTATGGAAATTTAATTGTTTTTCCACACTAGCTGTGTGTAGGCTAAGATTTGGATAGACAGAGTCAGATTGAAAAATTCAATGCCATGGCCAACATTTGAACCATGGATATCGTGGTCACCGTCCGGTCGTTCTTAAACATTGAGCTACCATGGGCAATGTGCCATCATGACATTTAATTCTCCAACTGACTTGCATGTTTCCTGGTAAACCACTGGGGATTCTCATATACGAGATTTGCACCTTTTGTGGCAACTTACTATGCTGTAAGTACCAGGCTTTATAGTTACCACTATTAGGTTAATTAATGGAAATTTAATCATTTTTCCACACTAACCGTGTGTAGCCTAAGGTTTGGATAGACAGAGTCAGACTGAAAAGTTCAATACCATGGCTGGAATTTGAACCATGGAGACCGGAAGATGCATGGCTCAAATCCTAGCCAAGGCATTGAATTTTTCAGTCTCACTCTCTGTACAAGGATTTGTTTACCAACTTTACGTTTTTGAATCATGTTGTTCTATTTTCTAAATCTGCATGCACACACCTATGCATGCACAAACAAACCCACACCACACACACATTTTTTTCTAAAAATGCCCTTTTTATTTTATTCACGACTTAATGTGTATTTCTGGTGAGATCTTGGCATCAAAATTTTGGCGGGAATGCAATACTTGCTCTACCTATGTAGTAGAGAGAGCAAAATACTATTACAATGATAAGTTTCATATGACATAAATCCTTTTATGGAAGTGTTGAAAACAGTGTTGTTGTATAAATTAAGTTAATTAGGAGTCGATTAATAACACAAAACAACACTCACTTTTAAATTTTCCCGGAACCGGTTTCTGAGGTCTTCCCTCTATCTTCAGCCGGACATCGATGTCTGGCTGAAGATAGAGGGAAGACCTCAGAAACCGGTTCCGGGAAAATTTAAAAGTGAGTGTTGTTTTGTGTTATTAATCGACTCCTAATTAACTTAATTCATATGACATACAAAAAATTGTTTAAGTTATATACACATACACACACCAAGTTCACCCTTTATTTCAATCAATACAAATATTATCAGTAAGCAGAATACCTTCTGGCTTTTCCGCTGATAATGATTTACAGAATGACCAGAATGAATAAAAATCTTCAGGCATTTCAACCAGGAATTTCTGTTTGATTGATTCCCGAACGTCTTCTGGAGATGCAGGTATTTCTGGCTCATTATTATCAATACTGACCGGTATTTGGAGATTTTCTTAAGCTTCTGCAGCTGCACACAATGAGTTTTCTCCATTATCCTTCTCTACTTTTTTGTCTACACTATCTTCATTTTTGTCTTTCTTCTCTTTGTCTTCTTTGTCCTCCTTGTCTATTTTTGCTTTCTTTACAATCTGTTTTCCAACCTGCTGGAGTGAAAAAAAGAAACAATTACTTATTTTTATTTTAAGAATTAAACATATAGTTAAGGCTGACAAGTTTATAAACAAAATTAATTGTATTTAGATTCCTTCTATGGCCCACTATTTGTATGCAGCTTCTAAACCTGGAGATCCCTGTTCAATTCTTAGTTGGTGAGGAGAACTGATGATTTTTATTGAAGTTGGTTTCTACAAAAACCAGAATTTACATCACAGATGCTTTTACTTTATTAAAGCAGAACACAAAAATTCAATACTGAAATTTAACTTTTTGAGGTTTCTAAAGTATATTTAGCTAAAAGCAACTATGTGTCTGCAAAAAGTTCAACTTGAAAACAAAAATACTTCATGTAGATGTCCATCAAACAATGATGTAAAGGGAATGATTTAAATAAGTTCCCCTGAACCCAAAACAAACCTTTACATAGCAAACTATTTATTTTTTGTTTTATGTTCTCAAAAGTATTTCTAAGGCTTTTGATTAAAGTTGTTTTATAAGTATGTGTGTCTGGAGGAATTTAGTAACAGTGACATCAAAATTAATCCTATAAGCTATTTGTAGTTGGTTTATTGACACTTGTCACTTACTTTTTTTATGTTATTGAGGGACTAGTTTCAAAGGCTGTTGCCTCCATTTTCAACCTCTCTCCATCTAGCATCTGTTATTGTCTGCTCTCCTCTTCTGGTGGGATTTCAAAGTTCATTACGTGGTCCTTATTTTTCCATATGAATATGATCTCCCATGTCTGTTTTGGTTTATCACTCCTTTTAATAATTTTGGATTTGGATCAATGTCATGATTTTCGTTCCAAAAATGAAATGCTACTGCTGACTTTTCTTCTTGTTTCAATCTGATGTTTCTAAAGTGCTCTTTGACTCTGGTTTTTAGATTTCTTTTAGTTTGACCTATGTAGCATTTTTCACAATTTTTTCAACTTATTTTGTATATTCCGGATCTGTTAACTGATGGGATTTCATCTTTTGTTTTTGAATTTAGCAATTTTAAAATTGAATGTCCATTAGTAGGTGCCAAGATTATATTTTGTTCCTTAAAGATCTTTCTAAATTTATTAAATGTTTTTGAGTGATATGTGAATGAACTGAATATGATGTTGCTTTCTTTTGCTTTTGTAAATGTGGTTGCTTCCTTAATGATTTTCTTTAGTTTAGCTTTTCTAATTTTCTTAAACACTAGACTTTGGTTGTATATGTATGAATATATATGTTGTATGAATATGAAGAATATGTCAAAGAACAAAAAGCCATACTACACATAGCAGAAGAAAATGGATGCAACAAAAGTCTGGTGTTTAAGAAAATTAGAAAAGCTAAACTAAAAAATCATTAAGGAAGCAACCACATTTACAAAAGCAAAAGAAAGCAACAGCATATTCAGTTCATTTACATATCACTCAAAAACATTTAATAAATTTTAAAGGATTTTTAAGGAACAAAATATAATCTTGGCACCTACTAATGTACATTCAATTTTAAAATTGCTAAATTCAAAAACAAAAGATGAAATCCCATCAGTTAACAGATCCGGAATATACAAAATAAGTTGAATAAATTGTGAAAAATGCTACATAGGTCAAACTAAAAGAAATCTAAAAACCAGAGTCAAAGAGCACTTTAGAAACATCAGATTGAAACAAGAAGAAAAGTCAGCAGTAGCATTTCATTTTTGGAACGAAAATCATGACATTGATCCAAATCCAAAATTATTAAAAGGAGTGATAAACCAAAACAAACAGACATGGGAGAACGTATTCATATTGAAAAAATAAGGACCACGTAATGAACTTTGAAATCCCACCAGTAGATAATTTGACAAAGAAGTTCAGTTCCACCACCAGAAGAGAGCAGACAATAACAGATGCTAGTTGGACAGAGGTTGAAAATGGAGGCAACAGCCTTTGAAACTAGTCCCTCAATAACATAAAAAAGTAAGTGACGAGTGTCAATAAACCAACTACAAATAGTTTTTACGATTGTTTTATAGTGTTTCGAAATCTGAACAGATGAAGAAAATGTGCATATTTTATATGAGAAAAATACCTTTTCTGAAGGAAAAATGCAGATCTTGTCATGAGGTGCAGCTTGTTAAGTAAACATTTCTGTGGCAATAACCATTTCTAAACTGTTTATTATTTATTTTGCAGTTATGTCTGCATACTAATCAGCCACGATATGAGTGCACTCGGCAATAAGAGTTACTAAACAGATACATAACAAATGGGTGGGGTACTGCAGGTGCAGTTCCGATAATGCAAACAACAATACAAAGATGCTTCCAATGTAATGTGCAAATGTAGTGTAGTTCAACACGGTGCTTCTTCAAACCTACTCCTGTGCAGTTAAAATTCTAATAGTGTAGTGGCAGTTGCAGTGCTCGTTGTGATAAAATTGGTGTCTGCTGGTGAAGAGTTTAATTATGGAGACACCTACAAAGTTAAAAACAACAAGAAAATCAGGTAGACAAGAAAAATAGGAGAAAAGGTTACTCATACCCCTTGAAAAAGCAACAGTTAGGACAGCAAAAATAGAGAAAAAGTCTAGGAGAACCATCATGAACATAAAGGCTTTCGAAAACGCTTCAGCAACTTGGATTAAGGTTACAACTCCGAGGAAAAATAGAAAATCATGCAAAATCATATCTCTTGATGATTCTGATAAGTGCGTAAGGCCTAGAAATTTTTTTTTTTTTTTAGTATTAACAGAAAAAGGAAATTCCTGCTTCAAGAAAACTACTGAACTTCGCTAAAGAAGAAATAAACTTTCAGGGTGGCAAAGAAACATTTAGAAAGATATTAAGAGAAATGGGATTTCAGTTTAAGAAATGCAAAAACAAACGACCTGTGCTAATGGAGAAACCACAAATTGTTACAAAACATGCAGAGTACCTAAGGGCTATTAGTCTAAATGAAAAAGGGCCATGTAAACCAGTAGTTTATACAGACGAGACTTGGATCCATACTCACTAGACCGTCAAGAAGTGCTGGCAACACGTGGAAGTACCAGGTATTTTGACTAATACTAGTGCTGGTCAAAGAGCAATTGTTGTACATGCAGGGGGATCCATGGCATTTATTAATGGAGCTGAATTGATTTATGATTCAAAATCCAAATCAACAGATTACCATGATGAAATGAAGTCAAAATTATAAAAAGAGTGTAGAAGAGAAATTAATACCAGATATTCCACATGAAAGCATTGTTATTGTCGATAATGCACCGTACCATACCACACAGGAAAATAAATCCCCTAAAGCTTCATCTTGAAAGGCACAGGTTATTCATTGGCTAACAGAGAAGAAAATTAAACATGATCCACAACTGGCAAAAAATGAACTTCAAGAGATAGAGAAAATCAATAAAGAAAAGCCTATTATTAAATTTTAGATGAGTCGTATTTCTTACACATCTGCTTCACTTTCGTACCTATTTTGAGGACATGTTTCGCAAATCTTCGTTTGCATCTACGGCTCTTGTGCGAGGAAAAAGAAAAGCCTGTTTATTGGCTTGATAGAGTAATGGAACAAAGGGGTTTTACCGTCTTACGCCTTCCTCCATACCACTGTGACCTTAACCCTATAGAGCTTATCTGGAATTTAAATAAAATATTGCAGCAAGAAACACATCATGAGTAATCTGAAAGCTATGACAACAAGCTGCATAGCTCAAATTACACAAAATAATTGGATAGAAGCATGCAGACATGTGAAAAGAATGAGGAAGATTTTAAGCGCCGAGATGGGTTAATGAAGGAAGCAATTGAAGATATAATTATAAACATGGGTCTAGAGAGCAGCGAAGATGAAGACTGCAATCGTCATGAATCTTTTTTCGAGAATATGGATACTGAAGGAAAGGAACGCAGTGACAATAATACAGCTGATGAAGGGAACAGTGACACGGATACAACAGATGAAGGACCTGAAACAAACATTCCAGGACGTGCTGTTTACGAGAACTAATGTGAAGACATCAGCAGGTGAGTACTGTTTTAATTGTGTGACTTTACATTCCCTGTATCACATTTTCTCTCGTTTCATGTAGTAAACAAAACTGTGGCACCCTCCTTCAAGTGCACTCATATCATGGCTGACTAGTTAATTCCAACTGGTATCAAGCTGAGGATGGAGATTTAAATATTGGTGAATGAATGTTTTAATGGCCTACTGTAAATATCCATTCAACTTAGCAATAACATATATTATTACAAAAGTAAGGTAAAAACGTAATTAAGATTCAGAATGCACCCACCATATTATATAGCACTCTGCATATCACATTGGTAGCCTGTTGCTTTGATTCAACATTTTAAACACAAATGTAAAATGTATCAGCAAATGTCATTACCTGCATGTTTCAGATTCTGCTTGAGACTGAATGGTGGTTAATGTAATGGCAAAGCTAGTGTACTTACCTCATCCATTAAAATTGGTTAAAGAAGTGATATAGGATTTACAAATGGTAAAGGTGCACTTTAACTGCGTAGAGTTATGTTGGTATAATGAATAATGGTCTATTGTCGTTAAGCTTATTACAGCAATAGACAAAGTCAAAAATAGAGTACAAATTAATACAGTTATAATACACTGAAGATAAAAAAATCAATAAAATACTTACATTTGATATACAAATATAGAGACTTAAAATAAAATGAGGAAATAAGAATACTTCATGACATAAGCCAAAGTTTAACTACACCTGTTAAACTATTCCTGTATTGAATAATAAGGTTTGGAAACTAACCATTCATATAATTTGCATTTAAATGTATTACCTGATAATTCAGTTAATTCCAAAGGTAATTGATTATATAGTTTAATGCCCAATACTTCAAAGCTGTTAGAGGTTTTAGTTAATCTATGATATGGTATATTGAGTTTATAATTAAACCTAGTATTATAATTATAAATATCCTGCCTGAATAGCTGGTCGGTTAAGTTACTTTTTACATAGATGAGAGTATTATAAATATATACATTTATCACAGTGATAATTCTTAATTTTATAAATAGAGGTTTACAATGTGCAAATTTATCTGAATTTGAGATGGTACGAATTATTTTTTTTTTTTTTTTTTTTTTTTTTTTTTGTAATATTAGGATAGTAGAAATATGACTGCTGCTTCCCCAGAGTAAAATGCCATATGAGATTATACTGTGAAAGAATGCAAAATAGGCTGTTCTTAAATATGAATCAGGTACATGACTTTTCAAATTTCTGATTAAATATATAACTCTGGACAGCTTTGCTGTAATATAGTTGATATGGGGTTGCCATGTCAGCCTATTGTCCACAACCACACCTAAAAATTTTACATTCCTTGAACAATTTTCATAAGAAGTCTCATGCAAACTAAATGTAAGTTGTTCAGTTTTGTTCTCATTTAGCAGGAAACCATTGGCTCTAAACCAAGTATTTGCATGCCTTAGAGTATCTTCTGTTAGCAAGTTAAGGCTTTGATAATCGGTACTGGTATTCAAAGATGACAGTATGGGACTTTAAGAAAGAAGGTAAATCGTTAACCATTACTAAAAATAATAGTGGCCCAAGTATTGAGCCCTGTGGAACACCACATTTTAGCTCCACCATATTAGATTTCTCACCTCCTATACATACAACTTGCTTACGATTTGATAAGTATGATTCAAACTGTTTTATTGCCATGCCATTAACATCATAAAAATTTAATTTGGATAATAAATCAGCATGTTTTACACAATCAAAAGCTTTGCTCAGATCACAAAAGGTGACCTGGGCAAGGCTTTTGGTTTCAAAAGCAGTTAATATTTTTTTAACAAGAGAGACAATGGCATCAGTTGTTGACCTACCTCTTATAAATCCAAATTGTACATCACTAATTATTCCATTTTCATCAAAATAACTGCATAGCTGCTTGAACATGATCATTTCTAGCACTTTGGAAAATACTGGAATTAGAGATATTGGACGATAACTAGAAGGACAACTTTTATCCCCTTTTTTATAAATTGGAACCACTCTAGAAAGTTCATTGAATCAGGAAAAATTCCATCAATGAGGCATTTGTTTAGACAAAATGTGAGTGTATATAAAATATATTTGATTACGTTTTTAAGGAGACTACTAGATAAATCATAAATGTCCACACTATCTGATGTCCTAAGGTGATTAACAATGTATAATACATCCTCAGGGGTGACTTCATGAAAAACAAATCTACTCTGACAGTACCTAATATTACAGTATTCAAGAATTTGTGCCATTGATTCCTTTGGCTTTACAATGTTTTGGCTAATTACATCAACTGAGTTTATAAAGAAATCATTTAGGTCATTAGAGGTTAACTCAATGGTGTTTCTATTATTAGTTTTAGCAACTGAATTAATCACCTTCCAAGCTGTCTTGCATTTGTTAGAGGCAGATTCAATACTGTTCATATTATGCAGTTTTTTAGCTTCATTTATCATTTGCTTATATTCTTTCCTAATTTCAGTATACAAAAGTTTGGCCCTAGCTGATTGGTATGGAATGATGTCAGAGAAACAAGTTGTTGCCAACTGTGGAATTCTGAAATATGGAAATACAGGAAAATGTCGCCAACACTTTTTCATTTTCTTATTATAAACTAGTAATACTGTAATGGGAATACTGCATAGTAAGCTTATTACTATCATTATTATTCTTACTAAACTGGTGATACTGTGATGCGTAAGGAAACTGGCAGTGTATAATAATGAAAAAGTATTAATAATTAATGACAACAATAATAATACTAATCAATTTTCTATCATTATTATCGTGAAGCTGGCAAGATTGAAGTGGGTAAACAATGATACACTGCCACTTTAAATAATATACACTGCCAGTTTTCTTACATATTATAGTATCACTAGTTTGCTTATGTAGTGTCGGTATTTTCCGCGAAAGTATGCTTTGGATGTTGGCAACACTCGAGCCATGACGTCACGCCCGCCATATTGCTATACCGTTGAAGTGCACCTTTACCTTAGAAATATCTTATTACTGATCTCTGGAGTAGATGTTGTCACTTGGAAAGCCTATAATCCACCCAAATCCCCTTTTAGGCAGTCTTCTTTTTATAGGAAAATTATCATGTAAGGACATGAAACAGCCATCTTACCACTACTGGGCATGCAGGCTGGGGTTGCCAGTCTAGATAAGATGTGCAAAAATCAATACTGATTCAACCTCGCTAAGTACGGTTAGTGATTTTGAACCTTCGGAGCACACTGATGCATGGTAATGGTTACAAGACTTATCACAAATCACATGTATGCAAGTTTGATGTGGCTTTTTTTTTTTAATTTATCTCTGCCCCAACGTTAAGTTATATCGGACGGTGAATGATGAATTGGGTGAAATGGTGCTCAAATGAGTCCAGGGTCCATGGAGCTTAGAGTTACCCGACATTCGTCTTGAAGGATAAGGGAAAACCCCAGAAAAAACCTTATTCAGGTAACTCACCCTGACCGAGATTCGAACTCGGGACCTCTTGAACATGAGGCAGACATGCTACCATCTACGCTACCGAGGCGGGCTTGATGTGGCTTATGGAATTTCTTACTTTTGCTTATTTTGTAATGAAGTCCATGTACGGCAAATCTTGTAACTACATCTTAGGTCCTTGTTTCCTTCAGTCCAATTTCTATCAATCATTGCACCTGTTGTTTAGAACTCCTATCACTATTTGCTTCGGTCTTCTTTTCTCTAATGGCTTTATGTATGGACGTGTAAATGGTAGCTCAACTTTCCAATGTGTGATTGAACAACTTTCCTAAGTTCAATGTGAGCAGCATAGCTTTCTAAGTACATTTTATGATGTAATATGTATTTAAGAAACCTTTCTAGTATAATTTGATACTGGAGAACATTTTAACATAATTTTAAGGGTTGTAATTCTTTATTTCTTTACCTTTTGAAAATATAGTCATACTGAAGAATGCAGTACAACCAAACCTGTTTTACTTCACTTCAAATAATTACAGTGACTATAGCTATGTATATTAAACACTAATTCTAATTTGTTAACTTAATCACTTCTAGCCTAAACTTTAGCTAAATCTAATAACTTCTTCGCAAAGTAGAACTCTCTAACAGTTTCTGCTTGGAAAGGGTTTGTCGAAAAGTAAATGCAGTCAAAGTGCCACCATACTCAAAAACAAGGCTGTCCCAGGAAAGAGGGACTGTGATGCAAGTTGTTTAATCAGGAACATTTTTGCAGGGAATACAAACATATTGAAGCAAATTATCACAGGTAATATAAACACATTTATTATTTAAGCTTTTATTGTGAATCAGTAACACAATAGTCATTATATTATCTACAAGACTGCTCCTTTGCAAAGCTTTCCAGCATCATAAAAAAAGCAACTGAGTAGTTGATAGAGTTATCAGAAAAATTGGGAGGAGAGATAATTGTTTATTGCGGGTGCACCATAGACTTTAGATGGGATGGGCACCCTTGATCAGAAATGTGAGTAGCCAGATTTTCATAATGCTGCCTCTGTGCAATCGGCATCCATAATGTTGGCTCATGTTACCATATGCATCTCATTCATTTCCAAATCTATCCTCCCAAGGATCCATTGTCGGCCAATCGTACATTTGCTAATTTGAAGAACATGGCCAGGACACCAATTTTATCTTTTGCAATATATTTAGTGTTAATAGAGATGATGCACACATCTTATGACAGTAAATGAACCAGTCAGATACTGTCCGCAAGCTCACACCTTATTCTCCTATCCAATACTCCATTATTTTTCATTTTGTATACCTTTTTCCCCATCCAATGATATTCTCAGTACACAGGCAAATAAGTTCCAAAAGTTATGGCTGCTAATTGGTTCTGCATGTTATCTACTACACAATTCATGTGCACAGTCTGGAGATTTTTTTGCAGAAGTTGACTACAAATGTTACAATGTTGTGAACGTTGGTTGCAATATGAGAAGCAATAGTGCTAGTCAACATCTGACATTCTTATCTTCTTGTGCATATGTACTGGTGAACCTGTGGACTTACAAAAATTTTCACATCACATGTTTGAAAGTTACTCTGTTCTTAGATCTTCAAATAGGTTTCCACTGGCACCTGGCACTGGCCTTGAAAGTGCATCCTAACTTGCACATGTTAGGAGGCAGGCTTTCACATTTTCTATCCTCTCTAGGTCAGTGACAGTTTCTCCTATAAAAGGTCCATTTCATAAGTGATTATAGCTTTGATACTGTGGTATCAAATAATAGTAGAACTAGGTCTTCCTATAGAATAGTGGCCAGCGTTTGGCATTGATGACTGTTGTCAACATGCATCTCTGAAATCTGCAGTCAGATTCATATATTGCCAACTACTCTAAAATATTACAAATGATGACATATGCAATAGAACCAAGGTGGACAATATAGCCTTGATAGAAAGAGTGAACGATATGCATATGAAAACGATCCTCTGCCCTGCAAAGAACGCAACATCACCATTTACTTATGAAGTTACACAATAGCCCTTCTACATCAAGAAACTTGGACTAAATAGACTACTGGCTTCTGTAGAACAGCAAAAACATTAGTAAAACAACTGCCAGAAAAGAAAACCAAAATATGAAATATTTTCTACCAGACATTTATTACCATTACTGTTACTACTATCTACTACATCATGTTTCATCATGCATTTACATATCACACTAAGATTATACAGTATTACGATTTTCAGCATTTTTTTTTTTTTTTGTGTAATTTACGTCCTCCAACGTTAAGTCATATTGGACGATGAAATTGATGAAATGATGCTCAAATGGGTCTGGGGTCCATGGAGCTTACAGTTACCCGACCTTCGTCTATAAGGAGAAGGGAAAACCTCAGAAAAACTTATCCAGGTAACTCGCCCTAACCGAGATTCGAACTTGGGACCTCTTAGGATGTGCATATTTCTAATTGATTAGTGCTCCAGCGTCCTAGGCCAATATTCTACAGGATAACCAACTTTTATGCCTTCCAGTACATCATATCTACTCTGGCTTGTTGCACATTTCTAGCAGCCTATTTTTACCCATATATTAATAACAGACATACAGGAAATATTACTCACCTCTCTCCAATATTTATTCCGCGATAATTTCAGAAATTCAGTAGAACTCTTATTGAGCAAAATAATTCCAATTTATTGCTAATTTTAAAGGTAACATTGCTTGATTTTGTTAAAGAGATCATAGACATTTCTACATAGCCCCTAACTTTACTTTGCACTTAAATTTTGCTGAGGTGTATGAACTGACCATCTAGCTAGACTCTTGTTGATGTATACTCCTCTAATGCTGCCACTGTTTGTGAACGATTTTACAAGAGGAAAAATGACGAATGAGGCTGCTATTCTGAATAAGAAATGGCAAATGAGGCGGGAGTAAACTAACTTTTCTTATGCAATAAACCGCAAGTATTTCACAGCTTATTCTGGCCTCCACAACTTTTGTACTGGAAATGCCCTTTTGCTGCATGATTTCCTTTTTTTTTTTTTTTTTTTTTTTTTTGTTGTAATTTACGTCCTCCGTTACGTCATATCGGACGATGAATGGAATGGATGAAATGATGCTCAAATGAGTCCAGGGTGCATGGAGCTTACAGTTACCCGACATTCGTCTTACAGGATAAGGGAAAAACCCGGAAAAAGCCTTAACCAGGTAATCACCCTGACCGAGATTCGAACTCGGGACCTCTTGAACGTGAGGCAGACATGCTACCACCACGCTACCATGGCGGGCTGATTTCCTTCAGACTACCAAAATTGGCCTATTTTCTGATATTTTATAAATGAGATTTGATGCCATTAAAATGTTGGTACCAGAATCCAGCACTTTGAATTGAAAAACCCTATCTACACCTTACATCTGATTAAAATAATTAACTTACTTCTGCCTGCTGTTTAGGAGGATGTTTATATTTCTTGTGGTGAGCAGGATTTTTCTGATAGCACTTCGAACCATATTTACAAGTAATCCTTGTGTCATTCTTGGAAGTTGCGGAACCACGCCGACCTGCATTTCCTTTGTCTTCCATTCTTTCTTGTAATTGTTTGCAAAATCACAGCAATATTATTAATACGGTACAACACATAAAGCCATGAACTTCTTCCCACTTAAAACTTTGTTTCAACGGCGTACGCAGGCTAGCCAATTGCAGCATTTGCCATTAAAAGGGGAATGAAATAAAATATTGTCACCTAAATGTCGGAACTCCCTAGAGACCTGGCTGGCAGCGGTAGCAGGAGACGGAGGCGTTCGGACACACCCACCCATTAATTTAAGTCACTAACTGAAGGGATGTTTACGGGAGGGATCGCGGGCCACTGGCCGTCTTTTTCCCCTCCACCTGGATTCTCGAACTTACGGCATATATCATCTAATCCAGAACATTCTAGATTGGCCAGTTGACCCTATATAAGCAACACGTCGGGCTGGAGGAAAGTCGGTCAGTTTTTGGCGTAAGAGTGCAGTGCTAATGTACGGACGAGAAGACTATGTGAGTGCATCGGAGGATTGTACGTAATTGCGAGAGCAAAGTGGAATTGTAACGGACGAACTGGTGAATCGTAATTGTGTACATTACGTAATTCTGTGTAATTGGCAAGTGTTCAACTATAAGTCGGTGGAAATAAAGAACATTTTTGAGTGATGCAATTGGACTTTTAATTTCACGAACCCACAAAGTCACACTGGTGTCAGGAAGCGGGACGACAACATCACCGAACATTACGACCAAGGACGCGGCTTTGGAAAAGATTTTGGAGAAGATGATGGAAATGAAGGCCGAACTGACCTCGGAAATGAAAGCGGCAAATAATAGCCTGGCCGCGGAACTGACAGAAATGAAGACGGCCAACGACAGCATCACCGAGAAGATGGAAGAAATGAAGGCCGAATTAACAGCGAAGACGGAAACGGCAAACAACAATTTAGCCACGACAATGACCGCAAAGATGGTCGAACTGACCACGGAAGTGAAAGTGGCGAACGAGGCTCTCGCCGCCAAATTTGAAGAACAGTTGGCCGGCGTGAGGGATGACGTGACGGAGCTCGGCAAGCGGATGGGCCAAGTGGACGAGCGCGTCGAGGACCTGGCGAACCGCTTCAATGACCTATAGGAAAAGGCCGATAGTAACGCCAAGTCCCTGAACGCCGTGGTGGAAGACGTCGAAAACCTTGCGAACCGCGTAAACAACCAGGAGGGAAAGGCCGACAGCAGCGTCAAGTCCCTGAGCGCCATGGTGGAGGACGTCGTCGGCAGGAAGCAGAAGGATTTGAAGGCCGCCGCACCGGGACGCGACACAACATCGGCGCGCGTCAAACCTCCGAAATATGACGGCGCGTCAACGTTTGAAGTCTTCCGCCGCCAGTTCGACGCAGTGGCGAAGCATAACAAATGGTCACCAGAAGGGGAGGCCACACAGTTAATAGCCAGCATCCAGGGACGGGCCGCGGAAGTCCTGAACGCGGTGCAGACAACGGTGGCTCCCAAGGACATCTGGGAGGCCCTGGAGAATCGTTTCGGAAACCACCGCTTAGCCGCAGCGTACCGCAGCCAGCTGAAGGCAAGGTCACAGCAGCCGGGGAAGACGCTCCAGGAGTTCGCCCTGGCAGTTGAACAACTAGCAAGCAAGGCCCTAGTCGACCTCCCAACAGTGTTCGTATCCCGGAAAACTGCCTGCACATTCGTGGACGGGGTACGAGATACGGAAATTCGTCAGCGCCTAACGCTCGGCGATTACAAAACCATCCACGAGGCGCTGACAGCAGCAATAAGGATGGAGGCGGCCAAGGAAACAGCTATCCCGACATCGAGAACGAGGAGTGTCCGCTAAACCGGTGACACAAGACCAGCCGAGGGACGCCGGCGAACACATAGTGGCCTATGTTGGGGGTGTGGACAGCCCGTACACCTGCAGAGAGACTGCCCACACCAGGAAGGGCAGCTGGAAGAACGAAGGCCCGGCGTGCAGAGCGGCACGTTGTCGCCTTTGCCACCATCCCCTCGAGTGGCACTGCGCGCCGTCAGCTGGCGTATGGATGACAGCCACATCGCGGACGGTTGGGTGAGAGGGAAGCCGTGCTGCGTGCTGGTGGACACTGGAGCAGCCGTGACCATCATCAGACCTGACGTGGCAAAGGGTTTGCCGACAAGGAAGCCCAGCCGACCATACCAGCTTGTCACGGCATCGGGCGACACCTTGCCTGTGGAGAAGGAGGCCCTGCTGAAGCTGACCTTGGGAAGGAGCACCGTACGTCTGTGGGTTTTCGTCGCGAAAGTGGCTGAGGAGGTGATACTGGGATTGGATGCCCTCAGGAGCCACGAGGCGACGGTCGACGTCGGCAAGAAAGTCCTGCGGCTCAATGGAGAAGAGGTTATACTCCGTCAACCAGAAGAGCGCCTTGGAATTTGCAGGGTCGTCTTGAGCGAAGACGTGGTTGTCCCCGCGAGGAGCTAGGTGGTGGTGACGGCGCGACTGGAGGGCCAGAGAACCAGAAACATGATGGTGGACCAGAAGACGCCTGTACACGGACTGTGTGTAGCCAGGGCATTGCTGCCGTGCCGAGAGGAGGTGCCAGTGAGACTGCCAAATCCAACGGACACCGATCACGACGTCCAGGCCGGGACGGATTTGGGAACATGTGAGCCCGTGGTGAGCGTAACAGCAATCGACAAGACACAGGAGCCGGTGCCGACGCAACACCTGGGGCCCCGGCTAGAAGGCCTACTGGAGAGGGCGGCCGAACACCTGACCGCAGAGCAGCTGGAGAAAGTTCGACAACTGCTGAGGCGATACCAGAGCGTCTTCAGCCAAGGCGACAGTGACTACGGCCGCACGGACAAAGTGCTTCACCGCATCGACACCGGGGACGCCCGGCATATTCGGTGACCACATAGACGCGTTCCGCTGCCGAAGCAAGGGGCGGTACGAAACATGCTGGAGGACATGAGATCCAGGGGTGTGATTGAAGACTCTGACAGCCCTTGGTGTTCCCCTGTAGTCTTGGTGCCAAAGAAGAAGGGCGAGCTGCGCTTCTGCGTGGACTACAGAAAGTTGAACGCTGTCACCCGGAAGGACTGTTTCCCCTTACCCCGGATTGACGACACCCTGGACACGCTAGCTGGTGCACAGTGGCTCTCGACCCTGGACCTGAAGTTGGGCTTCTGGCAGGTAGCTCTAAACCCAAGAGACGAGGAGAAGACCGCATTCTCGACGGGCCAAGGGCTCTGGCAGTTCACGGTTATGCCCTTTGCCTCTGTATCGCACCAGCTACCTTCCAATGCCTCATGGAGTCAGTGATGAGAGGGCTGACTTACGATGCCTGCCTGCTATTCCTGGACGACATCATCATCGTCGGGAAGACTTTTGAAGATCATCTCGAGAATCTGAGTAAGGTTCTACAGAGACTGCAGGCGACCAACTTGAGGCTGAACGCGAAGAAGTGCCAGCTATTCCGCAAGGAAGTGAACTACTTAGACCACATAGTCTCAGCAACCGGAGTGGCCACAGACCCGCAGAAGACACAGGCTGTGAGAGATTGGCCTCGCCCAAAGGATAAGAAAGAGTTGCGCAGTTTTCTGGCGCAGTGCAGTTATTACCGCCGCTTCATAAAGGGGTTCTCCAAAATCGCAAAACCCCTCACCCTCCTGACAGAGGAACACCGGCCTTATGTGTGGACGGAGGACGCCGAAAACGCTTTCCAGCACCTAAAGGAGACCCTGTGCTGTGCTCCAATTTTGGCTTTCCCACAACCGGGCGGCGCCTTCATTGTAGACACCGACGCTAGCGACCATTGCATTGGAGGTGTCCTATCGCAGATCCAGGACGGCCATGAGCGGGTGACAGCCTACTACAGCAAGACGCTATCCAAGGCAGAGAAAAACTACTGCGTCACGCGACGAGAATTATTGGCGGTAGTAAAGACTTTGGAGCACTTCCACAAGTACCTGTACGGTCAGCCATTCCACCTGAGGACTGACTATTCCTCCCTAACCTGGCTATTGAGCTTCAAGAACCTGGAAGGCCAGACAGCACGTTGGGTCCAGAGGCTGCAGGAGTACGACTTCACCTCGGAACATCTTAGAGGGAAGAGCCACGGTAACGCAGACGCCATGTCCCGAAGACCCTGTCCAGAAGAGTGCGGCCAGTGCACAAGAGTGGAAGAGAAGGAGCGTGCCGTAGCAGTCCGAGTAGTCACGGCAGTGCCTGAGGACGGCTGGGATAGCGCAGGCCTGAGGAGGGAGCAGTTGGCGGACGCAGACTTGGGGGCCACTCTTGAAGGAAGTGGAGGGAGGGACGAGACCAACCTGGGAGGACATCGCACCGAGGAGCGCCACGTACAAGTCGTACTGGGCCCAATGGGACTCGTTGAAGACCAGAGAGGGCGTGCTGTTCCGGTTATGGGAGTCACCCGATGGGAAGACGCAGAGAGAACAGCTGGTACTTCCCCGGAGTAAGGTCCCGGAAGTCTTGGAGGAAGTGCACGCCGGT